>OY740775.1:2239142-2705420 GCA_963513935.1 Aphrophora alni
GTACCAGATCATTACTGCTGACTGAGTGCAATCTCTGTTGTACAATGCACTTGAAAAGTTGTTGAATTATTTGGTTTCATCTATCTTGCTAGTTAACATTTAGAAGCGTTTATTCCGTACCTCAAACATATAAATTTATAATTTATCATTGATCGAATAATCCAAAAAGAGAAATAAATGTAAAAAACAAACAATAAAAAATTTCATATACATTTTCACTTATTAATACCGACATTGCTTTTGATTTAAAAAAAATATATATAAATACATTCAAAATGTAATCTAGGTCAATAGAACCTGATTCGCTATGACATTTGAATTCTAATTAATTTTTAAAATTGTAATTAAAATTTCTGCTATCCAATAAAATATCTGTACATAAATATTTTCCAATCCTATTTACAGTGATAAAACTTTGACTAACAGAATGTTAATAGTAAAATAAACTTTTTATATTAAAATAGCTTAAACCGTCACTTGTCTCGTTGGAGACTAGCGGTTCCGGAGAATCTCTCTCTCTCTCTCTCTCTCTCTCTCTCTCTCTCTCTCTCTCTCTCTCTCTCTCTCTCTCTCTCTCTCTCTCTCTCTCTCTCTCTCTCTCTCTCTCTCTCTCTCTCTCTCTCTCTCTCTCTCTCTCTCTCTCTCTCTCTCTCTCTCTCTCTCTCTCTCTCTCTCTCTCTCTCTCTCTCTCTCTCTCTCTCTCTCTCTCTCTCTCTCTCTCTCTCTCTCTCTCTCTCTCTCTCTCTCTCTCTCTCTCTCTCTCTCTCTCTCTCTCTCTCTCTCTCTCTCTCTCTCTCTCTCTCTCTCTCTCTCTCTACTTTTGGTAAAAATGCCAGTTTGAACAAAGGAGTTTTAAAAAGTTTAATAAATAGAACTGAAAATAATTGTGTGATTAATACATTGAGAGAGCAATTGCCTCGTGTAATTATATTTTGCTGGAACTTAGAGTTGTAAATTGACAAAAGTTGTATAGGATCGAGCCTAGTTATCGGTGTTGTGTGTTTCCATATGTTACACTACTCTACTATCTTCGAAGGTCTAACTGACGTAATAAAGTAAAGACGCTAAGCATGGAATATTTCTCTCATTGGTCGAAGAACATATGACGCAAATAGCGGACTATTTATCGCGCGGCGTATTTAAGTTAAGAAATAATATAATTAGTTTAAATTTCAAAGGAAATATTTTTAAAACCAGTTAGTAAAAGATTCTAAATTTATTCTAATTAATTATAATATTTATATATAAGAAATAAAAATTTCTCACTCATCACGAAAGTAACTACAAAGATTAATCCGTAACTATTATTGTGAAAAGCAATAGAAGATCGACTTTCACTAACATAGAGATCCGACAAACAAAAAGACAGCTGGATTATAAAAATTGGAGATAGACACTAGTAACAAAGGACTAACCCTGGACAAGATTTAACCAATTTTTGAAGAAAGGAATCAGTTTGGTTTCTTAAACTTAAATCTCACTTTAAAAAAAAACCTCAAATAATTTAAATTAATACATTTATGTTCATTTTCTTTTCTTAAATTTACTAATAAAATTCTAATTATAATATAAATTCAGAAAAATATTTTTTAAATATTTGTGTTAGAAAAGCAAAAACTTTCATTACAGAAATGATCACCAACCTGATGACTGTCCCTCATTAAGAATTACCCTTGACTCTATAAATAAAGTCTATAGATAGATAAATTATTTAAACTCCAGACTGAACGAACATACCTATACAAAGTAAGTTATATATAATTAATGTCATACACAATGTTTGTAAAGGAAAATATTGTTCTCCTGGAACAGGGAATAAAAAGATCCCTGAGGATGTGTAAGAACATTGTAACCTGTTTGGCTTAGAGCAACATAAAAGAAAGTCCTTCTCAACCTTGGAATAGAGAACTTCTTTCTGTCCAAATACATATTTTACAACACTAAAGAAGAATTTACTTCAATAGACTTAATTTTGTTTTGAAAATACTTTGTTCTAATATAAATTTTACGAATTTTATTTCTAAGATTAAGAACATTCGTTTTGAGCAAAATGAGATCAAAATCGTTGTAGACTATTTTGAGAAAATCCTAATTTTAAAGTTTTCATAGCATATAGTCAAAAAGTTTGAGTCATCAACAAAATATTTCCAAAATATTAGCGAAAGATGCCTACCTATCAAATTTGATTAAAATTCGTTGAAGCATTTGAGTTGTTGAGCACTACACATAGGGGACGACAGTTGACAGAGAGACAATTTTTCCCCCAAAACACTATTTTTTTGATCATTCACTTAAATTACCTAGTTAAACTATGTGGGAGAGTAAAAGGTAGAGTCTATAATCAAACAAAGATCTCAAAAGTTTTAACTATTATCAACAAGGGAGTGCAGAACTTAAAGGACTCGTATATTCTTGTTATCGTTCTTAACACACTTTAAGAAGTTTGCGAACTATCTAATAATTACTATAATTAATAACGACAGGATGTTACCAACTGCTAGAAATTAACCTCAAATTGATGGTGTCAGTGCACAGGGCGTTCATATTGCCTCTATGCCTTTAAACGGCAATAAAATTATGTTTACGACTACATTTAGTGCAGGAAGGAAACTCTTAGACACGTTTATATGTTGAACGTTGTTACCTTACAGTCATACTATGTAACACTACATGTTGACAGCGACTTGTATTGTCCTTTAGTACTTTTTCATAATAATTGATTTGGAAGTGTATCTAAACAACTTTAATTTGTTACTGTTTTATTGTATTTGCTATTAATCCAAGCGGTATTCAGTAGAAACCTTTTTTTAATTACCCAGTAAATGGTAAAACTGAAATACTATCTTTCAATACTAGTACGGAAAGAGACATTTTCTGGTGCGTGATTGTGTTTTGTGTGAAGTGAAGCCGAGCACGGAAATTTAATCAAGCAAGGGAAAAGTATTTTCGGTCCAAAAAACACAATAGGCCTTAGCAAAATAAATACTAACATTTCTCATAATATAAATTTTTAATTAACAATTTTAACTTTTATTACGAACAAAATTATCTCAACAAACATAAACGAGTTACAGAGTTACAACTCTTAATCATCGAAAATCTACTCCATAGATGGTTTCATGTCTTTAGATTTATCAGACGATACAACTTCGTCTCTTACTTGTTTTGGTTTAACATTTTCAACTCTGCACCACTCACTATATTACTCTACATATCAATCGTTAGTTTTCTCTGGTAGTAAGTTTAGTGGCATGTCTGAAGCTTTTTTTCAATAACTTTTCCGGTATGTTAGAAACACTTGCATCAGTCATTTTCAAACACGTAAAACAGTAAAATTTGGCTATTTGTGTTGACAATATTATTGTTAATTCTTTAAGATAAGCTAATTGTAAACCCACAAATGCATTGGAAAGAAACATTCGTGCTCCTAGTGAGCAAACACGAAACTAAATTGGAAGAATTGAAAGTCAGCTGATTATTTTCCCTTGCTCTAAATTTGAGATTGGGAAACGATCACTTTCGTTGCTCTCAGCTGTTATAGAAAACAGCTGTTTTCGGTGCGGTATGATGAAAAGTTATTTTCATCAGGCTGTCCATTCGTCGTCATTCTCGTCGTTGTCTGTACATAAACACGATAGTGGCAACAAAAATTAAAATAGGAATAAGTTTGGTATAGGGAGTTCCTATATTGTGTTTGTATAGAACTGTATTGAAATTCAGATAAATTGACTTCAAAATATCAATTTGGCGGCCATTGTAAACCGTTTTTTCTTCATATTTCTTATGTTATTTAACTTATTTCACAATGCACGTGAAACAAATTTAAAGAATACCCTTCTGCTTGTACCAGTAACAACTCCATTTCTCTGCGAGGACATATAGCAAAGTTGTGATATTCCTACAGTAACAGCTGCGTCACCGACACTAGGATACTGAGTGGAAGCTCGTTTCCATACAGCTTCGATCCCCGCCAGGGCCGAGACACTCATACGAGCGAAGCGAGTGGAGAATTTATAAGATATAAATACCCAATGAAACTCATTAGTGCATAGGGAACGTCAAGAATGTAGTAATATACACAATTATAAGATTCAGATAACATGTGTAACTATTGTTTTAAAACAAACTTACCCTGATTGTTCACTTGATCTACCAGTACAATTTAATATGTCCTAGATACTAAGTCTTAGACATTATATGTGAAAGATTTCCTTCTTTTACATTGTTTATTGTGGCTGGGTGTCTATAATGGCGTTCAACAACTTCTTTTATTTACTAAGAATTAATTAACTAGTCAAGATCTTTACTTAAATGACGACGGCGCGGGGGTTTCAGGCATACGCCATCTTCAGGTCACAATATAAATCACAAAAAATACGTAACATAAAATTACTGCAAAGAATTTGACGTTATATCTCGACAGACATGCACTGGTTAGTCGATATTGATAATAATAATTAGGGCATCTTTGTCGTTATCTTAGTTTCTTTTTTTGTGCCTTGATGACGGTGTCACATAACATGTTTGATTGAAAGGACAGCTGGTCATTTGGTAAATATGAGGATTTGTTTTTACAGATTTGTAAATATCATACTCTTCTAAGGCATTCGTGTGGCGTGCCTTCTTAAACATGTGTAGGAAGTTCTTGTTTTGTTAAACTCTATATTGGTGATTGAGTTACTAATATGGGTTCTGTCTAGCTTGATTTTATGGAGTTTAGTTGTTTAAAAGGTATAGGTAGGATTCCCTAACCCTTTTTGTGGGAAAAACGTCCTGTCTGGCCAATAAGGCATGCGTACAAGGTATTTTATAATGGTATATTTTCCATTTACGTGTAGGTTATTTTGTAACAATTTTCTTTCCTAATAATCGTCAAAGTTATCGGTAGTTTTGTTTATGACATATTTTTTATCCATTTGATTTTTAAGCATATAATTTAGTGGAATTCGCATTTGATATGTTTCTGTTTCGGTACTGGTGTGATTTTTTGTCGTTTGTTTGTATCCTCCCTGGTCAACTTGCTTACCAACTGTTCAACTAGCTTCATAACTGTTGGTTCTGGCGATGTAGAACTGCTAAAAATTAGTTTTATGTGGCTTATGGCGTACTAAAATTTATTTAATCACATAAAACATTGATGGATTTTATAAATACTATCAGAAAATAAATTACGTTCGTCGATTTTATCTCGGGTTTACTTTTAACTGACGCAAGAATATTCCTTTTTCCAAAGGTGTTTATATTCGTTGTAGAGGCATATAGGAATGTAACTGTAAAATTCGCTTCAATCAGTTAGATAATAATTTGATTTTGAAATCTGAAATGTAAAAAGAAATGTCTATTTTAGAGATCACCTACGGAATAGAGACGTCAGAAGACCATATGTGTGAGACTGAGATTCGGCATTTTTGGGGTGTATGGATCAGAAGCTTCTCATTCGCTTCGTAAAGGGTAAAGAGAGAATTGCCCATGAATTATTGATGGACAACAACCCTTATCTATACTCATCGATATATCCACGCTGAGTTGAAGTGGAGAAACACACCCTAGGTTTTGCAGTAAAAAAAACAGTTTTTGAATAGTGTGTTACACCAAACAATTAGTTATTGTTTCACTTGTAAATTAGACAATGTATAATAAACTGAATCACATAACTTAATATGCGATTGTAATCAGGTAATTCAACAGTACAGAAAAAACATATAGAACAAAAATAGAAATGAATAAGCAAAGCTTTTTGCAAAGCGGGGATATCCCTTTACGTTCTCCCATAAACGTAGTATAGAAAAGTTATGTCATGGGTCAAAAGTCGAATTCGGTATATCTGCTTTGTGGTCCTATGAGACTAAAAGATAACATTTTTTAAATGATACTGTCCGTCTGTTATCTATTTAGTCTGTCATTTTAAATGTTTGTATAAATTTTAATACAATGATGTATGTAGGGAATTTTGGCAATATCTAGGGATGTATTAGCTGCTGTAAGAAAAAACTGAAAGTTACGATGGTATCAAAATCGAATCAAACGATTTAGATTGTTGTGGTAAAGTGTAACCAAAATGAGGCTGTCATGAAATATATAATTTCTCTATATGGTGTTTACGGATATCATTTAAATTTAGTGAAATGATTTATGACCCAAACCACTGTATAAATTAAAAAAATAATGTAAGTTTTAAGTTAAAAATAATTCCATAAAACGAACATGAACCTTAAACGTCTTCATTTAAACTTATTTTATTTTATAATATTTATGCTTAAGGCGAGTATATGGACCAAGTTTAGTTCCATATTTTAAAATGTAAATAATATTTCTCTTCGTGATTGAATAACTACAGCAATGATACTTTTGGTGATGATTAGTTTTTAATTGGTTTTAGAGATGGGTGATTGAGAAAATTTGTGTAATGTGGTGTAGAAAGCGATTAAAATTATTTAACATCTTTGGAATTAAATATCAAGAGATTGGGGCTGTTTATTTGTGTCTTGTACGCAGTAGCGCAGATATTCTTGTTTATTTCAGATGATTTAAATTATCTAACCCAGCAAAATTGAAAGCAATAAATATTTAATTTATTTACATATATTCCTAAAAAAAAAAATAACCAAATGTTTGATTGTATCCCTAAAACGGTGCTAATTATTAATACAAAATTTCGTGACATTTTTTGATAGTACCACTTTTTTATTCCACAAAAATGTTATTTGGAACTAGAATCTAACCGTTGTAAACTTACCCCACGAACCATTCAAATATTACCAGGTCGATATAAGTTCGATTTCGTCTCCTAACCTCAAATATAATTCCCGTTGTATGATGACAGCGTGTTGAATTTGATTTGATTTCCCAATGTTAACCAAGTTAACGGTGTCAGTTCCCTGCAATGGGGTCAGTCCAGATGTTAAACTAACCCCTAATTATAGACTAGAGCGTAGTAAATGATTGTTCGTTAAAAGAGGGTCCAGGATACTGAGTCATTGTTGCGGCTTTATCAGGATTGACAGGACTAAAAGGATCAATAATAATTCTAGACAAATGAACGAAGGATCCTTTGTAGCTCGTGACGTCAGCTTGTAAGACAATAAGGAATCATGTAACCTTTTGAGCTCATGTGTTTGGTTGTTTTAGTATGTTAGAAGTTGAATAACACGTGAGATTTGAATTAAAAAATGTTCAAAACAACAGCCATTTTGACATTAAAAAACTTCGATAGGGTTCAGTATGATCCCATTATTGTCCCCTATATCAAATTTCATGTTGTTGCCTTAATTTTATGGCCCCTATGAGACGACAACAACGACGCAAGGACGGCGTATGAAAAAACATTTTTCGGTTTTTTAGATCAGTCATTTTTTTTTCGATTTGATACATTTTTTCGATTTTTTTCGGTAAAACGAAGATCAGTCAAAAACAGATCGAATTGTTTTGCTATTACCCTTTTTATATCTCGTATATTGGGAAAGTTAAGAGGCAAACAGGTAATTCAAATCTGTGAAAATGAACTATTATTTTTTCAATATTTTCTGATAAGAATAATCTTACACATCCTATTTTACTTACTACAAAACACGATCACCATTTAGAATATTAATAACAGTTTAAAACATTTCAGATTAATGCGGTTTTTAAGAAAGAAACCTTCACTTTTTTATTTGCCATTGAATATTGATCTGAGATAGAACAAGAGGATTGACTGACGCTCGAGTAATTTAACTTATATTTGTCACTAAATCTCATTTCTTCTGAAGTCGCTGAACCTTAGCTTTTAAGAATATTGATGAAGTTAAAAGTTCATAAAAGTTGTTTCCACTTTGCATTTGATTGAATGTTTTGGATGGGGTGAATCTTTAACTAGAGACGACTGTGTTTTACATATTTTAATTTTTTAAAAATAAAAACGTTCTGTTTGAGACTTTTAATTAATTTTTCTTCGCTTATTAATAAGTGTCAACATTTAATGTCAACAAGGATAATGAGGAAGGGTTCTAACTCATGTTATAAAAAACAAAATCAATCACCAACTGGTATTAAATTTATATAATTTTTACTGTTCCCAAGCTTGGGTATCACCGACGTTGACGAAGAAAATTCTAATTACACTTTGTCACTAACAAACTAATTAATAAATGGACACAACTTCATATTCATTATACATTAGCAACAAACACTTATGGAGACGTCAATCACCAAATTAAAGTAAACACAATTGTCCACAAATAAATTTTTTAACAAATTTTTGTTTAAAGGAGCAAACCGACTTAGTTATTTTCCTCATCACAATAACTGATTTCGCATACAAAACTTTTACACACACAAGTATAACGAAATAATCATTTGGTTGTGCAATGATTGTGCAAAATTGTTGATTACTTCCGTGTATCAATATTCATAGAAAAATAAATTATGGATATTTTCTAAACATTATTTGTATTCTTGTTTAAGCACAGAAAATATGTGAAGAAAATGTTATGAGCAATATGTCATCACTGTTCAATTTAAAAATTAATATATTTGTATTCTTGTTTAAGCATAGAAAATATGTGAAGAAAATTATAATAATAAGAATATATAATAATTAATATATTATACAGATCTGCCAAGATTTTATAAAGAGATAAGAGGTAACAGTAACCGAAAATTATTTTAGATACTTTTTTTTGTAATTACCGAAGTTTATTGTAACACTTTGGTCCAGAGGGAAATCTGCAGACAGCATCTCATCTCTGTCACCACGCTTCTTTTCTATCTCAAGTTTTTCTTATCCACAAATAATTGTCAAGTGGTGAGTTAAAGTTTACTTCCAATGTCCAAAGTTTCGAATTATATGTTTTTATTTCTGGTGGCTTTAATCTGTATAATTCATACATTTTTCGAAAAGAGCTAGTCTTCATGAAACGACATAAAAAGAAGCAAAGTTGAAGAAACAAAACTTTGGGAATTATTTACTATTTTGAATACGAATTTGTCAGTTTACAAATTAAATTCAACGCTAAAAGTACTGTCCATTAGAAATGTTTTAATTTTGTGTTCAAAGGAAAAATCATGAAAAAGAAGTTTTGATAGCGAACTAAGAGTAAAAATAGAAGTAATATCTTTTATTTTTAAATTAAATTGTCAAGTGGTATTAATGTTTATTTTCTCGTCTTCAATAAAACCTTAAACTATGTTTCGTAATTGAAAACTATTTAGCTGTATAATGTAGTCGTTGAGGTTGTACATAAACGTCGCTAAATCATTTCCTTCCGGTTGTAAACCACAACTAAGTTTTATTGCTTTAAGACTGGTGTAAAGTCAATCAGCGATTCACCCTAAGTTTAAATTATTGTATAGATGAGGAAGTTTTATTTCACTTATTAGATACGAACTATAAACATATTAGTTCTCTTGATCTTAATGGTGTTGTCATAAGTAAATAAATACAAAAAATATACAAATTATTTGATAGACTGTTTATTTTATTACGGTGAAAACTATTATATCGTGATAATAATAAAACATTTCCCCTCATTTGTGTATATGAACAGTATTATACAACGTTTCGAGAGAATAAATCAACACTCGTTATCAAGAATAATGATTCGAATTTACCCCTAACCACAATCACTGGAAACTTTAAAATAAAACAGAATTATTTGATATGTAGTTTAGATATGTAAGTTTAGATTTAGTTTAGTTTAGAAACAAGACCCTCCGATGATGTATGTTATCGAAATGTACATCAGGGAGTTTAATGGAAAAAATAAATAAAGAACAATAATCAAATAATTGTGTTTTATTTTAAATTCCCAGTGATTGTGGTTAGGGATAAATTCGAATCATTATAGTGAATTTCACCACAGTGCTCAACAAGATTGTAAATCGTTATCTATAGTAAAACTAAAATCATAAAAGAGGAAACACCAACATAGCCTAGTAGCTTAGAGTCATGTTCGAAACTAATGTAAAAATATTATTTAGTGTACTTTTATACATTTGGTCCAAAAATGACAAATTTAATTGGCAAGAGGAGGCAAAAAATAATACACAGGAAAGATATTATATGAAAATAGAATGAAGTGTTTTAGTTTCCAATATGGCCTTAGTCTAATACATGTATAAACCATATTGTTGTTTTTACTTTTTAAGTTTTAGTTTCACACTTGATAACGAGAGTTGATTTATACTGTTGAAACGTTGTGTACTAATTTTCATATACATAAATTATTGCAAATGTCAGATTAATCATATTAATAAAACAAAACAGAAATTTGTAAGATAATTAAATTTTTGTTACCTTCTGATTGCATACATTTGAAATTATTGTAACATGAAATGAATTTCAATCTATAATACAAACTTTAAAACGAGTAGCAAGAATTATTAATGTATCTAAAAACAAATGGTACAAAAACACCACACAAACTTGCTCATTCACTAATCCCCAAAATCAAGTAAAAACGGACCAAAATCAATCGTCAGAAATATCAGTTTGCTTGAAAATGAAACAATGTCGCCGTTAAGACTACATTTGTTTATTTAAAAAGGACTTAACAAATATTTTAATGACGTTAATAAAGGTAAATTTTTTGAAAATTATTTCTGAACCGTAATATTTTTTCATTGATATTTTGCGTCACAACAGAACATTTAGTTGAAATTATATCAAAATCGATAGAGTCGATTCTTAAAAATAATTGTATAACAGCCCCATGGCTAATATTTTGTTTTTCCTGATAACTCAGGTGCTGGATAAAGTGGTGTATATAGAGAGACTGGTGGAAAATACGTTTTATTTGGATACTTGGCTTTACTTGGCGTTTAAAAAATATAACAAAATCTTGAGATATGACACAAATAACTTCGATACTGCACGTAATACAGACACGTGACTCTAAAAAAAAGAGAAAAAAAGTTTTTTTCTACTCAAAAGAGCTGTGTTAAACCAAAAACTCGTTATGGATTTTTTGACCAAATAACTTTCTCTATATTAGGTATATTTGAGAAAGAAAAAATTGTAACATTTGAGTTTAGGATAAGTTATAAATAAATATCAAATAATACTCAATACTGTGGCTGTTTAAAATTTATATATATTGTTCAAAATGGAAAGAAAACTTGTTTGTTGTTTACGAGTTTAATGTTTCAAGCGTGACAGGAAATACAAGCTCACTAAATCACAAAGTAAGTGGCGGATAAATGGAGCTGTGACGTTCAATATAAACGTCAACTTATCATTTCCTTCCGGTAGTAAAACTAAGCTGTAAACTAATTTTATTGCCGATTCAAAAGCTTTAAGGACGACTACAATACCTGAGGCTCGGAGTGGGAGAGGTGATAGATTGATATCAAGGTGTGTTTGTGAATGAGGAGGAAAACTTTTCTTCTGTCTTCATGAATGTGGAAAGTGCGCTAGTCAAATAAAATTGTTGCTTTATAAATACTCGAGTAAAACTAGTGTTATGTACACAAATAATTACTTTAAGTTGATTTGTTTGTTTATTAGTAAGTTTTTACACATTACAGCCAAACGTTTATACCAATCGTTATGCAATCTAAAGTTTTAGTACTTTACACCTGGACCATTGATTTTAATACAAAGATTTACAAAATTTAATTTCTTTTAAACCCAAATACTCAAAATTCTTTCTGTACTTCCAAAACACGTGGTTATTCTAAAAAATACAGAGTGATCTCCAGTGTTAAATATAACGAGAAATAGGGAAATTATAAACTAAATTCAAAATCAAAGTAAATTTTGAACTGTTTTCATAAAATAACAGTTATAACAGTTTTGTGGTTATAACTAAGATCAAACTTTGCTCTAAGGATCGAAACGAAACCATTTGGTCGGCATCATTCAAAGTGTCAATTCGTAAGTTATATCGGTTAAATGCAAAAAAACTGTTATAAAAATATAAATTTCTTAAAAAAGGCTCAACCGATTTAGTTAACATATTAGTGAAATATGAATATTGCTAACGAATGCGAAACTATAAATAAAACAATATTGCAGTGTAGAAGAATTTTGTTAAAACATTAAAATGAAATTTGTCCACTAACATTATAAGCTCCATTTGTATAAGCAATATAAAAATGTATTAATTTTCTTCATTAATAAATCTTGTAAATTAATTTTGCAAACAACGTAAAACCTGAAAAATTTGTAAAACTCTTTTTTTATTGTTAATTTAACTTTTAAAAAATGCAATTTTACTTAGACCCCGAGATATCTGAGAAATATTTATGATACATATAAATAAATATATATTTCTATATTTACTAATTCTAACATATATATTTTACTTATAAAACCATAGATCGGTGAAACCGAAAAACGTCTGTCCCTTTAATAAACATGAGCGGTCTCCAGATTTCCCACAGGACCCTCAGGGAGGAGGAGATTTTTACTGCTTGGTATAATTATACATTAAACTCCAACGACATCCAATCTTCAACCCTGATTGCCTTGACACTTCTTTCGTACCCTATTGGCAATTCAGATTTCCATATACTATCGTTGCAATTGAAGTAATACATTAATCTAAAAATTCGATTTTACTAAATATTTTAACAAATTTTACTAAACTATATTAGTAATTGTTGATATAGACAAATATTGTTTATTTTTGCAGTACACTAAAAAGAAAATAACCCAGGAATGTAATAAGTGCACAGAGATTGGGTCAACAAGCTGAAAATCCAAAACATTTTATTTTTTACTTATAGTTATTCTTATGTGGTACGGAATAACATCATTTTTTAAAAAGAAAATGTCTTATATTTGATTTTAATTTTATTACTATTCTGTCTATTTTATAAAATACCAGCCTTAATTACAAAACTCGTAATGGTGGCTATTTTAGATGTTTAGGGGATCGGAAAATCCCAGAAAAAAAACGTGTTAAATTCGAATTTGAACCTTAGATTACAAAAATTTAGAATTTAACAAAATGGAAATGATTGGTTCAAATATACATAAACTAATTTTGTTTCATCTATAAAACCTCTCAGCAGTTTACTTATAGCCAGTACGGCTTTGGTGATATGCTAGCTACCTGGATCTACATCTTCATTCACGGGTTATGTCTCTTTCCTGTCTAATTCCTCTTTACCAAGTCACTTTATTTGTGCAACAGAAATATAAGACGACTTTTCAATGATTAATGCTAAATATTAATATAAAGTAACAAACGCAAACTAACTTAATCTTTTACATTGTATTGTAGACTATATTTTGATGAAATTTTACTAGGTGGGGGGGGAGTCGAGCTGTTTCTTCTTGCTGTAAAGAGGCTTTTGCTTTGCCAGACATAGTCCACTGTCAGTAGGGTTTGGGTGCATGTATCAGTTAAGGATGGTGAAAGGTCGTTGTATTTCTGTTTCACAAATAAAGTGATTTTTTGTGGAATATTGTGTTTCATTCATTTGTTTACTATAAGTGTATAATATGTATTAATAATTTGCTTTAGAGTTCTTTTTAATGAAATTTGAAATTTGATATTCAGATTAAGTTTTTATGGTCTCAGGTTAACCAAAAAAAAATGTTGATTAACTTTTCACCCATAGGCTTTACAACGTTTAGTTCATTCTCTAAATTTTTACATCTGAATCTAATAATGTTTGTGGTGTTTTTACGATAAGAAAAAATAATTAAAATCAAAAAACAAAATGATTTTCAAAATTGACTCCAAATCGAAGGGACACCAGAAGGCTTGGGAGAGAACTAAAGGTAATTTACAGTCTAAGAGGATTCTTAAAGGGTCCTTCAAGATTAAATACAGAGGAGGCCCTTTAGCTGAATAGGTCAGACTTATAGAAAGTGGTTGGATTGTGCCTGGTCACTGGTTGTTTCGTAGTCGTTTACAAATAACGGAGTATCATGTTACAAACCCTCTGTGTAGCAAATGTCGTGAAGCTGAAGAGACAGATCAGAACGTAATATTTTACTGCTCAGCTTTGAGCTGGAACCGGATTGCATCTTTGACGCTCTGCGATGTGGAGAACAGAACAACATCACCCAAACTACCTCACGATTTTCTAGAAACCTACTATTGAAGCTTTATAGATGAAAGCCTAAACCAGGATTAGAATCATGGCCCTCCTTGCAATAATAATGGCTACCCCATAAGCTGTATTTGTGCATAAAGTAAATGTAAGGTTTCTAGAATGTTTAACACACGTTCAATTTATTACATCAAAGATGAATACACAAACGAAATATATTTATACTTTACTCATGAAAGGCAGATAGTCTCTCCCTAGCCTTTTTGGTTAGTCGTGGTTTGTATTGTAACTTCTTTGTTTTATCTACCGTCCGCTAACAGATAATCAAACAAACTGCATTTCTAACTACAAATGTTTATTTTGGTTTGTTAACCATAACATACAAAGTGAAACGTGTAAATATTACCCAACATGCTGCAAATTTATTAAAGAGTATTACTGTAGAAATCAAATATTACAAATTATTTACTTTAAGTTATATGGTAATATTCTACACAGAACGAACAGTAGGGTTAGAGAGTTTTGACACGCATAAAGTTATTTGTCTTTAAAACTGGTTAGTTAATTAATATAATCGTTAATTAGAAAATGTTGAGTTCGTTTTGTTTAAGTTACTACGAATTTACAATTTTTTTAAAATTCTGGTTTAAAGTTATTAGATAATGATGGTTTCTTTATATTATTATTAAGATTTAATCGGATATCATTTATCGGTTTAGTCAGCATTTGTGTATGTCTTCTAATACCCGACGTTTCGAGAGAATAAATCAACTCTCGTTATCAAGTGTGAAACTAGAGGATAAAAGTATAAAACACCATCATGGCCTATATAATATGTATATTACACATATATAGTCAAAACTTATTAATTTATATATGTACAAGATGGCTAATGTTCTACTGTATTAAACCATATTATTAATTTTTTTAAATGTTCATTAATTTTTCTGTTTGTGATTAAATTATTTGGTATGTTAAATAAAATATTCGATTTACTTAGGTGTACATGGAGTTACTTCTAATGATACTTAAAATATCTAGTTCTTTTTTCAAAGAGTTGGTAGTGTGAGAATGAAATGAAGGATTAAAACAAACTTGCAAAAATTGTGCACTAACTTTATTTCTACAAATCTAAAAAGATAGATACCAAAAATAATATTGATTGTTATCTCCTCACAAATGTTTATAAACTATACGTGAAAAAACAATGATGTTTTTTTACTGTAGTGCAAAGTTTATCCCCATGTATTTTTCTTCTAGGAGATTTGTTGTACAGAACAGTCTCTCCTTATCAAGTTCTTTTGATGTTTTAATTTTATTATATATTTAAAAAAATTCCTAAACCTTTCTAAAAATATATTAAAATATAGCCTAAGCTTTCTTCACTTCTGTAGTAAACTTAAATCTTATTTGATTAAAATTAATTAAAAGGGTAATATTGTCTGTATAGGTAATTTTTTTTCCGATTACTTCTGAACAGTAATTTTTACTTACTAGCAATTTTTCACGCTATTTTTTGTCAATAAATTTTTATATAATTTTGGATACAATCTTTGACGCTGTTTTCGAACAGTCTTTTATAACAGCTCCATGATTCCTTTTTTTTTTTTTTTTTTTTTTTTTTTTTTTTTTTTTTTTTTTTTTTTTTTTTTACCAATAACAACACACAGACATTTTGACATTTAAGTCAACATTTTAACCGTAATTTTTTTTTAAATAACCGAATTTTTTTAACGCGTTTAGTGTTATCAAAGTTTTGTATTTTGGACTAAAAGCTACCTTCAAATTTTTATCTAAAAAATATTTAAATGTTTATGTAGTCAAAAGAATTTTGTAACATAAATTGAAGGTTAATTTAAATTTGATATACTACCTTATGTCAGTCGTAAGACTTCGTTTTTTTTTTTTTTTTTTTTTTTTTACACAACGGATATCGAAACCGTACTCTAATATTCGAGTATCGCTCAATTAGAGGTCATTATGTACACATTAAAATCACAAATCACTTACACAATTAATTTATTAATACAGATACAATAAATATGCGATTCATATTTTAAGTGCGCACCATATAAGTGGTGTCATTATTCAGTACAAAAGAAAATAACGTATCAAGAACTTGAACACTATTTTTCCTCTATACATTGTGTAGTGGATTTTTTCAGGAAATAAACTGACAGTAGATTGTGCTTTACACAATAGCCAAGTCGTTCTTTTTACGTCGTTGAGAGAGAAGAACAACACAATTCATAATTTAATTATTGCTTCATATTTAGATGATAACGTTGTTAATTATGTCTCACCAAATCAGTCTTTGTTTGAACTAAGTGGCCACCACCACTAAACAGATAAACCGTTATCGTTTTAAAAACTTGTTCGTGCCGATAGTCAAAGATATGCGTGTGTTAAACTTTTTAAAAATCAGTTCAATATTTTAGATGGGTTACAAATTATTCATCTATAATCGTTGATAGTGTGACATGTGTAACAAATGTTTTATTTTGAATTGAAACAGTAGTTGATTTGTGTGTTGATATATTTATGGTTTTTATAAATGCTAAATAATATGAATCACTATTACAAAAAAAAAATTATTATAAAATTCCCCCCTTAAAATATATTCACAAACACAGAACTAATTTAAACAATATTTCTCTAGTGTTTACGTTTTATTTCTGTTAATGATGTCTTAAGAGCTCTGTAGGAACACCCGTCACTAAGGACAATGTACGGAAGTCATATTTTATGCAACGAGACTCCTTAAAAAGCAATATAAATTATTTGAAATTGACTGGAAGGTGAGGTAATTAAATGATTGTATGGTAATAAATTCTTTTTCAATAGTTTGTTCGTAAATTCCCCTCTCCCCCCGCTACTTTTAATTCAGACATTGGTTGGATTCGGTCAATAACAAAAGGTGTGTTATGAATTTGCCACGAAAAATGCCTCTACTTGTCTACTTAATTACAAATTAAATATGATACATTTAGTAATTTTAGAATATTGTACCTTTCTTTTATAAAACATTTGGTAATCAAGTGACAGAACAGAACATGGTTGATTTTATGTCAGATAATTTATGGTTATCACAGTAATTTTTACCAATCATACCTACATTTTTAACCTCACGAAGTTGGGATAATACCGTAACTTTTTTAACTTCCATGGCTAACTCTGGTTCAATAAAGAGGTGTGTATGAAACTAAACCAACCGTGGGCCTTTATAAATCACATCTTTGTTTAACCACGTTCTTACGTGTTTCGATGCATTAGAACCATCTTCAAACAATAAAATATGAATTAAATTGAAAACTGCTAGTTATTTAGAACTATATTTACATTGTTTACGTTTTTCATTTGCTGTTCATGTATTACCCATGTTTAATATTTTAAATTTAACAGATTGATTTATGATCAATGCCGAAAACGTCACAAACTGAGTAAAATAAAAACGCTACAGATACAGGGACAATGGATTTATTGTCACGATGAAAGCAATTGTCGAAAGTCCCTACAAAGCCCAAGGTTAGGTTAGGTTAGGTTAGGTTAGGTTAGGTTAGGTTAGGTTAGAGCGATTTGGGGATGTTTTTAATAAAAATGAAAGCAAGTGGAGAAAGTTTGTGCAGTGCTTGTTCATTAGTTATTTATGTTACGTTTGGAGTAAGAAAGTTTGGTCCAATGGGGGATACAGAGAGAATTTAAAAATCTTCATTCAAACTTAATTAATCTATTATGCTACATTAGTGTTATTATGGGTCTTGCGGAAAAAAAGGTAGTTTAGTAAAATAAAGAAGATAGAAAACAAACATAGGCCTGGTTCTTTTCTTAAATTACTAACATTATCCTACTGGGCTAAATTGGTATTTTTCATGTTGTAACTTTATCACTTGATTACGGTGGATTGATTTACTTTCACGAAACGTCATGTATTAGTTGATGGTAAATTTTAGATTAAACTGTACGATAACATGAACAATTCATTATTTAGAACAACTTTAAAAACAGAATTGTTTTATATATTGGAGACTAATGAAATATCAGTTGTTCCACTGAAAATGTTTGTAAAAAGATGGAAGGAAACTAACATTAAAAATGCCTAAAGTTTTATAGTTTGTAATAATTTATTCTTTTTGCGATAATTGTGGTTTCAATTCTACTAGATTATTATAATTTATTTCATTGAATGTACAATAACACGGATACTCGCATTAATTAATTGTTCAAAATCATTGCACAAACTTATTCACCCAACCATCCCCAAAACCAAATACAAATGAACCAAAATTAATCGTTATCAATCATTTCAGTTAGTTATGAATCTAAACATTCAAATCTAATATGGACATTGCCCTGAAAAAAATATTTAAATTTAAATAAAGACCGACATTTGCTTCGCTTGTCCTCAGAGTAAATCGTATTTACTAAAAATTTGGCTTTCTAAAAATACGATGGTTAAGAATCATTATTATTGGTTTTTGCCAATTACGCCTAAACTGTAACATTAAAAAAATAAATTTACTTGCAATTTTGCACACAAGTTTGTGTTTTTAACCATCACATTTTATTAAAATTGTAATAAAATAGGTTACTAGATTTTTATGAAATTGACCATTACTGCCCTATGGCTGATGTTTCGTTTTTTATTTATAAGTTAATAAGTTTAGTTTGATACAATCTTGTTGAGCACTGTGGTGACATTCAAAATAATGATTCGAATTTACACCTAACCACAATCACTGGAAACTTTAAAATAAAACACAATTATTTGATTAATTGTTCTTTGTTTATTTTTTCCACTAGTTTGGTGAGGGAAGTTTAGTGTAAACAAGTTTAGTTTTGGTGTTTTAGACATTCGGGAAAAATTGGTTATATCTAATTTTGATAAAACGGTGATTATTTGGATTTTTCCTTTGGCAGTTACCTCCAAATAGTGATTTATCAAACAAATGAAGAAAAAGACAAGAGTTATAGCCAAAATAACCTCACATACTAAATTTAATTACAATAGTTCCAAACTTTTGGATGTAGAGGACTTATCTGTAAATAACTAGACGTCCAATATTTAACCAATCACAAAACGTTTTCTACGCTACAAATATATTTAATAATTACATTTTTAAGAGTAGAGCTAGGACTAGCCAGTCCTCTTTTCCATCCAACGTAATGTGAGTAAATTATGATCAAAATCACAGTCTTTTCCGATTAATGATATACCATGATCTACATACATCCAACTTGTCTGAACTTAGAGAATTTAATAACTGGGACCAAAACATAACATCACGATTTTTAAATTTAATTACGATTAAAATATTTCAGAAATGATTTAATCGATTAAGTTTGTATTTACTATTAAAAGCTGATATTTGTAACCAAGCTGCCAGATATGCGTTGTTCCGAAATCATTCTAGAACAGGATTTTATTTCACCTTTTTAAAATTGTAATGTTTGTAAATTAAATATTACGACTACACATTTTTTGCTTAGTTCAGCAGTTGTTTGTTTCACACGGGAAAAGCAAACATCATAAGTTTGTATGATTGGAAAAATTCATTTAATAGTGTAAACTAAAGCGAAATAGAATTCAGGTTTACCAACTGATAACAGTTGAACATAAAATATTGGAGGAGTATATTTTTTATAAATGTAAACTAATCTGTAATGTATTAGTTTATTTAGAAAATGGTAACCAAGACGCAGAAAATGGTAATACACAAATCCAGACGCATAATATATATCGATAATAGTTAATTTGTTTGCCACATATTCTTGTACTGTAATTCCATCATCGTCTTAAAAAAAATAAAAAAAAAAAAAAAAAACCATCATCAGAATAATAAAATAAACAATAAACGCTCTAAGCCCATAAATACTCTAATAGCACTAAAGTTGGAAGAAAATCAGAGTTGGAAAAGCGGGACCAAATAGGTAACATGAAAAAGAAAATCTAACTCAAGAAGACATGTAAAAGGTATTATCCATTTTGTATTAAACTGGATAATTAATGATCCTTGGGCTTGCCATTACTTTATTAAAATTTAGAAATATTTAATGGATTTTATTTTGGGCGATACGCTTATTATAAAAAAAGAAAGTTCACGAGAAATTATTAATCATGACAAATAACCTAGACGAAATCATTTCACAGTATTGCGCAAAATATTTTCCGGCCAAAAATATCTGAGGCATCGGATTGACAAATAGACGAAAAGAACACAAAATATGTGATCAGCATCCATGATGTTGCAAGGGTTGCATAAAATTATTTTCAAGTTTAAATATTTGACAAGAAATAGCTCCTGTCGTGTCTGAATTAGACTCATTAGTTTTTTAATTGTGTTGCGTTCTAGTGTCTAGTATTAATTAACTTCATATCTATATTTTATCCCATGATTCCCTGATTATGGTGATTTTATAAACATGTCTTTCTAAGGGGAGTAAAACTATTATTATAGCTGGAAATTTACAAATTTTAATTAGATGGAATCCTACGTTAAATTAAAATCAAATGCACACATATAAATATTACTTGGTGCACAAAATACGGACAATTATTAGACAATACAATACATTGTTAAGATTTATATTGAGATACACTAAATTTGTGATTAGCAGGAAAGTATAGGTATGTGTAAGAGTAGAATACATGCAGTTTAGGAATGAGTTTTAGGATTATTGTGAACATAATAACTTAATATTGATTTATAACGTGTATACTATAAATTATTTTCGGTCTTGATGTTTTAAATATTTCGGAATAAAAGTCCAAATCACATCTTGTGTGAATTTCATGGAGTTGTCCTAAAATAGTAATTGATCAACTTACAATGAAATCTAATATATTTTAAGCTACTTTATTACAAGAAATATTTAGTACAGTTTTACAAATAGAAGTAAAGTAATGCAATTTTAACTAATTGTCATTAGACTGAACTAAATAACAATTACATGTGATTATGTATAAACAAATTGAGAATAAGATGTGTTAATACGAGTTGACACAAAGTTAAATAAGGAGACTCACTAAGAAGATGTTGGACGGAAATAAATGGAGTTGGAACCAAACTCTAAACATTAAAATGATCTGAAACCAGAGAGGAATTACTCAAAGAGACGGGGAAAATAATCAGCGAGACTAGTTGTCAATTGAAATTTGTTCACTTTTTTAAAACATAAAGTGTTTCACATTTCAATTATGACAAAGTATTAAAAGAACGGATTAGGATGTGCACAATAGGTTCAATAAAGGCATATTAAATCTATGCATGTCAACTGAGATGAGTGAAAGAATAAACTGAGACTTTTTGAAACTAATGTCCTAATCTGTGGCTTTGAATCCTGAAGCCCCCAGGGTTAGATACGTGTTTAGAATCTGTAATAGCCTAAAATAATATCAAAACAAAAAACCATGAGAAGGCGTAAATTAAGGACGCATTAAGGCGGCAGACAAAGAATATAGTTGTATCTCTTAGAGAGGATGAAAATGAAGTTACAAGGACGCCTTTCAGTGAATCCTGCAGGGACATAGAAATGAGGAGCAGTGCAAAGACGTTTTGAAAACATACGACGGGTTGAAAGCTCAAGCTGGTGAAGAGAAGAATTAAGAAATGTGAAGACGATCGATAAAATGAAATGGACACGATTTTAAGCTCATTGTATGAAGGTCAGGAAATAAGTAATGTAATAAAGTATACACACCAATAAACAAAGAATTTAACATCAGTCTTTCAGTCGAGGAACACACGTAAAACTTGCAGGCTGTTATAGTTTTATATTAAACTGTAATTAAAAAGTTTGTCAGAGTTTTACAACCGGAAGGAATCGTTTAATGATGATAATAATTAAACCAACTACTTCATTGTTTAATTCAAAAGTTATCTTAAATGTCAAATACAGTTTTATTTAATTGTTCCTATTTAAAAAGCAGTACTATTAACACAATATGTGAGGCAGCCATAATAAATAAGGTCATTAAATGCAATACACGTATTACGTTAAATTTTTAGATTGAATGTAATTAAGAGATTATGACGGAATGTTTATTTGTTTTTCGGTCTATTCATTTAAAAAAATATAATAAGGTTGAAATTAATTAGTACAAAAGAGTTAGTAATAAATTGTTCACTTATTAGAAGTTAGTTATTCAAGTAATGTGCAACGACACTAAAAATAGGAACTCTTAGCGATGGGGTTTTTAGTCAATATTGGCTGCAGTAGTTTGGTCCATAGGGAAATATACAGACAGCATCTCGTCTCTAGAAGTTGGTTGTGTTTACTAAATCGATATCATAAATTTGTCACAGCTAGACAATAGAAGGAAAACGTCATCTTTAAAGCAACATAATTTCACTATTGCAATAAACGGGTATGGTGAGATAAACAAATATATCTGATATGTATTTAAATGTGAATATGTATTTTTAATAGTAGAAATAAACGATACTTTCTCATGAAATTCAGATTCATAAGCCTTCAAGATTTTAGAAAGAGACAGGAAATAACTGCATCCAGGAAATATCATTGTGACATCGTTACACTTTGTAATTAGCAAAGTTCTTTGAAAACATTTTTGTCCAGAGGGAAATCTGCAGACAGCATGGCATCTCTACCCCTTCATTCATCTCTCTCGATTTCGTATACACGAACATATTTCAAGTGGTGCGTTTTTCATTTTAGACCACCTTAGTTTGTTTAGTAGTATTCAATGACAGAAAGAAAAAAAGTTAAAATACACATTCATACATGGTTTGTAATGAGTATCAATATTATGGTATTATACTCATAAACGAGATTCAGCCGTATTGCTTAGCTGAAATTTTTCAAAGACAAATTATATTCTAGCATTTACAAATTTCAAAATCATGGCTATTAGAAATGTTTTAAGACTTACATAAGGAGTAGACAATAGCAAACAATACAAAAAATAAAAGATAGGGTAACAACGATTTAAAATGTAACAACCGTTTCAATTTAAAATCTATTACCAAGTGTTGTTCATGTTTTACGATTTACTTACTTGTATTTTTAGTTAAATATTTAACAGCGATTCCATTAAATCATCAATCAATGCCACTTTGATATCTAATGGAGCATGGTTATAAAAGTCGCTGAAGTGTTTGCTTATGGTACAAACACAACAAGGATGTTTTATTGCTTTTTAAAAGTAGGTGGCTAGATGCACTGGTAATTGGTAATTCGCCTTAAGGATTCAATTTTAAACGGATTCGAGGGTAATTACCTTGAATAATATTACAATGTTTGTTGTTAAGTATGGACGTTTTCGTATGTTAAATAATTTTGAAATATATTAAGAATAATTGAAAAAAAAAAATTATATATATAGGAAAATGTATATACCGTTATGGCTATAATATAATTGCTTAAACACATACTAGCTTCTTTGAAGAAAATTCTTTTTGAACAATAATATCATTTTAAATTATACAATTTAAGTTACATTTAAAAGTTAATAACATATTGTTTGTTAATTATCAAACTTAAACAAAGTTTTGGTAAATATTTTTGTGTCATCTTAAAAATAAAACAATTTTAAAAGTCACACAACTTTATTATTCAGACAAACTACCGCAAAAATGTAAATAAGTAACATTTTCAAAACACAATTTTTTATTTTGTAACATCCACTTTTATTAGTCTAGCCGACCAATGGTTTCGCCTGCTAAGGCATTGACGAGGCTGTATTACAGACTGAAGAGAATTGAAAAAAATTGGAAACAACAGAGAACCTTAAAAACTAGAAGGTGGGAGTTGGGATAATTCGTTTTTTTATAATTGTTTTCAGTCTGTAATACAGCCTATAACAGTACAAATCACATCAATAACTTATGCAACAGGTTAGGATAGTTAGCCTAAATTAACCAATAACAACATAACCTAAGTCAAATGAAAAATAGACGATTTGGATAATTAAGCATAGAACACAACGATCTACATTCATAAGTATTAATAGCAGACATTATAAATGTATAATATGGGTGTATTATAAACCACCCATATTCATTCAATTGCAAAACAAATCATTTCTAAAGCAGACGTAAGATAGGCCTATCTCTAAATTGGAAACATTCGAAATTGAGACGCTGACACAAATTAACCACACCACTACACAACCATAACATCACATATCTTTATTTAAAATCATTTCATAAGATCCCAAACTTTATTTACAATCAAATCACTACTAATAAGGAACAGTGAGTTTGCAATGTTAAACACGAAAATGGCCTACGGCCATTCTCCAAAATATATGTAACCATATTTCGAAGTACTAAATAGAACGATCAGACTGTAAATTACTCTAAGATACCACTACTTATAAATTATTTGTATGTAAAAACATCTGTTAGTTTTAATTGCAAACATTGTAAAATATTGAGGAAGAAGAAATAAGTTACTGATGTAGTCATTTAGTCAACCTTGTATTAAGATAGATCAGCTGATATGTATGTACGCGGTCTAAATCACCCTTAAATTAGTTAAATAATGTGTAATTAATAAACAAATTGATACAAAACAACAAATACGAATACAAGAAATGATTATTACAACCCCAAATTGCCAATGGCCAAGAAAAGAAGAAAAAAAAAAACGGTACTATATGGTGCCGCGGAAGAATCCCAACAGTTTCAACAAACGATCTCACTTAAAATAGAAAAATATCGCTCCGCAACACAACGAGGCGCCATGTTTTAAAAGAAATGAGATACACGAGTAACATTGTGGAGACGAGACAGTACAGAAGCCAAATTAACATCCAAAGTTTTCTTTATAATATTTGTGTCTAAATTAGTGATTAGAGTCAGTGTGAACTGTACAGAGCATGGTATGCTCTGTTAATTAACTATTCTAAACATTTACCAAATTCAAAGGCCTGTATTACTTCAAAATTATCAATTCAACATTTCTTGTGAACTTTAATTAAATTTTTTTTTTTAGAATTTTAATCATTTCAATTTTTCAATTTATTTATGCGTTATGCTTGTATAACACAACCATGCCAGCCGAGTGCCTACCCCGAGATCTAACCTCATTAATATTGTAGTATTTGAGTCTAAGTGTTCTGTTAAATTGAGCTAAGCCTAGAGGCCTATAATATTACAAACTTTATTACAAATTTCATGAACTCTAACAAATTATAATCCAATACTGTATGGTAAATTCTAATAAAATTAATGTTATTATGTTAATATAACATCATATCTTATTATTTATTAATGTTTGAACCTAGAAAGTAAGAAACTGAATTTAGTCTTTATATATTTATTTTTAATAACCATCCATATTCCAAATTAACCAATGAGCTTGAATTGAGTAGAGCCAAGAGGTAATTCTGTTTCATTTAGAAAGTTATTCAAAATTTAAGAAGTTTTTCAAAAAAAAAAAAAAAAAACTTGAAAGAATATATTATTTTATAATATATTATAGTAAAAGAAATATTTATTATTTTTATTTATTTATTATAAATGGCGCACAACGTGATTGGCATGATTGTGTTATGAAACAATATGTACATATCAGCTTGGTAACAATTAGGATATTACATTAAAAACTTATCAAACAGTAGCCTAGATATTTAAGTTAGTCCTAGATAAATTTGATAATTATAAATCATTTACAAGTACATAAACATCACATTCTAGTTTTAAAATCCATGTTTATATCTGTTAGAATAATTAGTAAGTAAAGTAATAGGCTAACCATAAAAGTAGTACCTACATGATATCAAGATGAGTTCGCCAGACGAGACATCCAAAGCAAACTATGACCTTAGGCAGACAATACAACAAACCGACAAAGCCAAGGAAGGGCAGTTACCAATTTTAAGACGAACTGCTTCCAATATAACAATAACCGACCCTATACCTCAGGATATCGAGACCAACTCAAACACTAACGACACTGAAACCGGGATAGCTATGGACATACCTACCACATCATCCCCTAACCTGTTAGAGCAGATGACATTCCTTATTGCAAACTTACAAATAAATTTAGAAGAAAAATTAAAATTAAACCAAATAGAAACCAGTCAAAATTTGGAAGAAAAATTAAAATTAAATCAAATAGAAATTAAACAAAATTTAGAAGAAAAATTAAAGGAAAACAGTCAAAATTTAGAAGAAAAATTAAAGGAAAACAGTCAAAATTTAGAAGAAAAATTAAAGGAAAACAGTCAAAATTTAGAAGAAAAATTTAGGCAGAGCGAGGCTAATATAAAAGCCAACTTTATAGGAATACAAATGGAAGTAGGGCAGCTTAAAGAATGTATTGCTACACAAATAAGCCAGGTAGAAAATAAATTTTCGGAAAATTTCACGGAATTAGAACAAAAATTACAGGCTAACAATTCTAAGATTATCGAGTTAGAAAATAAAGTTGACCTTACAATCACTACCAAAATTCTAAATGAGTCCCTACAAAAACACGAGACTACAATCGACGAAAAATTGGAAATAAATAACCATAATGTTATGAGGGAGGTACAACATATAATTTCGGAATTACCCAAAACAAACGACGTTAGCAACGTCCTACCCCCTATAAATGTTACATGCGGAGCCAACGGACACGAAAACAACAACTTAGTCATGCCTACACTACCAAAATTCAACGGGAGGCAACCAAACCCTAATGAATACCTATATCAACTAAGCAGGTACTACGAACGGCTCACGAATCGGACCATAGGAAACCCTATCGACAGACAGGATTGCTTGTTCGATATCATCGAGAACAGCTTAGAAGGCAGTGCGAGCAGATGGTGGCAGCTGGTTAAGCCCGACATTACAAACTTCCAAAAGTTTTGCGAAGAGTTTTTGTCCAAATTCTGGAGCAGGGATGTCCAAAAGGGGATTCGACAAAAACTAGAGTTCGAACGGTATCGACCAGGAGGGAAACTAACCCGCAGTGAATATTTCATCGACCGTGTTCTAATAATGAAGTCGATGATTCCACAGCCTCCAGAGGAGGACATAATCACCACATTGGTGGAACACTTCGACAAAATTATCCAGGACGCACAGAGGGTGCAAAACATAACCAGCATCAAGGAATTCTCAGAACTTCTGCAACGTGAAGACACGGAGGAGGCCAATGCGGAGATAAGACACAGGAACACTACACTACAAAGGTCAACACACAACACGACACTACCCCGACCGTCAACATCATTCCAACACCCCAACAGAGGAACACCACAGAGAAACCCACCGTATTACAACAACGCACAAGACTATAGGAACCACCCTTACAGACATCAGGACGGTTACCAACACAACTCAAGATACACACCCTACCACGGAAGCCCCCAATCAAATACAAATCAGAACGGTAACAGATTTACGACAAGACGAACATTCGACCGTCAACCTGGACCTATCGCCACAGACTTCAGGTACCAAAACCAAACCCAGAACAGACCAACATACCCACCACAAAACACAAGACAGCATAACAAAGCAAGAGGAATGACTTACCCTACTAAAGAACAGACGAGAGTGTGCCAAATGATTGCCACAACGACGAGACCGCCGAGTTCAGATAGAACCGGAGAAGAAGCAAGGAGTGATACGAACCAGAGTGCGTTAAACACCAACGCACTGGTTTAGATTCTACGATCAAGATAACTAATGGCTGTACAGGTAAGGCTGAAGAAAATGGACATATCAGCACTTCACCAACTACACCAGTGCAAGGAGCAACGGAACAAATCGGAATTAGGCCATTATTAGAAAGGGAGCAACAACCATTGGAAAGAAACCCTATAATTATAAGTAACCTCTACTGCGACAGGGAGTTTTTATTACGAGAAGATGACAACGAATTGAATGAGCCCCTAATGAATTTTAAATGCCCGGAAATAAATATTAAACTTAACGGTTTGAATACAAATTCACTTCTGGATACAGGCAGCAGCATAACTTGCTTGTCCGAAACGTGGTTTCTCAACAACAAGAGCAAATTAGGTCATGTGGAACAGTTACCCGTCAGTAACACATTTATAACAACCGCCTTAAACAGCAAATCAAAACGAATTTCACAAATAATAATGGTAAAAGCAGAGATTAAGGGACTAGAGTTTGATTTACAATGTGTTATAGTACCGTATCTTATCAAAGATTGCATTTTAGGAATAGACACGATTAGGCAAATGAAGATGGAATTAAACTTCGAAAATAATGTTATTAGTATAAAGAACGCAAAAGGCGATGTACTAGAACTTAAGTTAGAATGTGAAGATATTAAAGGAATAAAGTGCAGAATGGTATGCTACGACGATAACAACAATGATAATAATAAAAATAAAAATTTAAAGACAAACAATGAGTACAACGACGATAAAATAAGTGAAATATACAAGACTTTTGAGGCAAACGACAAATTAAACAACATCCACGAACACATATGACCGACTGAATCATAAAATATTCTGAAATTTTCTCCGAGAAACCAGGAAGAAGTAATGTATACGAACACCGAATAAACGTGGAACAGCCAGAGAACTACCGAGCTCAAAGTTACCCTATCCCAATCAACCTACAGGACGCAGCAGAGAGAGAAATTACCTCTTTATTAAAGCCATACCGCCAGAACATACCTGTACAGACCAACGACTACTGCATACAAAATGGAACACCCCCAAGTGAATTGACTACCATGGAAAACAATGAGTGTGAATAAAAACAGTGAATACCCAACAAACTACCCCAGTGTTCCCCATTATAAACTACAATCTTATGAACTACATAAGTCCCCAACCCCTACCAATCACCAACAAGTGTTATCAACAACAAATATAAGCAAACAGAAACCACAACGAGGGTTTGAAAAACAATACTACCCCAGAATAGAACTAGAATTGTATTAATCATGTTAGATTTAAGGATTGTTATTAGTTATAAGTTATTTCATTGTTATTAGTTGTGTTATTTGATTGTTACCAGTTATAGTTAGATTAAAGATGTTATTTGTGCTTCACAAAATGATTTTGGATTCAGTACCCTCATCAAAATCAGTTTGAAGGGCATTATAACAGTACAAATCACATCAATAACTTATGCAACAGGTTAGGATAGTTAGCCTAAATTAACCAATAACAACATAACCTAAGTCAAATGAAAAATAGACGATTTGGATAATTAAGCATAGAACACAACGATCTACATTCATAAGTATTAATAGCAGACATTATAAATGTATAATATGGGTGTATTATAAACCACCCATATTCATTCAATTGCAAAACAAATCATTTCTAAAGCAGACGTAAGATAGGCCTATCTCTAAATTGGAAACATTCGAAATTGAGACGCTGACACAAATTAACCACACCACTACACAACCATAACATCACATATCTTTATTTAAAATCATTTCATAAGATCCCAAACTTTATTTACAATCAAATCACTACTAATAAGGAACAGTGAGTTTGCAATGTTAAACACGAAAATGGCCTACGGCCATTCTCCAAAATATATGTAACCATATTTCGAAGTACTAAATAGAACGATCAGACTGTAAATTACTCTAAGATACCACTACTTATAAATTATTTGTATGTAAAAACATCTGTTAGTTTTAATTGCAAACATTGTAAAATATTGAGGAAGAAGAAATAAGTTACTGATGTAGTCATTTAGTCAACCTTGTATTAAGATAGATCAGCTGATATGTATGTACGCGGTCTAAATCACCCTTAAATTAGTTAAATAATGTGTAATTAATAAACAAATTGATACAAAACAACAAATACGAATACAAGAAATGATTATTACAACCCCAAATTGCCAATGGCCAAGAAAAGAAGAAAAAAAAAAACGGTACTATATGGTGCCGCGGAAGAATCCCAACAGTTTCAACAAACGATCTCACTTAAAATAGAAAAATATCGCTCCGCAACACAACGAGGCGCCATGTTTTAAAAGAAATGAGATACACGAGTAACATTGTGGAGACGAGACAGTACAGAAGCCAAATTAACATCCAAAGTTTTCTTTATAATATTTGTGTCTAAATTAGTGATTAGAGTCAGTGTGAACTGTACAGAGCATGGTATGCTCTGTTAATTAACTATTCTAAACATTTACCAAATTCAAAGGCCTGTATTACTTCAAAATTATCAATTCAACATTTCTTGTGAACTTTAATTAAATTTTTTTTTTTAGAATTTTAATCATTTCAATTTTTCAATTTATTTATGCGTTATGCTTGTATAACACAACCATGCCAGCCGAGTGCCTACCCCGAGATCTAACCTCATTAATATTGTAGTATTTGAGTCTAAGTGTTCTGTTAAATTGAGCTAAGCCTAGAGGCCTATAATATTACAAACTTTATTACAAATTTCATGAACTCTAACAAATTATAATCCAATACTGTATGGTAAATTCTAATAAAATTAATGTTATTATGTTAATATAACATCATATCTTATTATTTATTAATGTTTGAACCTAGAAAGTAAGAAACTGAATTTAGTCTTTATATATTTATTTTTAATAACCATCCATATTCCAAATTAACCAATGAGCTTGAATTGAGTAGAGCCAAGAGGTAATTCTGTTTCATTTAGAAAGTTATTCAAAATTTAAGAAGTTTTTCAAAAAAAAAAAAAAAAAAAACTTGAAAGAATATATTATTTTATAATATATTATAGTAAAAGAAATATTTATTATTTTTATTTATTTATTATAAATGGCGCACAACGTGATTGGCATGATTGTGTTATGAAACAATATGTACATATCAGCTTGGTAACAATTAGGATATTACATTAAAAACTTATCAAACAGTAGCCTAGATATTTAAGTTAGTCCTAGATAAATTTGATAATTATAAATCATTTACAAGTACATAAACATCACATTCTAGTTTTAAAATCCATGTTTATATCTGTTAGAATAATTAGTAAGTAAAGTAATAGGCTAACCATAAAAGTAGTACCTACATGATATCAAGATGAGTTCGCCAGACGAGACATCCAAAGCAAACTATGACCTTAGGCAGACAATACAACAAACCGACAAAGCCAAGGAAGGGCAGTTACCAATTTTAAGACGAACTGCTTCCAATATAACAATAACCGACCCTATACCTCAGGATATCGAGACCAACTCAAACACTAACGACACTGAAACCGGGATAGCTATGGACATACCTACCACATCATCCCCTAACCTGTTAGAGCAGATGACATTCCTTATTGCAAACTTACAAATAAATTTAGAAGAAAAATTAAAATTAAACCAAATAGAAACCAGTCAAAATTTGGAAGAAAAATTAAAATTAAATCAAATAGAAATTAAACAAAATTTAGAAGAAAAATTAAAGGAAAACAGTCAAAATTTAGAAGAAAAATTAAAGGAAAACAGTCAAAATTTAGAAGAAAAATTAAAGGAAAACAGTCAAAATTTAGAAGAAAAATTTAGGCAGAGCGAGGCTAATATAAAAGCCAACTTTATAGGAATACAAATGGAAGTAGGGCAGCTTAAAGAATGTATTGCTACACAAATAAGCCAGGTAGAAAATAAATTTTCGGAAAATTTCACGGAATTAGAACAAAAATTACAGGCTAACAATTCTAAGATTATCGAGTTAGAAAATAAAGTTGACCTTACAATCACTACCAAAATTCTAAATGAGTCCCTACAAAAACACGAGACTACAATCGACGAAAAATTGGAAATAAATAACCATAATGTTATGAGGGAGGTACAACATATAATTTCGGAATTACCCAAAACAAACGACGTTAGCAACGTCCTACCCCCTATAAATGTTACATGCGGAGCCAACGGACACGAAAACAACAACTTAGTCATGCCTACACTACCAAAATTCAACGGGAGGCAACCAAACCCTAATGAATACCTATATCAACTAAGCAGGTACTACGAACGGCTCACGAATCGGACCATAGGAAACCCTATCGACAGACAGGATTGCTTGTTCGATATCATCGAGAACAGCTTAGAAGGCAGTGCGAGCAGATGGTGGCAGCTGGTTAAGCCCGACATTACAAACTTCCAAAAGTTTTGCGAAGAGTTTTTGTCCAAATTCTGGAGCAGGGATGTCCAAAAGGGGATTCGACAAAAACTAGAGTTCGAACGGTATCGACCAGGAGGGAAACTAACCCGCAGTGAATATTTCATCGACCGTGTTCTAATAATGAAGTCGATGATTCCACAGCCTCCAGAGGAGGACATAATCACCACATTGGTGGAACACTTCGACAAAATTATCCAGGACGCACAGAGGGTGCAAAACATAACCAGCATCAAGGAATTCTCAGAACTTCTGCAACGTGAAGACACGGAGGAGGCCAATGCGGAGATAAGACACAGGAACACTACACTACAAAGGTCAACACACAACACGACACTACCCCGACCGTCAACATCATTCCAACACCCCAACAGAGGAACACCACAGAGAAACCCACCGTATTACAACAACGCACAAGACTATAGGAACCACCCTTACAGACATCAGGACGGTTACCAACACAACTCAAGATACACACCCTACCACGGAAGCCCCCAATCAAATACAAATCAGAACGGTAACAGATTTACGACAAGACGAACATTCGACCGTCAACCTGGACCTATCGCCACAGACTTCAGGTACCAAAACCAAACCCAGAACAGACCAACATACCCACCACAAAACACAAGACAGCATAACAAAGCAAGAGGAATGACTTACCCTACTAAAGAACAGACGAGAGTGTGCCAAATGATTGCCACAACGACGAGACCGCCGAGTTCAGATAGAACCGGAGAAGAAGCAAGGAGTGATACGAACCAGAGTGCGTTAAACACCAACGCACTGGTTTAGATTCTACGATCAAGATAACTAATGGCTGTACAGGTAAGGCTGAAGAAAATGGACATATCAGCACTTCACCAACTACACCAGTGCAAGGAGCAACGGAACAAATCGGAATTAGGCCATTATTAGAAAGGGAGCAACAACCATTGGAAAGAAACCCTATAATTATAAGTAACCTCTACTGCGACAGGGAGTTTTTATTACGAGAAGATGACAACGAATTGAATGAGCCCCTAATGAATTTTAAATGCCCGGAAATAAATATTAAACTTAACGGTTTGAATACAAATTCACTTCTGGATACAGGCAGCAGCATAACTTGCTTGTCCGAAACGTGGTTTCTCAACAACAAGAGCAAATTAGGTCATGTGGAACAGTTACCCGTCAGTAACACATTTATAACAACCGCCTTAAACAGCAAATCAAAACGAATTTCACAAATAATAATGGTAAAAGCAGAGATTAAGGGACTAGAGTTTGATTTACAATGTGTTATAGTACCGTATCTTATCAAAGATTGCATTTTAGGAATAGACACGATTAGGCAAATGAAGATGGAATTAAACTTCGAAAATAATGTTATTAGTATAAAGAACGCAAAAGGCGATGTACTAGAACTTAAGTTAGAATGTGAAGATATTAAAGGAATAAAGTGCAGAATGGTATGCTACGACGATAACAACAATGATAATAATAAAAATAAAAATTTAAAGACAAACAATGAGTACAACGACGATAAAATAAGTGAAATATACAAGACTTTTGAGGCAAACGACAAATTAAACAACATCCACGAACACATATGACCGACTGAATCATAAAATATTCTGAAATTTTCTCCGAGAAACCAGGAAGAAGTAATGTATACGAACACCGAATAAACGTGGAACAGCCAGAGAACTACCGAGCTCAAAGTTACCCTATCCCAATCAACCTACAGGACGCAGCAGAGAGAGAAATTACCTCTTTATTAAAGCCATACCGCCAGAACATACCTGTACAGACCAACGACTACTGCATACAAAATGGAACACCCCCAAGTGAATTGACTACCATGGAAAACAATGAGTGTGAATAAAAACAGTGAATACCCAACAAACTACCCCAGTGTTCCCCATTATAAACTACAATCTTATGAACTACATAAGTCCCCAACCCCTACCAATCACCAACAAGTGTTATCAACAACAAATATAAGCAAACAGAAACCACAACGAGGGTTTGAAAAACAATACTACCCCAGAATAGAACTAGAATTGTATTAATCATGTTAGATTTAAGGATTGTTATTAGTTATAAGTTATTTCATTGTTATTAGTTGTGTTATTTGATTGTTACCAGTTATAGTTAGATTAAAGATGTTATTTGTGCTTCACAAAATGATTTTGGATTCAGTACCCTCATCAAAATCAGTTTGAAGGGCATTATAACAGTACAAATCACATCAATAACTTATGCAACAGGTTAGGATAGTTAGCCTAAATTAACCAATAACAACATAACCTAAGTCAAATGAAAAATAGACGATTTGGATAATTAAGCATAGAACACAACGATCTACATTCATAAGTATTAATAGCAGACATTATAAATGTATAATATGGGTGTATTATAAACCACCCATATTCATTCAATTGCAAAACAAATCATTTCTAAAGCAGACGTAAGATAGGCCTATCTCTAAATTGGAAACATTCGAAATTGAGACGCTGACACAAATTAACCACACCACTACACAACCATAACATCACATATCTTTATTTAAAATCATTTCATAAGATCCCAAACTTTATTTACAATCAAATCACTACTAATAAGGAACAGTGAGTTTGCAATGTTAAACACGAAAATGGCCTACGGCCATTCTCCAAAATATATGTAACCATATTTCGAAGTACTAAATAGAACGATCAGACTGTAAATTACTCTAAGATACCACTACTTATAAATTATTTGTATGTAAAAACATCTGTTAGTTTTAATTGCAAACATTGTAAAATATTGAGGAAGAAGAAATAAGTTACTGATGTAGTCATTTAGTCAACCTTGTATTAAGATAGATCAGCTGATATGTATGTACGCGGTCTAAATCACCCTTAAATTAGTTAAATAATGTGTAATTAATAAACAAATTGATACAAAACAACAAATACGAATACAAGAAATGATTATTACAACCCCAAATTGCCAATGGCCAAGAAAAGAAGAAAAAAAAAAACGGTACTATATGGTGCCGCGGAAGAATCCCAACAGTTTCAACAAACGATCTCACTTAAAATAGAAAAATATCGCTCCGCAACACAACGAGGCGCCATGTTTTAAAAGAAATGAGATACACGAGTAACATTGTGGAGACGAGACAGTACAGAAGCCAAATTAACATCCAAAGTTTTCTTTATAATATTTGTGTCTAAATTAGTGATTAGAGTCAGTGTGAACTGTACAGAGCATGGTATGCTCTGTTAATTAACTATTCTAAACATTTACCAAATTCAAAGGCCTGTATTACTTCAAAATTATCAATTCAACATTTCTTGTGAACTTTAATTAAATTTTTTTTTTTAGAATTTTAATCATTTCAATTTTTCAATTTATTTATGCGTTATGCTTGTATAACACAACCATGCCAGCCGAGTGCCTACCCCGAGATCTAACCTCATTAATATTGTAGTATTTGAGTCTAAGTGTTCTGTTAAATTGAGCTAAGCCTAGAGGCCTATAATATTACAAACTTTATTACAAATTTCATGAACTCTAACAAATTATAATCCAATACTGTATGGTAAATTCTAATAAAATTAATGTTATTATGTTAATATAACATCATATCTTATTATTTATTAATGTTTGAACCTAGAAAGTAAGAAACTGAATTTAGTCTTTATATATTTATTTTTAATAACCATCCATATTCCAAATTAACCAATGAGCTTGAATTGAGTAGAGCCAAGAGGTAATTCTGTTTCATTTAGAAAGTTATTCAAAATTTAAGAAGTTTTTCAAAAAAAAAAAAAAAAAAAAAACTTGAAAGAATATATTATTTTATAATATATTATAGTAAAAGAAATATTTATTATTTTTATTTATTTATTATAAGCCTCGTCAATGCCTTAGCATGCGAAACCATTGGTCGGTTATACTAATAAGAAGTGGATTAAAAAATTGTGTTTTATTATCTAAACATGGAATTCCACCAAGAACCTTCGGTCTCAACAGTAATGAAAAGTAAAATTTTGATTAAAATTTATAAAAATATTTGTAGATTCAACCAATAAGTTTGTAAGTTATTGTAAGTATGCATGTCATCTAAAAACTTAGGAGACAAAATGTTTATACAGACTGATTTTAAATTAAAGTTTTAGTTTGGTTTGAACGTAATTTAATTTACTACAAAATTTAGTATATAAGAAATTCTTTTAACACAGAAAATAATTTTCTAAATTCTGCAAAGCCAATAATTATTTTATTTTATTACTCTAAATTGTTTGGTTATAGCCAATTTCTAACAATGAGATGCAATTTAAACCCCATATTTTTTAACACGTTTTGAAACAATTTAAAAAAAAAATACAATAAAAAATTAGATTGTTTAATAAACAAGAAATGGGTCGTCTGGCTGCCTCTTTGATTTAAGGGAAACTTCTTCTAGTTTACGATGAAATAACGCTCAATCTAATTTATTAACGCTCAGTTACTATCTCCTTATTTGTTTGAAGTATTATGTTTTGTGCATTGTCACAAGCAGTTATTTGCAGAAAATTGTGTCCACAATAATTATGGCACGAAGAACTGGGAAGCGATGTTGTACCCGATTCACAGGCTTACCCTGCTGGAAAGGAGTCCTTTATATAAGGGCATCAAATTTTACAATCAGTTAAATTCTACATTTTAAGATACTAGAACCATCACAATTCAAAAAATCTGAAGCAACAATTACAGGTGAGAACATATTATAACAGAAAATATTTCCTCCAACATAGGAATCTTTTTTAGTGTGTAATGTATTTTATAGGTAAAATCTGAGAAATTATCAATCATGTATATATTGTTACTGTTATGTTTATTGCTTTTGTTTGGTATTGTTATTTGTGTGGATACAATGTGCGCATCTGTATGTATGTGTATTTTTTAAATTAATATTGAATATAGTACTATAATTATGTCTTATTTGAGGACAAGCTGCCTACCTGCAACAGTCTCAATGTTATCCAATCAGGTGTAATGCAGTGAAATGAAATAAATAAATAAATTATAAAAAGTAAAAAATATAACGTAATTATTGTTTTGCAAAAATCAATACTAAATGCGGAAGTAAATAATACACGATTTTCAAACGTGTATGATGAAGTTAATTCATGCTGGACTAATTATACATGAATAACTAATAGCATAAATTAATACATCTAAATATTGCAGATCAATTACTAGTCATATAATAATGATTTAGATCAACATTCATATAACTAAATTTCTAATAACCTTTACACTGACTTATTAATAACATATTATATAATGTATTGTAAATACTAAACAGACACTAATGAATTACACAAGGATATATGTGACAGGGCTGCCAAAATAAATAACAAATTTTGGCCCACAGACACTCTGTTGACTGGCCACTCTACAGATTACTAAGTTGAGATGAGGGCTAAAAACTAAATTCTCACTAAGGTATATAAATGCCGCTTTATAATTATTTACCGTTGCTTGCGCAACTAGTAACATGTTGTAGCACTTCAACGATAAAGTCCTTCGATTTACTAAACAATAATTACATTGATATTCTTTCTCAGGTGCAATACTTCTCAATATAATGTTTACAGAAATGTACAAATTTATTTCGTTTAAATAATAATTGATTTTTAAATTGTCTCTCACATCTTTACGGTGAAAAATCGTCATTGATGTAAAAACTTCAAAGTGTACATTTCAAAGAGTTTCTATTTTTTTTAAATCGAAATAATTGCAAACCCTTTTGTGCACACACTAATTCTCTCTGATATATTCACACATTTCGTGCTAAAGATCATATTTTAGAGGAAAATATTTACTATATTTTTAATACAAATTTAATTAGCATCAGTCGTAGTATTTTATTATAATTTTATCATTTATTCCAGTAATTATCAGAAGTTGGCTGGATTAGTTACTCACAACCTCAATATTTTTTAATGACTCTTTTCTTTCCATCTATTTGTCTATGGTTTACTTTCTTCCAAAATTAATGGTTCAATTAAAATAAACTGAATAATTTTTCAACCCAATCCAAAATGGCGACGTTAATAATGAGCAATTCATCTTACAATGATCTATTATCGTTCATTTTACGCAGACTTTTATTTTCTTACAATGACTGACTTCGATTTAAAAATGAAACATTAGAAAACAGCGGAATTTCAGCCGCATTGCGTACAAATAAAAAGGAATTGTATGTGATTTATTTTACTATTTTCAAATTTGAACATGCAGTAACAAAATACTTTATTTTTTTTGTACTATATTTTAATAAAAAACAAGTTTTCCTGTGTAGTAAATGTCAGTAAATACCCAACTTTTATTAAGGACCTTCCAGATATGTGTTGTTCCGAATTCAAACTAACTAATTTTAGTTTCATATTTGTTTAAGTTAAATAAAAATATAAAATTTACAAATTAAATACACGGACTGCACATTCTTGCTTAGCTCAGCAGTTGTCTGTTTCACACTTGAACAGCAAACATTATAAGTTTGTATGATTGGAAAAGTTCATTTAATTGTATAAACTGAAGCAAAACAGAATTCAGGTTAACCAACTTGCTACAGTTGCATAAAAATATTTACTAGTGCACTCCAACATGTAATTGCAATTTTTAATAATTTGTGATTTAAAAAAAATAAAACCTCTTGATTGATTTAAGATAATTGTAACCTATTTCCATTGATCAAATACAAAAGTGATTTTCCAAGTGTCTAATGTTAAAATATAATCAAATTTTTAATAATATCGACATAACTGCTTTTTTAGACAATAACTATTTTAAAGCAATTGTTTTCAGTTGGAATTCGACAGATTCCATTACTATTTATCATGGCTTAAAATATTTTATTTATACAGGTAGAACCAATTGTGATCGGTCTTAAAAAGTTTTTAAGAATTAACCTTTTACTTTGGATGGCGACCAATAAGGTATAATTAACACCCAAAGTGCTACACTAAATAGAACAAATATTTCATGACACCATTTTTGTGTTTCTTATTTTTAAATCCCTATTTTTTCCAATTACGATGGAAAAAAACATTGAATAAATAATTGTTCTGATTCATAAGTATATGAAACTGGCCAATCAAAAAAGTAGAAACAATAAGCGGATCCATCAGAAGTTTCTTAGAAAATAACGCATAAAAAACACTTCAAATTAAAGTTTGATGAGAAATTTTATTTTATAGATTACAAAGTTCACGTTTATTTATTTGAATACATATCTCAGAAATATTTTTCAAAAAATAAATTCATAAATATTACAGATTTCCATTATTGCATTAGATTTAATACGTAACACATGGAAAGAGAAGAATAATGATGACTCTCAAATACAAAGATGGTTATGTATATTCAAATGCACGTTATCCCTAACTTTCGTCATGTTGTTAAATTCGAACACTTTATTTATATTATACTATATTGAATGAATGATATATAATTTAATATTATTTCTCAAGATTTTATTAATTTTATAGTGAACTAACTGTACACATTTGATTAGAAACATCGTGGTTTTATCAGATACTTTATTTTTCTCTTTATATTGATGGACATAAAAACAAATAATAATTTGAATTTGCCCCTAACCACAATCACTGGAACTTAATAAAACACAATTATCTGATTGATTGTTCTTTATTAATTTTATCCACTTAATGCCCTGATGTACATTTCGATAACATGGTTATCATCATCGGAGGGTCTTGCTTATAAACTAAATCTAACCTTACATATCTATTACTAAAATAAAATTCCAGTTCCAGTGATTGTGGTTAGGGGCAAATTCAAATTATTATTGTGAATTTCACCACAGTGCTCAACAAGATTGTATCTTATAAAAACAAATAATAAATTGCTATTTATTTTGTTTCTAACAATTATTTTGTTATTTTAATATTGAGTGAAAATCATGTCCTAAACGTAAATCAATCAGCGGTACCACTTCCTTCTTGTTGATCCATTGGCATTACAAATCAAGAAAAGCTGCCAACAAAATGTACGACAGTGTTTTAGTGAGACAACTGAAAATAGACCATTTGTTTTATCCCTATTTGTAGAACGGGGAATATAATATTGGGATGGTATAAGTAATGGGTTTTAGATTTTTTTTTGGTACATATATTGTTAAAATCTTTCTTTCAATGAGAATTTTATAAATTAATTGTCTTAATATTATAAACGTGTTCATTTTAACCATATTTTATTTAAATTTTTAATATGCTGGCCTTTTAGTAAAACATTTGTCTAGTTTTACAAATAGACAAACGTAATAGATTTTTAAATAGAATATAGAATAGAATAGAATAGAAAAACTACTTTATTTTGACATGTATTCCATACAAAATATAAAATAAATTCACAATTAATTAATTATAGAAGATAAAATAAAAGGAAATAAACTTAATAATATTCTTTCTTCACAGAGTACTTTACAGCACTGGTCTTTTTGACCGTCAGCTGGGTTGGCATAAACAAAACAATATAGTTAAAAATTATACTATGAGTCACATATATTTACACATATAGACCTGTTTGTATATAACCTTCCTTCCATCAGTGCACCCATACATATATAATCATATAACCATACAAAAAATTCAATATAAATGACTACAGAACTAATTAATTTGGCACCAGTTATACAATTAAAATTACTTACATATATTAATAGATTTACAGTAATCCTTACAAGAATTTAGGTGTAATCCCCCTCCCCAACCAAAATTATGTGTACTGTTACAGTTAAAAATTAAATTCATTTAACAAGACGAGATTTTTAAATATAGTTTTGTTAAATTAGTTAACAATATTTGTGTACTCATAAATAGTACAAATTTGTTAGCTGGTTTCTCACTATAATCGGAATAATAATGATAAGAGACAAAGGATTGAGTATTCAGAGCGAAGCAAATATATAAAGTCTGCAAACAACAAAAAAAATAATTTAATTGAAAACTATCAGTTGTCCAGAACTATAATCAGATTTTTAACTTTTTGTTGTTGGTTTTGTTGTTCATGTTTTAGTCATCTTTAGTAATGATTATATACTGTTTAAAATAATCTTCCTTTGGTAAGGTTATGATTTTTATGACGCCATGAACTAATCAAAACGCTATAGAGACAAGGAATAATGTATTTATTATTACGAGCTAAGGGAATGTAGAAAGTCTTTGAAGATTTAGATTTGTGTTTTATAAAAGTGAAAGCACGTGGAGAAAGTTTGTGCAATGTTTGTTTATTAGTAATTTATGTTACGTTTTGAGGATGAAAGTTTGGTCCAGAGGGAAATACAGAGGTAATGTTTTTTATTACTGTTTACTCTTTCATGCTACATTATTGTTAATATGCGACTTGTGAAATAGTTAGAATATTTAAATAAAAATAACATTGTTTGTGGATGGGGTGAAGTAAGTATAAAATTGAAAGATAAAAAACTTTTATATTAAACTGTTCACACATGGTTTTATATTTAAATACAAGGAAATACTGAACGCAAGCATAATACATTTGAAGGGTGTATTAATAAAATAATATATCGATTTCAAATTGTCAGTCAGAGACCTACTATCAACTTTAAAGATCTCAGTTTATGTTATAAAGTCCACAGATTGTATATAACATTTTATGTCGTATAGAGCGCTCTATTAAACTAAAAATAATATTTTTATTCTTCTTGGTTAATAAAAGTAAAGCTTGCAAAAATATAAAATGTCAACACTAATATTTATTGTGATATAATGAAATAAAATCAATGGATTTGTTCAATGAATCTTGTTTTGTTTTCAATTAAGTTGCTTGAAAATGTCTAACGGCGAAACATATGTCGCCATTAAAGCTGTTTTGTGGAATTAAATAATCGTCTCATTATTTCCATTATCATGGAATTCCATCATGTTGTAACATTAAATTATAAATTAAAATCAAGTTGATTGGCACCATCCTGATATTTACCCAACCCCATCTTGTAATGTAATAAAAGTATTCTCTGATTGTGTGCCTAATATTCTAAAGTTGGTTTAATAGGTTTTGTAGGAAAGGATAAATAGTATTGGTTGATCATGGAATCATAACCCCGTAGGGTAAGTTTGTGAAAAACAGTTGTTACATAGATTTTACTATTGTTGTTACATATACATATGTTTACATGTTTACAGTTGTTATATATATATACATATATATATATATATATATATATATATATATATATATATATATATATATCACTATATTTTGTAACTCGGTTAGGCCATAGTTATAAGTTTTCACTCGTTTCTTTTGTGCCAGTATCTTGACCCTTAAGGGCCTGGAAGTTGTAAATATATGAAAGAGTTTCACTCGCTACACTCATGTAGGTTAATTGGACCCACCGTATTTCAAACTGCTCTAATATCATATTTTATTGGTAGATAAAGTTTTGCAATTACATTTTTTAAAAAATAACTTGGTTAGTTGTCATCGCAGAGAAACTATTACATACGTCGTTACATGCGGGACTGATATCTGCAATTTGTAATTAAGTGTGATTTAAGTTAAGTAACACAAAATAAACAAAAAAATATTGTGCAATACGATCGTTATTTTGAGATCTTTATTTAGATTTTTCTGAACTACGATAGAGTTCATTACCCTTCCAAAATTTCATGTTCCTAATTTGTTTTCGTAGTAACCATCGTGCTTACAGCAGCAAAGCTGACGAACAGGTGACATTTCGAAAATAACCTAAATTGTGAAGATTAATCAAAAAGGTAGATCGAAATGTTTTGCAATTACCAAACTTATCTTATTCTTTGTACACTGGGTAAGTATTACACGAGTATAATTAGCCACTATCTTTTTGTTTTAAACAATTTTTTTTTAAACGTTGAATGAACAAACATTTTACTGAACGTAAATCAAACAGCTATTCCACCTTCCTCTTGTTGACTCATCAACGTTACAGGTCAAGAGAAGCTGCCAACAAAATGTACGACAACGTTTTAGTCACACTTGTTTTGATTTAATTTCAAACTTTTTTGAAGCAATACTAAACAGATTTGTTTTCTCACTATAGACGGGAAAACATTGTGATACTATGAATACGATTTACAATTTTTGTGAATATAATAGTTTTTAAAGATTACATAAAATAAATATCTGCCATTGTATTTCAAATATTTGGATCTAAAAATTTAATATTTTTGATGTAATTTCGTAGTTTTTGAGCTTATGCAATATTATTTCTATAATGGTACTTACGTTAAGCAGTACCAATTCGTACTATGTTTTTTTTGTGCATTCTGTATTAGTGTTTATGTTCAAAGTGTTTTGCTGTCTGATGATGGTATGATAATAACGAAACAGTTGTAGAATAATACCAAATCATTCACAAGGCATGTATAAAACAACATAAACATAAAACATATTTAATAAAACAGGTATTTGAGCTTATCCAATATATTTTGAACAAATTATAATCATTCCTGGTATTTTGGTATGACTATTAGAAAAAAAAGTTTTACAAATAAAGAAAAAAAAAGATCAATACTCTATGATTATTGCGTAAACATATTTTGAATTTATTGCGATAATTATTATGACAAACTATTTAAACACGGAGTCCAACCAGAAAAAAGTGGTCGAAAAATTATTTGTTCATTCAGGAACGTATACACGATACGTAAATTTACTTATATAAATCAAGCTCGAAAGTAATAACAAACAAGCAAACTGCAACCATCTAATCAAGATCCAACGAAGATGATAGGAAAAGAAAGAAAGTTGATGTAAATTGTTCCTCTAAAAAAGAGAGAGAAATTTGCCTTGTAGTGGCTTTTGAAATACAAACTTTGAGACGAACTATGAACCGAAAGTTTCAGCTGATTAGGAGGACGTAGAAAGAGGTTTGTTGAAGATGATAGTATCCAACGGGTGAGAGGATGAAAACGATATACTGTCCAGTCTCCCTTGGATTAATCTTGTGAAATAACTCATTTAACAAATTATTAATATAATATACTAAAGCAGACGAAATTTGTTGCTTCACTAAGTTCCTTTTAGGAAGTCATGTGGCAGAGTATACACACCATTAAACAAAGTAGTTAATGTTGAACCTTAAGTTGAGGATACACACATTGAATTTGCCGGCAATAAATTAAACTGCAATAAAACAGTTTAGCAAGGTTTTACAACCGGAAGGAATCGTTTTAACGACGTTTATTCGTAATCTGTTTCGTTGTTTTAATCCAGAGTTTCGTTAAATTCAGTTTTATTTAATGATTTTTTATTTATAATGCTGTACGTTTTATATCACACTCTAAATAAATGTATATTTTAAATAATTATATCAATTAGCATGTACGAGATAAGTTCTGTTTCTTGAACTATTATTATTATTTTTTTTACATCTTATCAATTTATTAAAATCTTAGTAAACTTATAAATTAAATATCCCACTTCTAAAGTGTAAACAAATTTATCGTGCACTAATGATAGGATGACGTCATCACATTGGAATCATTAACCAAGTTTGACTCACAAGAAGAAATATACACATCTCGTTTTTAAACACCTTTCATACGATTTATAAATGTATCAACATAATAATATGTATATTATTAAATACCTACATCATGTAAAATGGATAAGATCTTATGACAGACAGTTTGTTAGATTTGTTAGCTAGTTATTTTATTATATCACAATGAAGATATATATATTTATTGATTAATAAATTAATTAAAAGTTTGTGATTATTGGCCGAGATTAGCTACAATATTTTGGTTGGTTGTATCAATACAGAGCATTTAGTCTCTAGAAGTTGGTTTGGTTTCTATGTTCATAGATTAATTCGTTTTAATTAAAATTGCTGCATTACATATTGCATTTTATACTCTAAATTTGTCCAGATGCTATATATATTTTATGTTACTTTTTTACATTGTTACTTTTTTTATCTTTACGTCAATAGTTCCGTAAAAAAAAATAAAGGTAAACAATGAAGAAATCTAGTTTGAAACCCTGAATTTATTGTATATTTTCATTATCTGGAGTATACAAACACCAAAATGAAATTAAACAATTGTATATTGCGTAAACCTAATTCAACAAACACTTAATTAAAAAATAGATTGTTTAAAAGAAAAAAAAATTCTGACTTTAATTTTTTTTGGAAAACTTTTCAATATCGATTTGAATTTAAATATAGTAATATAAATACATTTTATTTCTTCGTATAAATACGTATCAAGAGGTGTGTTAAAGTTTCCTGTAACGTAAACAATTTTAAAAATAAGTATTTAACTTTTTATAGTTCGGATGTTCTAATTTAGAAAAGTAAGTACATTACTAAACAAACATTGGAAGAAACGTTTAAAATATAAAAACACACATAATGACTATCAATAATATGACATTTTTTATACGAGCATTTAATAAAGCTGTTAATTTTATCAAAGTATAGTTTCAAACTATATTGTTATAATTTATGAGGGATGTTAAATATAAACAGGAATTTATTATTTATATTTCATGGTTTTACTTACATGTTATTTCCACTACGAAGCATTTGTTCCAGCGCTCAGAAGTTTTTAATTTCAGAATAATTTTTTCTTCCGTTTAAAGTCAAACAACCTTTCGGTTATTCATCTTATAAAAAAAAGGAAGAAAAGAACATAAAATAAAGAGTCACAGGTTTCGTATACTCTAATAGCGTCAGGATAGGAAAACAACAAGAGTTGATCAAGCGAGAGCTGATAGGAAAGATGAAAGAGAGGGCTTTTAACTCAAGATAAAACAAAATTGGAGGTCTGTGACTAGATTTTTGAAAAGCGTCAATAACCAACTCCTTCTTTTCTTCTGATTGTCTTTAATTGGGATTTCCTTTCAATTGAATATCCTTCAATGTGTCAAGGAAGAAAAAGACTAATGTGCAAAAACTGGAGTATATCGAGGGAGAGGTCGGACCTTTACTTGAGTTTTAGGAACGTTTCCATAGTCAAAGTGGCAGTGTGAGATCGAACATTATTCAGAAAACAGAAAATCGAATGCTGGGCTCCACTTGAAACGATCAGCTGGCTACACATACTTTTTTTTAAATTGTGGAATGGAACTACCCGTGATAGTTCTTTGTTCTATGAGAAAATTGAGTTAATGAATTCTTTACAAAGTCATGATTTTTGCATGTAAAATTATGGTTTTGGATCTCCTAGCCTGAGGTGAGATTGGGTGTCACCATCGCTTCCTGGCTCGTTTCCATTCTGAAGTGACTTAGTGCACACGTGACTATTATACAATCTAAAAACATATCTCCATCCTTTTAAAAACCTTTCAGAAGTTGTGTTCGTGGCATTATTTCGACTAGCATGTATATTATTATAATTACACAAGAAAGAATCTTTTAAATATACAAAAAAAGCCTTTATTTATAATGAGTGAATTTTAGTGAATTTTGTATACGAGCTTGAATCAAGTAGGTCAATTAATCTTTACAAATTATATTTTTCACTTTAAAATGTCAACGTAGCTATTATTAGAAATTGTTTAAACTTGTGTAAATATTAGAGTACTAAAATAATCACTCATTAAAAAATAATTACATTTTGACAACTATATAAAAGGAACTATTTCAGCTGTTTTATTTGTAAAGTTTATTGTCAAGTGTTCTTAATGTTTGTACTTTTATGTACTCGTCATGTTCAGTAAAATTTTCAACATCATTTCCTAATTGAAAACCATTAAATCATCCATCAATGCTACTTAAGTATATATTGGAGATGGTGTATAAACGTAGGTTAAACGTTTCCTTCCAATAGTAAACCACAAGTAGGATGTTTCATTGTTATTACATTTAAGTATGGCGGCATTTTGTTATTTCAATTGTTCAATCGTTTTAAATTAAAATATTGACACATGCGTTAACATAATATTAATTACAATAATATTATAACGAATAGGCAAGTATGGACTTTTTATAAGTAAATCATTTTAACTATTAGGTTGGAATTATTGAAATACAAACGTTGCATACAATAAATTTAATGGCGTAAACAATACGGTATAGCCGTATCCAAAGTTTTTTTATATGTATTTTTTAATTGTAATTTGAGGAAAATAGAAAATATTATTAAGTAATTTTGTCAATGCTTATGAAATAGATAAAGTTTTGATACATCTAACAATATAAATAATTTCTTTACAGATAAGTCATCACGAATTAAGGAGCATTTTTATTAATGATCCTGTTACAAATTGTAGGCAGTATTTATTCGTAAACTCAAGAATTGTTATCATAAATTCTATGTACAACTCGACCTATGTTCTCATTTAAGATTTGCTACTTACTCCTTGTGGCCGTCTCCATGGAAAGGTATCGGTCCACTGAATACGTACTAAAATAGGTTTTCGTGTCCATTACCAATGTGCAAAGCTTAGTAGCTCTATCTGTAGTGGTTAAAAAAATATTAAGCCGTCCCAGGACTTTAAAACACTGTATTAATAAAACAGAAGATGGTAGGTTATCGCATATACCATGGGGTAGTCAAACAAGTAATTAGTAAACTTTCGACTGTATGTTTTCCCTATTCAATCAATGATTCAATCAAAAATGGATTTTGTTTCACATTTGTTTAAAATAAAATAAATAGAAATCTACAGTGAGAAAATTAAATACTCGGACTGAACATTATTGCTTATTTCAGCAGTTGTCTGTTTTAGACGTGAACAGCAAACATCATAAGTTTGTATGATTGAAAAAGTTTTTTTAATTGTGTAAACTAGCGAACTAGGTTACAGGTTTACAAACTTGCAAAAGTAGAAAATACTGTGTTTACTCATTCAGTTCTTCTATGTGACAATATACATTTGTCCTGATTTTACAATTTGTAATAATTTATGATTTTTTATAAAATTTATTTTATTATAGTTTATGAAGATAATAAATGTGTAACCCATTTCACGTCCAAACAAGATTTTGGAAAAGTCAAATATTGAACTGCAATTAACATTTGTAATGTAATGGTCAAATTACTGTACACGGTCAGACCACATGGATTAGCACAAAATAGTGATAAATCATTTAACAAATCTATGTTTGGAGTAAATATCTACTTCGCTATCTAAATAATCCATGTGTGTTGGAATTTATCTCATTCTAATCTGTGTAATTGATTCATTTTGACGTTTTACAAATAGTTTTTTTACCACGATGCATTAGCTTTAGAAATATTGTAGTTTTGTATGCTTAGGTTTAATAGAAAACATGGTACAAAAGTCTTTTTATTTATTTCGACTTCAATTTTTGTTTCTAATTTATTATAGACAGCATAAAATTTTTTCCCTTATTTGTTGGGCTGTAATATTACCTAATCAGTCAATATTCCTTTAATTCCATTTATATCTTGAAATGTCCCATATCAGGAGTGACACTTCTTAGAAACATGTTTCAAACATGTTGGAAGAGTTTAGTTCTGGAGACTTTACTGGTTAGATAATCACACCCACAATGTGTGGAGTGGCGTTGTTGTACATATAATGGAAATGAGAAACCATCGCACCAGCATAAGGACGCACCACAAGATCAATAATGGTTTCTCAGTACATTGGTGCAGTTAAGAACCCGTCCGGGAAAGTGATGTCAGTTCCCTCTGATACTGATACCCTCAAACACCACACTGTACCGCTTCTGTACTGGTGAACCTCTTGAGGGGCTTTGAATTTTTCTGTTTCCTCATTGAATCCACACTCTTAATCCACGACTGTTCAAAGGGCGAAATTCAAAGGGAAATTCTTCTGTGAATATGACAATGGACCAATCTTTCAAAGACCAATCCAAATGATATTCTGCCCATGTAAGTCACACAGCGCGATTTAAGCAAAGCTGGGAATCTAATTGGCTTTCTACAGTGAAGGTCTGTTAACCTTACCTGGTGTCAAGGTGAACAGTAATTACTTTATGTATATCTCGTAATTGAATCACCAACACGGGGGCAGTGATGGTAGGCTTTGAAGCACCATATAGCGGTCTTGAGCGGCGGTCGTAGAAAATGCTCGGCATCGGTGCTGATCTGAAGGACTTCCAGAATCCCTATACTTTCTCTACATTCTGTTGATAACGTTAGAACCTGTACTTGATCCATTTCTGCTAGAAGCATCCCAATGCAGAACGGGCCGATTATTTCTTTTAAGGGTCTCTCCTTAGAATAAATGTATCGGGCTGTAGGATGTAGACGATCCACAGCAGAAAACAAGACAAAAGTGTAATTCCCGCTAATTTATTATCAATGAGATAAAGCGCAGAAATTTAAGATAACTCCAAGAGTTCAACGGCAACGAATGAAGAGTACAAATTTTGAAATCTACTGCTAACCGATCAGTATAAGCAGTAGGCTAGAAGAAAGGAAAATTGTATGTTTACATTTTTCCAAAGCAATATAACTCTCAAAATTAAAAATATCCCCAGGCTTTTTGATTTTATGTTGTTTCTAGTGATATATGTTTAAATAGGAAATAAAGTTTATTGATCATTACAAGGTTAACTTAAAACAGGTGAAATAATTATTGAGAGATTAATGAACAATCCATATAGTTTTGATACTGTGGTTGAAACAATTTGATTAAGAAGGAACTACACAAAGAGGCGTCGAAATAATGGTGGCTACTTGTCTTTGCAGAAGGCTTTTTAACTTTGTTCAGTGAAGTAATTATATAAAGTAGTTACGACAGATTGAAAAATGAAAGCTGTCTTCAATTTACAATTCAATTTAAATTGTATAAAAGAATAAAATTGAAATTCTTTTATTTTAATCTTAAGTTTGTCCTGATCGACTATTTTGAATTTGACAAAAAACCTCTGTAGATGCGTGTTTAATAAGTATACGATTACCCCAGAGTAATAAGAAACCAATCTAGAATCAATGGTCTAAAAAATAGCAAACGAAATCTACTGCATGAAGGGCCTTGGATTATATTGAAGCAACTTTTTCGTAAATAGGTGACTGGAAAAAGTATGGCTGACCGAAAATTGGTACTAGTGAGGAGGACATAGGAAGAGGTGAATGGCTCCCGATCTAGTAAGATTTATTATTAACCCAAGTTCCTTTTAAAAAGGTTAGAAAATAAGACATGTAACAAAGTATACACACCATTAAACAATGAAGTTAATGTCAGTCCTTCAGTCGAGGATACACTGGTAGAATTTGCAGGCTGTCACGGTTATAAATTAAAAGGTAATAAAACAGTTTACCTGAGTTTTACAAGCGGAAATAATCGTTTTAACAACTTTTATTCGTAAATCAACTGCTTCATTATTTTATTCCAGAGTTTAGTTAAATGTAAAATATTTGTATTTAATGATTCTTAGTTATAATGCTGTAAACATTATAATACTCTATCTGTGGCAGTCATAATAAATAAGGTATTTAAGTACGATATTAGTATAAATTAAAATAGTTATATCAGTTTAATGTTTTCTGGTGAAGGTTTCTATGGTTTTTAGTGTTATTTTAAATGTATTATATATTTAAATAAAAAAGTGTATAAACCCAACTTTTGAACTAATAAATAAGTAATACTCCAGTTCTAAAAATATATAAAGTTATATAGTTGCCCTTAGATGCCGCAAAGAGAAACAATTGTAGCTCATTTATATCATTAAAATATTTTGAAACTTTAAGGTTATTGCTTTATTTTATCCTTCAATAGAAAATTATGTTCATTGTTACTAAGAACAGAGGAAATGTGACGGCATCCATCTTGGTTATTAACCAAAACTGGCTGTAGTAGTTTGGTCCATAGGGAAATGTATAGACAGCATCACATTTCTAGAACTTGGTTGTGTCTTCCAAGTCGATTGATTAAAAGACTTAATTTTAATCTTTTAGTCAATTTCTTAATCATCACATTTCTAGAACTTGGTTGTGTCTTCCAAGTCGATTGATTAAAAAACTTAATTTTAATCTTTAAGTCAATTTCTTAATCATCACATTTCTAGAACTTGGTTGTGTCTTCCAAGTCGATTGATTAAAAAACTTAATTTTAATCTTTAAGTCAATTTCTTAATCATCACATTTCTAGAACTTGGTTGTGTCTTCCAAGTCGATTGATTAAAAGAATTAATTTTAATCTTTTAGTCAATTTCTTAATCATCACATTTCTAGAACTTGGTTGTGTGTTCCAAGTCGATTGATTAAAAGACTTAATTTTAATCTTTTAGTCAATTTCTTAATCATCACATTTCTAGAACTTGGCTGTGTCTTCCAAGTCGATCGATTAAAAGACTTAATTTTAATCTTTTAGTCAATTTCTTAATCATCACATTTCTAGAACTTGGATGTGTCTTCCAAGTCGATAGATTAAAAGACTTAATTTTAATCTTTTAGTCAATTTCTTAATTACCACATTTCTAGAACTTGGTTGTGTCTTCCAAGTCGATTGATTAAAAGACTTAATTTTAATCTTTTAGTCAATTTCTTAATCATCACATTTCTAGAACTTGGTTGTGTCTTCCAAGTCGATTGATTAAAAGACTTAATTTTAATCTTTTAGTCAATTTCTTAATCATCACATTTCTAGAACTTGGATGTGTCTTCCAAGTCGATCGATTAAAAGACTTAATTTTAATCTAATAGTCAATTTCTTAATCATCACATTTCTAGAACTTGGATGTGTCTTCCAAGTCGATTGATTAAAAGACTTAATTTTAATCTAATAGCCAATTTCTTAATCATCACATTTCTAGAACTTGGATGTTTCTTCCAAGTCGATAGATTAAAAGACTTAATTTTAATCTTTTAGTCAATTTCTTAATCATCACATTTCTAGAACTTGGTTGTGTCTTCCAAGTCGATTGATTAAACGAATCAATTTTATATTCATTGTTGATAGCCTTAGAACTACATATATTTTATATATATTATTTATTTATGTACCTCTCAAGTTTAGCAATGTTTAACAAATTAATTTTATTATATGACGTGTACGAAAAATGTATGAAAACATGTGTTACAAGTGTTGTGTATATATAAGTGTTTGAGTGGACATAGATAGCTGGCCCGATTATGCTGCCTGTGGCAGTGAAACATGTAGCCACATAAAAGGTAAAATACAAATAAAGACTACATTTGACAGAAAATAAATAATATATATAAATCAATTTTAATCTTTTAGTCAATTTCTTAATCAATCATCTTCTTAGTTGATTGATTCAGTCCCTTTCATTAAGGGTCACGCGGTTCATTATGTAAATTGTACAAATAATATTATGTATAATTTGCGTTATTATTTTATGTTTTACATGTCTTTATAGTTCTTAAAAAAACAACAAAATATTTGATAAAGGTTCGAACATCTGATTTAACATAGAAGACTAATTTATATTAAACTCTAAGTTACAATTACTTTAACGGGGGTAAAAATTTACCAACATAATTTCGAAAAAGTATAAAGTTACATAATAGCTAAATAATGCATTAAATTTAAGGTTTATTTTTGAAAAAAATTTAAATCTAAGTTTATAACTACATTTATAAATAATATTTGTAAATAAATATTTCAATTAAGAGGTAGTACTTCCATTATACTTAATTTTAAGCGTTTTTGTTAAATAATATGCATTAATTTGGGCAAAATGAAATCACCTAATCGCAATATAATAATATTTTACTCAGTTTGATTTCCTAGTTGTCTAAAGGCGAATAACCTCTCGTACATTATCACCTTATCAAAAAAAAAACTCAAAATAAACTAAAGCAACACTTATATTTTAATATTTTATGTTATTTAATTGTTTGGATGTTTTTTACACTTTTGGTTACTAAAGACGTAAAAGCGTTTCCTAATTGAAAGCTATTAAATCACCCATAAAAGTCATTTAGCTACAAAATAAAGCCGTCGATAGCTTACTGTCACTAAAGCGTTTCCCTCGAGCTCTAAATAGTTTTATTGCTCTTTAATTTTAGACGGGTGGCCATTTGCAATATCATTGGTGATTCGCAAAGTAAGCTATACATTTCAAATATTGAATGGACTCTGTGGATTGATTTCACAATTTTAGAATAGACTATGTAAGCGTATTTTAGTTAAGTATGATTTTGTTGTCATTCGTAAATAAGTAATTATTAAATAATTTAAGATTAAGTTAAAGATTGTTAGTTTTATTACTGTGGTATATATTATGTCGTAATTATATCTCCAAAAATTATGGGAAATATCCGTTGTATGGACTTTCTCGTAAGAACTAAGAGAGTTGTTTATAAATGCATAAATATTTTAACTAGAACATTTTTTCAATTTATTAAAAAATGACCAGCAGTAAAATTGCTTCACCAGATCAACAGTTTTTCCAACTAGAAAATTTTAACATTGATTCTAGTATTGAATATTTAAATAACTTATTTCAAGGCTTGCTTTTTCACAGTACTTGAGGAATATTTTACTCCTGATCTAACTTTAAATATAAGAAATAACAACTAATATTTTTTAGTTTTCACATATAAATAATATACTTCAATATTAATATTTATTTTACTTTCGGCCACCCATGATAGTAGTCAATTCCGTACTTTCATTTGGAAAACTTACGTTTAAGTGTGGACGTCAGTAAAAAAATAATTCGAATTCCCAAATATTTCACAGAAAGATTTTTGGTGACTAGTTCTGTTTGAATGAAATTTTACTTAACACAAAGACCAAAAAAGAATGTTGTTGCAATATATATTATTAGGTATATAACAAAAAATCAAATAAATTATTAAATATTCTGTTTTACCTGTTTTCAATTGAAAATGTAATTTAAAATTGTAAGCTTATTTAACAAATTATATTTTTTATAACTTGTACTTTATTGTTCCCTTGGACTTAGGGAAACTTCTAATTTACGATGCAGTAACGCCTTATCTACAACTCCAGATTGTTCAACACCTCCCCTTCGCCCCCACCTCCTTGGAGTCAGAATTGCTTTATTGATTGGAATAGTTTGGATGTAAACATAGTTCTAAATTAGATAGAATAATGCCTCAGATATCTCCTCCGTCCTCTATGTATTTATCTTAGCTTTATTTGTTGATTTTGCACAAATACTAGAGCAACATTTAGGTAACCTAAGTGATGGAAACACGTATTAATGAAATTACTCATACGATTAAACAATTTTTGGGAGTTTTAATTTTAATTGTAGACTTCGCTAAGTCCATCATTACGTGCTATAATAATTTGCCCCTCAGGGACTCATTTGCAATGAGGACAGGATGCCACTTCTACTAGCTAGGGATAAAAGGTTTCCTACTATACACAGCTTTTTTCTTAAGTTAGGTGTCTCTCTTGTATATTATTATAGTATTTATTTTCATTCATTTTATACTACAAAATAACAGAAAATAATATGCTATTTTAATGACCGGGAATTACACGTGAAGTAATTTGAACTTTTATTATGACATGTATGTTTAAATTAGTATTTTCATTTTGAAATCCTTTCTTTCCTAAAAGTAAAGTTATTTAACAAATGGTGCACAATATTGACAAACATTCTCTTTCACGCTTTCCCAAAACCAAATTAAATCGTCTCCAAAAACATCTTCTATATTGTAAATCAAAAATTAAAAATAAACCAAAAATGTCGCCGTTTTTGAAAGAAAATATTTAATGATATTTATATAAGCGTATAAATTTGCTTCGTATGTTCAGTAACACGTTCTGTTTGTATATTATATTGGAATAAACATCGCGTTTGTAATAACGGGATTCATGGGTTTTTTTCCATCCCAATTATTCCTTAAAAGTGATAATTTTTTACTTGCGATTTTGAACACAAGTTAGACTGATTCATCTTCACAATTCACTAAAATCGGTAGAGCGGATTTTGAGAAGTTATTTAATTTACAACAACACTGTAAGTCCTGAAAGATGGATAATAATATGTCACTGCTCATATGACATACGACAAGCAGACATCATTTCAAAACTTTTTTTGGACTCAGAGGACCTTAAAACGGATTCGAAATAAAATGACCCATTACAAAACTCGCCCAATACTACGTATATGCAGTAAGTAAAAATATAATGATAAAATATCATTTGCACCCAAGTTTATTTTTTCACTTTAGATGGTAAATGGTCCTTAAACATTATTATCACTAGCAATATATAGAAATGTATTACATAATACTTATCTCAAATATTTTTACATTATAGAATATATATATATATATATATATATATATATATATATATATATATATATATATATATATATATATATTTATAAATGAAGGTTTAATGACTAAAATATGAAAGAAATAACTTTTCTTCTTAATATTATTTCATGTAGTATATTTGTTAAAATAAAGTTTTACAATTAAGAATTACTTTTAAAAGACATCATTTTCTAACCGCGATTCATATATAAAAGTTTGTTAAATATAGTACACATCGAATCAAATAAGAGCATTTTAAACTTATTAATATGGATAATCGTACATTTGACATCATTTATTTATATGACAATTAATACAGAACGTTTCGAGAGTATAAATCAAATATCGTTATCAAATTAAAATATTAATAGAACAACAGTAAACAAGAGCTCTGATGGAAACTAAAACTAAATATTTAACCTAAGAAAAGAACTGAAGTTTAAAACTAGGCCTGAGCAGTCAAAAGCTTATTCCCCAAATGGGAATCATGACGCAATCAAAGATTAAACTCTTGAAAGAGGAAATGTTGTTTTCCTGATAAGCAATTAGGAAAACTGTCTCTTGGCACCATCCCTTAAAATCATTTGCTTGCCGTTCTCAGTGTAGTGCAGGCCAGCGTGTTATGGATTTATCCGATCACCTCTGAATTTAGTCGTAGCTTTGTCTGCTCATGCCTAGTTTTAGGATTGAGATCGTTTCTTAGGTTATAGATTTAGATTTAGTTTCCAACCTGGCCCTAAGCTACTAGGCTGTATTGGTGTTTATCTCTTTTATGTTATAGTTTCACACTTGATAACGAGATTTGATTTATATTTTCGAAACGTCGTCTAAAAGTTTTATTGTACACAAATGATTCCAAATATCTGATTGAGAAAACTAATGGATAATATGAACAATCCATCAAAATCAAATTACTGTAAAATGAGACAACATTTTATACTATAAAAATGTAAAATAATAATCTGAGATAAACAGATAGTTAGGTTATTATTCGTTTCCTAAAATCAGACATCTTTAAATTCATCTGTTAGCACAAATATATTTTTTATATTTTGCACTCTACAAATATTGCTAGTAGGAGTTTTTGCATTCGTTTGTCTTGTGTGATTGGTCCGTACTTTTTGATGACGAAATGAATGTAAACATTGTTTATAGATGGCCATTAATTATTTTGTTCCATAGTTTGATCTAGATAATATAAATTATACTCTCGATTATTAGTATTAGAATATTGTAATATATAATATTTTCCTCCAAAATTCTCTCTTTATTTTTTTTTTGTAACATATAACGTCTATAAAGTGTTTGAAATTTTAGAACATTGTGTCTTAAAATTATAACTATTGTCATAATAATAATAATAATTATTATTATTATTACTATGTCTTATTATTATTTACTAAAATTAATCAGAACATTCTTATTTGATTAACAACAGAGCTAACATTTTGTATTAAGATTTGCTCTATTGTAACACAAATGACGGTCAATGGCTCATCTATAGTGAGTATGAGCTTAGTAATTCCGCGGGTCATAGTCTGACGTTAGATATCTCTCTCTCTCTCTCTCTCTCTCTCTCTCTCTCTCTCTCTCTCTCTCTCTCTCTCTCTCTCTCTCTCTCTCTCTCTCTCTCTCTCTCTCTCTCTCTCTCTCTCTCTCTCTTTCTTGAGCAACTATTTTTCTCTTCTGACCCTGACAATAATAGAATATTCGCTAGGAGTCTTTATTATATGTGTTTTTCTTCTCTTGTTAAATTAGGAGAATAAGTGCGAGAAATGTTTCGTTTTTAACAACAAATGGAGTAAAATACAAATGTTGAAAATAAAGGTGTTTATTAGATGAACAGGAAACATGAATAGAAAGAAGATTACAAATCCTTAAATTATCGTTGCATGCACGAAAACCCCTTTCTATTTCTACTAATTTTTGTAAAACGTAAATCTTAATGCTTCAACTTACAGTTCTACAAACACGTTTAAAAAATTGTTTTTCAGGATAATTTGGAGAAAAAATATTACTGATCAAGTTTTGATCAATTTTTGATCAATAAAAAAGAAAGATGTTGTAAACATCAATGTTTGAAAACAGTATTGTTTAGTTTTTATCTATACACATCTCTACGTGTGTTAATTAATTAATTAATTAATTAGTTCTTCTTACCAATAACGGAACTAGGAAAAATATTACTGTATAACAATGTCTCTTCATAGAGAATTTTTAAGCTCTAAAACCAAATAAATTATATTTCAATTATTGAATTATTATTTTAAAATATAATTTCAATTTTGTAATTGTAATAAACCAATTTACACAATTTCAGAATACAGAAAACATCTTTTGTTTTATTAACGTAAGATGCGTGTCTTTGTCCCCTTGAACTTAGGGGAGAAGTCTTCTAATTTACGATGCAATAACATCCTATCTACATTCCGGGATTGTTCAACACCCTCTCTTTGCATCCATGGTGTCAGAATTGCTTTATTGATTGGAATAGTTTGGATGTAAACATAGTTTTGAATTAGGATAATGGCCTAGATTTCCCATTATCCCTCCACATAGCTAAGCTTTCTCCTCAATATTTCACAATTGTTGAAGTGAATTTAAACTCACGTATGGATGGAAACATCCAAACTAACATTATACTTAGTATAAAACATGTTTTAATTATAAATGTAAATTTTGTTTGGATGTTTATGACGTTATTTATTCTGGTACCCAATATTTTTCTGTGTTAGAAGATAGTGTTTAATCACTTGATAAGTATAATTCATCTATAATTTCGAAAGATTTCGTGTTGTTTTATTTAGAAATTACGGCGATCTATTAAATATTTATATTAATAATTTGAATTTCACTTTAGTTATCACCCTCTATCAATATTGTTAGAATAATAACTGTAAAAGGTTTTTCATCCTATTTCATTTTTGTTTTATTCGAAGTTTTAACTCTACTCACTTTCACAATAGATAGATAAAAAAACTCGAACACAAGATCTCACCAAAATTACAATTTTTATTTAATCAAACGCGTTTCAACTACAAAGTCGCCATCCGCAGTGATACGTAGGCTACAATAACTATAACTATATCACTTTCATAATACTTTAAATAATCCTAAAATGCTCCCAAAATCTTCACGTTGTTGGGTAACCACCGTAACTCAATTATTACACATGAACTTTTACACACGAGAACACTTGCTCCTAGATTACCCTTAGAGTGAACCGTTATATTTATATATAAATATAGAATTATAAAAGTTTTCACAAAATTTCTAATAAACATTAATACATACAATGAATTTATGACCAATGGTATAAAATCCACAGAGGCGATAAGTCTGTAAAAAAAAAAAAAAAAAAAAAAAAAAAAAAAAAAAAAAAAAAAAAAAAAAAAAAAAACTTTGTGAAGACTCTTGTTGGATAATTTCTCGACGACTTCTAAAAATTGTAAGTTATGATTTACTCGCCCTAATTCCTAGGTAGAAGATAAGGTCTCTAGTTTCGGTAATAAATATAATTTCAGGTGTACGAATTATTAACTCACAACACTGTATTACAGCCAAAGGGCTGTCTTTTATGGACTATGGACCACGATAATTTTGGTAGGGGTTTGCTTTTCCCCTTTTTGAAGTTCACACTTTTCCTAACTAGGCTTTTCACTTCATTTAACTCGAGTGAATTGGATTCCATGTGCTGTCATCTTAGTTCTACCAAAGAACTACTTCTCGCTTAAAATCCTCTTCGAGTCTTCACCGTAACCACACCCAAGGGTGCCATCATTTACAACAATTCGATATCCTTTGAACTCAAGTTTTTATGAGTTTTTGACTCACCTCCCCATCCACATATCCCATAAATATGAACCACGGACTAGGGTACGATACATCCCTTAGAGGGACAATTCTTGAATGCACAGGCTTGGCAATGGCAAGGCCGTAGCTCGATGTACACCTTTATCATATAGACTTTGTTTAAATCATTATTTTTCATCTTTCCTATCAGGTCTCTCTTTCAATCCTGACGTTAATAAAACTTTTTTTATATTGTTTTCTTCCTTCGATGACAACCGACAGGTTTTCGCAGTAAAAAAGAGAAAGACCGCAGCAGCGCAGTGCTTTAAGACGTCCGTATAAAACATACATTGATTCGAATGCATAATAAATTAACACCAGGATAACTGATAAATCTGTATAATTTTATTAAAAAGTCACAAAAAGGTTTGAAATTACATCAGACACTTTTAAATTTAAAATATAGTTTTACTTAGTTTTCGATACTTTCTCACATTAAACGAATCGGCTATCTTGTTTCTTTCCGATACTTTAATTTTAGGGTCTCCTAAAAAAGTGATTTTTCCGATTTTAAAATGATCTAGTCTTCTGTAATATGTTTGCGCTGAAAACGATTAGATTAGATCTACCATTCAAATTTAGAGATATCAGTCAAAAGATCAAAACTTAAAATACAATTTTTTCCCATATCAAACGTAACGATTTGTATCAAATTCCACTTAAATGTTACTTCAAAATGTATTGGTTACCGCATCACGAAAAAATACTGTAAAAGTAGAACTTTGAAAGTGTAAAAGTAGAACTTTGAAAGACAGTAACAGGGAAGTGATGTGAAATGTGGATAAACTAAAATAAAGTAAATCAGAAACCACAATATTAACACTATTTGAGGACGAGACGACAACTAGCTAGGAAATCGCGTAGCCTATTACACCACAACAGCAATGAACTCTGCTAGTCAGATGGCCACACCAAAATAAACTGTGCATAAACGTTTCTAACAAGTTTTAATCCTAAAGGACATTATTAGGCATGGTATTTGTATAACTTATATTAAATGATTTCACCCACTATTAATTGTTGACAAAGAATTTCGTCTGGATTTCGCTAGTAAAATATAAAAAACAAATACTTGTATTAAGACAAAATATTGTCTTCGTTAAACAATACAATTCACACATACATAAACATACATACAACAACAATGCATAATATCCTGGGACTGCTGTCAATATAATACGACCTATCAGGGGAAAAAAACACTTACCGTTTTCAGGTGTAATTCTTAGATGGTGATGGACGCTTCAACCTCTCAGAACACTGAGGTGTCAGCCACCATCACCTGAAGACGCGAAGTGTTTTTTTCTTCGCGAAACTTGTAGGCTATATATTGACAATTGGCAGTTTTACCAGAATATTGAGGATTTGTTTAAATAGTTTGAGGGAGAAAACGTTTTATTTGTTTTTTTTCCTTCTTTTTTTTCGAATAACAGTATTTGTATTTTATATTTGACTTTCGAACCTCTTTGTCAATATTTAAAGGTGGGTGAAATCTATAAATAATACAAATTTTCATAAGTATAATATACAAACTTAAACTCAAATGAAACTCATTTAAGGGGAGGGGGCTGTTATAATTTGGGACTAATGATTTTCATAACTATTTGCTAAAATGTAAGTACTGTGGGGCCAAAAACTTTGCATATCCTCAAAATATCAAATTGTGAAAAAGGTCAATAATTGGAGCAATAGTAATTGTTTAAATATCTTAAAAACAGTACAAGACATTTCGAGGAAACATTACGATTTTTAATGTGTCATATCTTAAGTAAAACATAATTTATTACGGCTATTGAGTATATTGGAAAAACCAAAAACTAACCCGATAGAAGTCAGAAAATTTCTTTCTCATTTTACAAATTCTGAAGAATTGTCAGTTTTTTTTTTTTTTTTTTTTTTTTTTTTTTTTTTTTTTTTACTTAGGGTTTGGTAAACTGTTACTTTACAAATCTCATTTGTATTGCTTGCTCTAATTTTGAAATGATCCAAACCTTTCAAATAAAGGGAGTTGTTTCATTTGCATCCCTAAGGGTTACGTTTTAGTCAAATTTAATGAAAATCGGTTCATCCCTTTGTACGACGGACAGTAATTATTCCGATAATACGTTTTTGAGTTCAAGAGACCTAATTGTAATATTGTAACTTTTTCTGCGCTACGTATGTGCAATATAATAATTAAATTAATATTTGAACCCATTTGAAACACCTTTTAACTAATTTCTTCTAATTTCTTAATTCACATTTATATATTATATCACAAATTACGTATACATCTATTTACGTTGAGCAATGGCAGATCTCAGTATGTTAGACACAAGAACATATTTCTAATCAACAATTTCTCCAAATCAGAATGAGACATAACATATGTACAGCTTGTGTTGTAACTCAGTCCAAAACATGTTTTATTCAATACTCTTGGTACTTAGTGATCCTCAAAGGCTTGCGAAACCTCCGGTGTATTGTAGACCTCAAATATAAAGAGGTTTTACCGAGTGACCTTTTATTAATGCAAGGGGTTAAGAATGAAGTTGTTCATTTGCATTTCTTTACATAAAGGAGGGGAGCTGAAACTGTATAGGGGACTCTAGAAATGCCGACGTAAGGAAGATGCAGAGATTTTTGTTCTTTGTGTTCATGCGCGGGTTTGATTCAAGTATGCTATGAATACAACCTGAGGATTGTTTTGATGCAGTGATATGAAGTGAGTTTTTGTTGAAGTAGTCTGAAATAAAATTAGCAATTTTTAAATAATAAAAACTAAATGGAAATATATTTTTCTAATTGCTACTAAATTGTATTATTTTTTTTTTCGTTTTTGATTTTACCTTAATCTTCACATTTAACCAAAATTTAAACGAAACTGTAAGAACCTATTTGAAATCATTGGTCTTTTAACATTCCCAAGTATATTTTTTGTTTTTCTCCGATAATTCCTAAATCTGAATTTTTTAGGAAATGTGGACCAATATGTTTTATTTGGGTCCTTAAAGGCTACATTTGATTTTTAAAAAATCATGAGAGCCCGTTTTAAGAAATTAGAAATTTTCAATTTTGTTTTTATTGTAACTGCTCACTTCCATATTAGAGATGTGTTTAAACAAATGTACACACCAAATTCTATTACAATCGGTTTATCCTTTTGGACTGTTGAGCATTGGATGGATGGTAGAGAAGCCATTCTTAAACTATTTCCACTTTTGTCGATTAAAGGTTTTTTGATCCATCAAAATATGAGTTTGTCTTAGAATAGTATAAAATATAAATTGTTTATTTGATTTCACTTTTTTAAACATTCGTTGTTTAGAGAATATTTTGTTATTTGGATAAAAAAAAGATTATTATACAAATTTGAAAATTGGATGGGAATGACTCACTCCACTACTTCGAGGCCTAAAATGCACCAATCATCATGTATTAATTGAAAACCTAAAATTTTCAGCTACTTTTACAATTTTTTTTATGGCTATCGATTTTAAAATTGATAAAGTTACAACTTCTGCCGTTAAGTACTCTATGGTTATGTTAGGTTAGGTTAGGTTAGGTTAGGTGTAGGTGAAAATTTAAAGTTATTAATTTAAGGCCTCAAAATAATGGATTTATTCCCAAACAATTTTCAAGGTGTTATAACAATAATAATAGTAATCGTTTTTATTTATTTCACAAAATATTCTCTAGATAACGTCATATATGAAAACGTTTAATCATCTAAATAATTTATTTATTAACTACTTCATCTCAAATTCACATTTTGATGGGTCAAAAAATCTTTACCCCAAAGAAGTAAAAATGGTTTAGGAATGGTGGCTGTTTTTCTACCTTTACCGACCGTGCAATGTTCTGCAGTTCTAATGAGTTAGCTGTTAATATTCGAATTTAGTGTGTGTAACTCTATGTTGGTCACATCTCTAAATTTGGAGGGAGGGGGGTTAAAATATCAATTTTCTTAAAACCGGCTCCAATGATTTTTATCTAATTTCGATCGAATGTACTCTCTAAGACCCAAATAAAACATATGGGTCGTCATTCCCAAAAAAATATGATTTTGGAATTATCGAGGGGGGGGGAGAGACAAAAAATTTATTTTACGGGAGTTGTTCAAAGTTCCATCAACTGGTTTTAACGTTCAACTAGTCTGAAGAAATATTCGAATAAACAAATTATGTATTAATAAAATCTCGGAATAATATTTTATTGAAATATTACATCTACGCCTTAAAACACATTTCCTACTAACGCTGGTATTTTGCTTCTAAAACGTTATTTGTAAAATATTATTCCTTTTAATATTGTTTTATAGTTTCTAATAAACTTTTAATGTTCTAGTTTTAATAGTTTTATGTAAACAAAGTATTTTGTAATTATCCATTGCAATTAAAAGATGAAGAACAGAATCTTTTCCCTGATTTCATAACTTATGAATGATTACTTAATAATTTTTAATTAAAGAGTGAAAGATGAATAAATTTTAAATTACACTTTGTATTACGTACATTAATTTACTTTACAAAATCATTTTATTTTAGGGTCTGTGTCTGTATGTTTTTGTCCTTCCCTTATAACTCAAAAACAGTTGGTTTTAACTCGAAATATTATTGAGGTTGGAATTTGATCAAAATATTACGTTTGCAAATACCTATTTGGCAAGCATATTTGAAGAGCCATTCAATATTGTATAGTTTGATATTGAAAAAGATGTCGCACTATTTTGTATTTTGTTATCACTATGTTGTATATTTCTAGAGTGGGGATGAAAATAAGATTTATATTTTTTGCTTATTTTTTAAAGTTTTTATATATATTTATATAGTGATACAATATAAAATTTCAATACAGTATATACTTTATATATTATAGGTATAAATAAAAATTTTAATATTGGTTGTGTGTAAATACCTTTGGAATTGTTTGTTTTACCTTGATTTTGATTACCTCATCGTTTAATATATTATTTAAAGGGTTGAATTCCATGTGATATCTTCCGAGAATTTGTCTTTTATGAGCTTGTAATGAATGCGTTTTGATACTTAAAGATTTGCTTTTGTTGATATGAGTGATTGAAAATTAGTGCAGTATTTATTGATTATAGTTTGAAAATCCATATTTTAAAATTACCGACTGAATCCAGTTATAATATATGAGCTCTGCCTAATAATACCTAACCTATCACAACCGGATTCAGAAAAGTTGGATTCAAAAAGGCTGTGTGTACTGTCGTGATGCATTGGAGAAGTGTGGTGTAGTGTCCAGCAGCTTGACAGGTCTCGTAAAGAGTCTTAGCTATTTATTTACGTAGTTTAATTTATTTTAGTGTAGTTACCCCAAATAAAATGTAGGAGTAACTTTCGGTAAATGGTGTTCTCGAGATATTCTCGGAAGGGCTGGGGAACCATGTCGGTCCGTAATAATTATAAATATTTAAAAGTGTGAGCCAACTTAGACTGGAGGCCTAATTTCGACAATTCATATTATATTTATAGATATGTGCAAGCCTTATAGTTAATGAATTAGTCTCAAAGGATTAATAAACTCCCCAATACATCCCGGTTTCTAAAGAAATGAATATGGAAATTGTATGTGGTAATTCCATCTAAATTATATGAAAAATTTTCATTCGTTTTAAAATTTCTGACATCAAAGAAACCAAATTTTCTGAGACGAATGTCCAGTTATTAACTTACAGAAGTTAGAGTCTAATCGCATAGGAACATGTTAACGGAACGATATGACATTTAAAAACACCTAAATCAAAACAACTATAAACACTTAATTATTAAAAAACATCTGAAAGATCTCATTAAGGTTGATTCTCAAGCGGTTTAGTAGAATAGTAAGATCCAAAGAGGTTGTAATTTATTGCTGACCCTTGTGATAGTCTCTTGTCTGTGTGACCCTGGCGTCAAGCTCTGTGACTAATTGTTACATGGGACTTCTTGAATACATCCTTAACCTACAACAATCTTTGACTTTATATTCCTACATTTAAATTTGGTGATTTCAAATGTTTAAATTTAAATTTCTGTGCGTTTTATCTAATTAGCTTGCTTTTAATCAGATTGATTTAAATGTAAATAGATAAAGGATGCGGAGTGTAAATATATTTTAAAAGAAAAATTTTATCTTATATAGCATACATTTTTAGTAATATATTATTGAAAATAAATATGTCTAAAATATATATTTTTTTTAAATCAAAAGAAAGTACAAATATTCCAAAATGTTGGTCTTTTCAATTTCACCTCCACTCTTATTTATCAATTCGTCCGAAAATTACCTTCTTTAAACTTCAAATGTTATATTAATTAGGAACACTTAAGGCAATGCGTCATAATCATTTTTTCCTCAACCCCGAATGATTTGCTATAAAATAAAATCATTCCACAAGATGAAAGAAAGTCCGTCTGAAAATATCTAAGTTTTGAGTAATTGGGAAAACCCGTTTTTAAGATGACGTTTGGCAATAATTTTGTACACTATATCCCCTTCCTTCTCCAACTATAGTAACTTGGTACAATATCCAAATTTTAAGTTACACCATCGACCCGAATTAAAATTTAAAATTTGTGCAAAATATACCGTCTATTTTCAAGATAACGAGTGACAGAAATGCCACTGAGAGACAGAGAACATTTCGAAATTTCTTTAAATGTCTTCTTAGAAGCTCAAAATATCAAACAATATAGAAAATATACTTACAAAATATTCGGATGGTCACAATTTTGTTTTTACTACTTCAAAAATAGATTTTAATTTTTTTAAATTTAAATCTATTTCAACGTAAATAAACTTTCAAAGTAAATGTACATTGAAAACAAATAGATTTGTAAAAATAAATAATATTTAAAAGTAAATATTTATTCAACTTAAATTGATTTTCAAAGTAAATATATTACAAGGCAAATAGATTTTTAAACTAAATAGATTTTCAATGTACATATAATTAAGATAAGGAATTTGTAAGGTTCAAATTACAGATTTAACAAAGAGAAAGAGTAATTATTCATTAGTAGATTATTACAAAATTGAAGTTTAAATAACAAGGGAATTCAGAAATGAAAATATTCTTTATTTCTGTTGAGAACTTGTTTTACTAAAACTACATGTTCAAACAAATTTCGTTAAATAATAAATCCAAATCTAAACAAAAGTCACTTTAAACTAATAAAATCTTGAACAAACAATAAATGCAGAAATCTGCGATTGAAAAGGTGAAGCGAGAAGAAACGGTTCACAAAGAATTCAAGCTACTCAAGTGAAGCTGAACATGGACCTAGTTGTCAACGGATTTAACTATGCTCTCAAACTCAGAGCACCTGTTTATAATTAGGGCCTGATTTTAAGAAGAAATGAAAAAAAAAAAAAAAAAGAAAGAAAAGACTGATGACCTTGAAGTTGAAATAAAGAAAAGAGTATAAATAGGGTTAATTAAATATACTGTCTTATATGAGTGTGTTGCCGTTTTATTACTAAACTGTTACAGAATATGGTACTCACAGTTTTTTTAGAGCTGAAAATGTATCTTTTTCCGTATTCATAATTCATTGCATTAAACAATTGTAAAATTTATTTACGTAATTGTTTTGTATTATATAATTCACAATAGGAATTATCTATTTTTTGTGAATAATACTTAAATTTCTGAAGGAAAAATCAAAATATTAGATTTTTATTTTAAGTTGCGCAAATCGGGCTATATAACTGTCGTCTATGAGGTAGAAATTGCAATCAAATTTGTAACGTTTTTGGTTTAGTGCAAACATAATTATAAATTGCTTATAGTTTTTTATAATCTAACTTTGTCGTTTCGACGATTTAGTCATTCTCAAATGAATAATACAAATTTACGAAAATATAATAACTACATCATTATTCTCTCACATTGACCTCTTTGAAATTCTATGATATAAATACAAATTGTTACAGCGTCCATGTTTTTTGAACAGTCAAAATTTGTCAAAATTTCCAAAATTAGACGAAACATTACTTCTTTAACATAACTTCTATTTCTATAATAATTAATCAAGAATTCTGATGCAAGATTTTTAATTTTAATTTCAGTTTAAATATAAGAATTAATGTTTCCTATATTGAATAGGTTTCACATAATTTCTTGTCATCCAGCTGATTGTATTTTTATTGCCAACCCACTAATATATAACAGATTCATTTATTACAATATTGTTTTTTTTTCTATTTAAATTTTTACACTATCTTATGGATATGGTTTGAAATAATTTCACTTTTAAAAACTGTATAACTGGACCAACCATCTTAATATCTTCATAATATTAAAGAATTAATTAACTTATTTTGTAAACTGAGATAACATGGAATAACAACAGTATTGCCTATTTTGTTTACGAAATAAGATTTTTTTTAATGTTGCACAGTTAAAATATTAAATTACTGTAATATTTTAAACATTACTCCACTTACTGTTGTCTGCGGAGTATTCTGAAATTGAAACAAGTGCACTTATTTTAATTAAATTTATTAATCAAGAAGTGTTTTTATAAATGAAAATTTAAAAGAGTGATTTGTTCAGCTCAAAACTTGAAAAAAATTTTGATTTTTTTTCAAAATACAATCATTCTAATGTAAATTGTTTTTGAGTATTTTTTCCAATTTAATGATGAACAGTACTTTTATTTTTTATTTGTACAATAGCTTGCGTCATAAGAGAACACATTTCAATAAAATTAATTGATATTGTTTGAGTCCTTTTTGCTATAGACCCCTTTTTTCGAAACCATTTTGCAAGATGTTATTCAGGAAATCAGGAAAGTTATGTTGTTTAATTGACCTACGGCATTACTTCATAGAAACTTGTGGTTAACAAATCTTGAGTATGTGATTTAAAGTTAAAAACTAGAGTTTCGTTTAGTGCTACTCTAGTTTGATCATTGTGTATCAATATCAAATAAAGCTTTTTTTTAATCGCCAAAAATAGAATGAAATACATATACTAAGATATTAAACATTAAAAATAATCAAAAAATAAATAAAAATGAATTGTTGTCCCGGCATTTAGACATGTTTGATATAACTATCACAAATATAGATAGTTTATGTAGAATTCATTGAGAGAATGGAATTATACACACATAATATATATATATATATATATATATATATATATATATATATATATTATATATATGTAGTGTATATGTTATAGGCTACAAAAAAAATTAATAAAAAAAAAGGCAACAGCTGCCCTGTTCTTGTTCAAAACTAAAAGAATTTCCTTATTATGTAGTAATAAACATAAATATATATATATATAAAAAAAGGAAGATAATATTTTAAAACCATCTTAAATTAATATTGTATATAAAAACCCTTACAATTAAAATAATGAGTATAAAAATAGGTCACTTTAAATAATTTTTTTTTAATTATTAACTTCAATAAGATAACGAAAATAGCAAATGTATTCATTGCTACTAATAAATACTTTTTTTTATTCACGAACAAGACACCTACATTCAGCATTACACAGATCCATTATATATAAAACCCATTTAAAACACACAACAAAATTAAGGCCTTGTCGCAATGACTTTATTTTATAAAATATTACTCCATCAAATCTTCAAATTTTCTGTTTCGATCAAGAATTAATTTTGTGATTGAAACTGTAAATATTTATAATATCTTTAGATTACTGAAAACATAACTAACTCTCTTCTCTACAATCTTCGTATTCTTCGAAGGAAATTCTTAAATATACAATTTTAGTATTTAGTAAACTCCGATACACTGTCCTTTAGAGCATTTCCAGAAACCAAGACACTACAAATTTGTATTATTTGCAAATGAAAATGCATTTCCCAGTGTAAAAAACTTAGCCTTCAAACCAACAAGTTTCTAGTAGAACGACTGTGCTGTAAAACCATAAATTGATGTGTGTGTGTGTGAGAGAGAGAGAGAGAGAGAGAGAGAGAGAGAGAGAGAGAGAGAGAGAGAGAGAGAGAGAGAGAGAGAGAGAGAGAGAGAGAGAGAGAGAGAGAGAGAGAGAGAGAGAGAGAGAGAGAGAGAGAGAGAGCGAAAGAAGCGAGAATTTTACAAGAAGAGCAAAAGGAGGGATATTATACTATAAGTAATTTCACGGTGTATAATACATATCTAATCAGTATTTAATTATATTTATGTTATAAAACAAGCAGTGGTAGAAACATGTTATTTGCGTTTAATGAATAGAAGTGAGGTTATATCTGGTCAAGGTAATTTCATGCTAGTTAACATTGGTAATTGGCTAACTATTGTAAACACGGCAATTGTTGTTATAATTGAGAATATAAATTGTTTAATTACACACAGTTTGATGATTATAGGGAATTATAAATATCTTTCGTTTACCTTGTATAAGCTGGTTTTATTGTAGATAGTAAAGAATGAAATTGCATTTCAGTGTTTTATGCATGCAGGACGAGTTTTTATGTAGAAAGCGTAGATGATAAGATAATAAAATGTATACGACTTTAAGCAATGTAATAGAAAAGTTTTTTTCTATTAAGTAGGACAATAGTTGTAGGTTTGATATTTGTAATATTAAATTTATTATTTCGTCAAAGTAATAATAGTTAAAATATTATTGAAAAGTCTCCTGAGATCAACTGTTATCGAAAAATTAGAAACAAATAGTCCTAGTGCCATTTTTATATTTCGTAGAAAAATAATGGATCGCTTCCTCAATATTAGAATCCGAGTGTTTCAGATATGATTTTTTTTCATTGGCTGTAATTTTAGGGTCTAATTACTAAAACTTAGTAACCTTATATTTTTAATTGCGTGTCTGTCTGTCTGTACAATTTAGACTGTAGCTTAAAAGAGTATTCCTATAAGTCTACAGTGTCTAAGTAGTGTTTTTTTTTGCACACGATTTACTTTTTTATATGATTATGGTTCTTATATTTTTACAACTAAGAATCCCACATAAATCCTCGAGTATGTATTTCATCAGTAAAGCATTCCATATTACTTTAAATAAGAAAAACTAATAGTGCTTCTTCATAAAATTTTCATCAGTCTGTTTATATTTAAAATATTTCACCACCTTTTTGGTTGAAATTTGTCGTCAAAGTCTATAACACGACGTCGACGGCGCAAAATGGTTCCGTTTTGTTAGTTTTCCAAAGGTGTTTTGCGGTATGACATAGGGCGGTCCACAATAAATACTTCAATAAAGATTAAAGCAAATCTTAAGAGTTTTGAAATTCCGTAAAATATAAACATACTCTACAGTCGGTTGTACTCGTCACGACTTTCATTTATGGAGATAATGTTTCAGGAAATCTGTAAATTAATACCAATAATGAAACATTAATACAACAACAATTAATTGCGTATTAATTAGCGTATTAATAGCGACATTCAATTAATACGCTAAGAATTAGTTTAACGTTTTTATACATCCGTCTTATAGCATCATTTACCTTTATATGCTGTTCAGCAAGTAGCCATATAATAATAGGCTTATATAAAGTATAGCTAAAACGAAATTACTGAAAACTATTTTTAAATTTGTCGCTTAATTTTTCGTATCATATTGAAAGTTGTGAAAGGTACTTTAAAATAACTAAACTACGCATGATATTCAACAAACTTTCCGGTTATGAGAGTTATTAATGCTACTTTTTCTCTAATTGTAATGATTTTTTTTGTTGTTATTTTTTATTGTAGAAATACTGTTTGGACTCGGATTTAATGAAAAATCTTACACGGGATAGGTAAGTAGTTTTCTTCAAAACAATTGTGTAAAAGTGGAAAGTTGTTTGCTATTTTGAAATTTACCTAATGATATTTTTGTTTAATAATCAGATGTCTAACGATTTATTGATTCCAGCCTACAGAGTAAAATCGGACTAAATACATCGTACTTAATTAATTACTTGAAACATGGAATAATTGCTTTGTCGTGTGCAGTGGGTAATTAATAAAGTTACACACAAAACATGTCTCTATTTAGGAAAGGGTTTAATATTATTTTTTATTTAAAATATATCGCCGTATCTATAGTTCACTAGTAAAATGTATCTAGAAATAAATTTGTTCATTATTAAATTACAAATAAACTGACATCGATTTGAAGTTGATTGGTCTAGTCTGTGGTTGCCTTCATGTTTACACACGCCTATTTTAATCAATTTTATTAATTATAAGTATCGAAATTTTGGATGGAGTTATGAAAATCTATAGGAAAAGAAAAACTTTACTTATGAAGATTATTCATTAAACAAAATTTAGAGTCCAATTATATGAAATATATAAAAATAGGCGTTTTTCGATAGAAAAAAAAAAATGACTGAAACTATTTACAAATAAGTCAAAAGGTTGTATGGAATGTAGATTTAAATTGTAGCTTTTTAAATTTACTTTTCTATACAAAAGAGAGAAAAGTCGACACAATGTAAGCAATTTTATTTTAAAAGTAAGAAAAAATAGCATGAGTTTTATCTTAGAATGTTGTGTAGCGTAGCTTGAGTGGTGAGATTGACAAAAAGCCTAACGCAGCGTAAGCAATTTTTAGTTATTTTTTCATTTGCAATTATTTTATAAATAAAACTCAATTATTTTTCAAATGAGGTTTACCATAATATATGATTCTAATTAATAACATTTCTGGTTATATTTATTATATTTTTACTAAAATTTTAACACTATTGTAAGCTTTTACATGACACATATTTTTATAAAGTTCAATTATAAATCATCACTAATTTCTAAACATGTATCTAGTTGTTTAAAAACAGATATGTAAACTTTGCGGTTATATTCACTTAATATATTATTCACTTAATAGACCAATCTACTTAAAACCTCAATTAATATCTATTAACAGTGAATAAATTTGTTACTAGCTAATTTATGTGTAAAAACTGTAGAACGATTTTTTGAAAATAATACAAGAAGGTAGGCCTACTATTTTACAAATAAAATTGTTAACACTAAATTACTATCACCTCCAGAGATGAATTTTTAACGTAACTTTAAAATATCATTATTGTTGTATTATACCCCCCCCCCCTTTAGTTAAAAGTGTTTTATGTTTTATTTAACTAACTAAATTATTTTATATTGAGCTTATTCGGTTTAAAACATGTTTTGAGGTATAACCTTTTCTGACACTGTATAGAGCAATATATTAAAATGATAATAAATATCTATACAAGGAAATCCCAATCCTGTTTTTGTCACTTACGAATGTATTCAAACTTTTCCAAGTCCATTTGCATTCTAAATTCTTGTAAATTGTCATCCGACTGCGTCCAAACAAAGTGCCTACTTGCACACCCGAACCTTGATTTCGTACAATTGTACATGCAAATCTATTTAGCATAATATCAGTATATCCAACCTCTGCACACGAATTATTCAGACCAAATGGTCAGACGTATAAATCACCATCCCGCCGTGAAATTATTTAATATTTATACGACCGATGTATCTCACAAAGCCTCTTGTCCAACCCTTGGATTAATTAGACCACTATAAATATGTAGACACAAAGGATCGTAAGTCGTAGCGAGACTCAGATATTTATGAGCCTAATCGTTGTATATTTGTATTTGGCGCAACCTACACAAATACATATATTCACCCCACGCTTGGGTCCTCTATCTGATTGTTATTATGTTATTAATTCAAGACGAGTTCAATGGACATGCCTTGGAGTGCTTTGTCAAGCCGTGGAACGTACTCGAGAACTGAGAAGCAAAGTAAATATGAATAAGAATTTCGTTTTGTGGTGTTTTATTATCGACTGATTAGAAAGGGCTAATTACAGTTCCAATGAGGTTTATCGTTTATTGATCAAATTGATTTTCCCTATGATTATTTCGTTTAAATAATCAAACGCATTTCAAATACAAATTCCAAAACTAAGTTTGATTTATTAAACGTAATTTTTGTGAGATTTTGTGTTCGAGTTTTATTTTATCTAAAACAATAATGTTAATATGGCAACCTAATAGTTTTAACTTCATAAATTTGTAATGTTCTTGATAAAATTAGGATATCTTTGTTTTTTTTTTGTTTTTTTTTTAGGATAGGGACAGCAATTTTTACACTAATTTTTGTTCACCCTAAATAAAAAAATTAAAAAAAAAATGTGTTCAAAATGGCACCGTTAATCGCAATTTCTTTGCCCTTTAACAGTCTTTGCAAAATTTTGCATCGGTTTTTCATTCTTAAATAAGATTTGGGTAGTTTTTTTTTTAGAATTGCCGAAAAAATAATTTCAGTTGTCTTCCAATCATTCTTCTGGGATTTTTATTAAGAGGATAGGAATTGTACTTGAATTTTACAGGATGCTTTTATATATTTTTGTGTCTTCAATTTGAGTTTAAAATATAATTTCCTACATTATATTACTCAGATAGGCTATTTGAATGTATAGGAAGTTATTTAATTAAATATTTCGCATGATCGTTATTTTAACTTTGCCGGATTCAAGCAACTCTTTTAGGCCCAAAACAACTGTATTAAGGAAGGACCTAGAAGTGTAATAATTTAATGAAGTAAGCTTTTACACATTCACATAACCTTGTCTTTAAAAATAACACCCGAGAGTTAAAAACTCAAAATTGCATTTTGTAACAAAAATTATCATAAAACAGGGTATTGTTATTTTTTAAATAAAGTTAACCCCAAGATGTTGGAAAACTACGGTGACTTTTTAAAATTTGGATAACAATATTTTTAAAACCCCTAAAAACGTTGGGAAGGCACTCTATTCAAAGTGTTTGTATCTTTTGTAGTTTTACAGATACTAACGACAAACGCGAGTCTATAATCATGTAAGCGAGTAAATTTAAAACAATTTACGTGTTTTTTTATTCTTGAGTACATTAAAGAAACGACATCTCATGTAAGGAATTCATAATTTGTTATTTGCTTTTCTAAAATCGTGAGGACGTATTTGTAATCTCAAAAACACTGCCGACCTAACCGTTAGTAATTACAGATAATGACGAATTAGTATTCCACAAACACATTTTTTCTCCATTTCCCAACTTTGAAGAAGCCAAGTTTGGATTCGTGTTATTAAAACCTCAAATTCTACCTGAATAAATCTGTGTGATAATGACAGGGGCGTGGTAGAGACAGGCGATCAAATGACCCTTATTACACGTGTTTTGGAATCTTAAGAAAACCGGCGACATCAACTACTGGTTAGCAGGAGAGGCAAATAATGAACTCGAAACAGGATCGGGGAAAATATACGTCGAAATTATTATGTAAAATTATGAATATTACAAACGGGTTTTGTTTTATAACTGATATGTACATTATAGGAAGTACATAACAGTTTCGTTAATAACAACCACGCCTATATTCCGATCAACGTTTAGTTGGCTGTATGTATTTATTAGCGTAATTTATACGGATTAACGCCATATATGCAAATGTATAGTACATGTAAAGATTAATACGTGACGTTTTGAGATCTTGTGTCGCCCCTCGTTATCAAGTAATAAACTTATAACATAAAAATATCATACACAGTCTAGTAATTAAATAATTATTTCAAGTGAAAAATATACTACCTTGACTGGGAATTGAACCCAGAACCTTTGGCTTTACACATCAAAGCTTTACCAACTGAGTTTTCCTTAATCATTTCCCAACATAGGGCGTGATTGAAATAACTATTTAATCAATAATACTAGCTTGGTAAAATAACGCATAAGTGTTAAATTTAATAATTTAATAACTGTTTAGTAGTCTACTATTTTACACCTCGTACAAAAAACTATTAAACGAGGACTAAAGCTAGTCCTGAGCTGTCAAAATAATTAAGACTATATGGCAAAGTAAACCAAAACATAAAACTACCCAACTAAATAAACAACAAACCACCCAATTGTAGGTTACCGATGGTTAGGATACTAACTGTACAAAGGCGGTTAAAATAACGGGGTAGTTACCAAAGACTTGAACAACCTATTGTTCCTTCAATCAAAACCTTGTATGCACTCCCTGCTGCGAATTAACCGAAACATATATATTTTAAAATCAGATTATATTTTCAGAAACCACAACGGCCTTAATTTTAGAGTTAGGCTGATAAAATTTTTAACTTTATATTTAAGTCTTCGATTATTTATGTTCCTTCTAAGCAGATAAACATAAATTCGGTTCAAAATGGTGTTTGCATTTCTTGTAATAAAGTGTTGAACAGTGATTTCCTGATCCTGAGATTGTATGTATTTTTAGTTGATTTGACCTCTCAGCTCTAATTTTTGCCTTGGTATCCTTTCTTATTCAACTTCTAGAACTAGTTTTTAGTATAGTTCTAGATCGCGTTCTAAGTTTTCATTTTTTTTTTAATGTTCTAGGTTTATCACTTAAATCACTATATAAATCCATCATTCTTGTCAATTTTTAAGATATTTATATATTTTAAATCAGCTTCGTTCAAGTTTTTAGTTGCGTTATTTAGATATATTTAGTTTTTTTGTAGATTATTACTAAAAGGTAAGTTTCTTTAAATTGCATCTTGGTAAACAATTGAACTAAATTGGTGTTGACATAGTTATATCTTTTATCAATTCAATGGACTGTTGTTTGTTTTTCATTTCCATAACTAACTTCCTAACTGATTTTTTGGGGGAGAAGCAACCAATATATTTTATTTGGGTACTTAAAGGCTACATTAAAGATTTTAACTATTTTTGCTGTACCTTCTCCGAATTTTGACTTATAAAAACAATATCTAAGAATAATTGAAATTTAGGCAAGTACCATGTTTGATGAAAACTAGTCTACGTTTTTGGTTTACATGGAACTGCACACAGATAGATGTCATTTATAAAAATTCTTTTTTGAACACAGAGATATTGATCAGGCTATTGCTAGCAAAGAAAGGGGGGGGGTTGGAAAGATTATGTCTAAATCCAAATAGATACCACTTAAATTAAAATAAAACACTGGCTTTTTAATCTTCTCAGAGATTAGTCAAAATTTTAATTTAATATTCTTCTATTAAATAGAGTTATTATAAACAAAATCGTTTGGAACGAAGCAATATACAATCTGCACCTTCTTAGATTAAGCTAGAATGGCAGAAGATTACACCCAGCTTAAATTCCCTAAAACTAAATCGATTACTTTCGACGATTCTAATAAAGACAACATTCGATAAACTGATTCCAAGGTATTAAACGCGTGGATAGAAACGAAGTCGTTCTAGTTAAAAACGATTATCTACTTAGCTCTTAAATCAAACTAAAATCCAGCTGTTCCTATAATTATTTTCAATTTTGTTATTCAAAGGTTTTTTTTTCAATCCCTTTCATCATATCAATCAGCCTTGAAAGCAACTATTAGACCGATTCTCTCATCAATGCAGCTGGACATTTGGGTTTATCTCGTCTTTATCTCATCTTGGGATGTAATTAAAACTTTAGCCTAAGTGAAGAAAGAAGCGACCTGTCGCCCAACTAAGCGACTATTTTCAATTTGACGTTTTGATTACTTTAATTAATCCTTAATTACTACTTTTCGGAAAGTTGCTTTTGTCTCTGTGTGGCAAACACGTCGCGGCAGGTGTCTTGCCTACTTTGTAAGCATTTCTTTTTTCATCTTTATTCAATAAAGCTATATTTTAGTGGGCAATTTAAACGTCTCTATGTGGGTTTTTATGTGATTGATAGACATTTAATAATACAGTCGTTCAGTTTTAGATCTCTTCTTTTTATCTGTTGCGGAGACTTCAACGTTTATATTTTTAAGATGGTATTTTTAGACAAAGATTTTGTGGGATATTGTCGAAGTATTGATTAATTAAACATGTTTTTATTTTGTGTAGTAATTTGTATTTAATTATTGTTGTTATTATTATTGTACTTATACTTAGTTGAAAAAGAAGAAAAATTTCAAAAACAATTTTTTTGTTTTGATAATATTTTAAATATATAAAATGAAAATAAAATTTAAATTAACGTAAAATAATAATAAAGACTCGAATTAATACAATACAGTTTTGTAAAACAGAATTTAAAATGTATGAGTTGTATAGTAAATAAACGGTGGAACAATATTACACTAACTTCCCCCCACTATCACTTACAAAACGAAAACAATGTTTTGTTGCCATCTCAATCGAAAATGTCTTTTTTTCCTACTTGTATGTATGAGAGGATAAATATATATTTATATTGATGTTTTGCTTATGTATTTCTTACTAAAGACGCAGTAGTACAGAAGAGTTCCTCATTTTGTAGCAGTTATTTTGAAAGAGCCTTAGTTTAATTTGTCAGGAATGTGTCACAACTTATATTTTTGTTTCCAATTTTGCACATTCGTTTGAGTAAATTATCTTCTCATTTCACAAAAATTGAATTACAATCTGTGCTGACGATTTTGTGAAAACACGTTATTTATAACCATTTACATGACCGATTTTTAATTTTGACCAATAACAAAGTGATATTCTTGGGGAGCTGGAAAGCAACAGTTTTTGGAGTCCCTGGAGGTTACATTTTAGATAAATTATATCAAATCGAAATTTTGTGTGACAATTACCATCAAAGTTTGAGTTATTGAAATGAAACCAACTCTTTCACATACGCCCACATACAAAGTTTGATTAAAATCGGTGCTCACGTTTTTTGCTGTACAAAATTATTATTCCAAAAACTTTAATTTTCATCTTATTTGTTCATCAGTGAAAAATTCAATCTCTATTTTTTCACCTAACACATAGTTTTTTCTCAATTGCGTATATTTAAACACGTACAAATAACAAATTAGACTCATTATAACAAAAAAACTCACCCTTACAGATAAAAACTATTTTTATAAAATATGTGTATGTTCTACTGTATGTATATTGTTATTAGAATAACCAAAAACGCCAACAAATATCCCAAGGTATTCAGCAGGTAGTATTTTCACACAAACCATTCATTACTGACTGTAAAAACAACGACTTTTTAGAAATTTAGAAATTTTACCGTTCGACCCCTCTTCCCCACTCACATTCAATGGTAGTGTCTATGCTATACACCATATAAGGCAGTTTTGTATTATAAATATGACGGCTCAAAAATAGATACAAAAATCGATAAGTAGAAATACAATATTTGAATCGATTTCATAATATACATGTCTTGTTTTTATGTAATTTTATTATATTATTTCCATAAAGTATTACTCAATTTGAACTACATCGAAATTGTAACCTTTTTTTTTTTTTTTTTTTTTTTTTTCATAATTATGTAAATAATTAAGTAATAACAATAATAAAAAAACATACGAACAAGGAGAAAAGAAAATCGCTACAAATAACACAAACACGCAATAAAAATTGTTGTATATGATATCATTAAATAACTAAAAGTTACATAAATCTTTTACTGAATAAAACTCGTTCTCTTTGAGGTACGATAATAATGGGAATTTTAATTTGTTTGGATTCCTTTCTAGTTTAATTATTTGTGGTAAAGCATTCCTTAATTTCATCCCCACATAACCATGCATTCAATTAATTATAATTTGTGAGATTTAAATTTTAAATTTAAGCTATTTCTTGTGTGGTACGAATATCTGTCTGTAAATATTTTGTAATAGTCTGTTGTTATATAATATTATTATTATTATCTAAAACAAATGCTGAGCCCATTCATTATTGATAAAATTTTGAAGTCATTCTTATGTGTAGTTTTTTATAAATCCAGCCATACTTTAGTTGAACTCCCTCAAACTGGTATAGCATAAAAAAATGAATCATTACTAAAGAAACCAATCTCAATGTTGTCAAATCAAAAAATTTTGAAAGTCTACCCAACGCATACACACCCTTTAAGATTTTTGTTTTGTGGAGTGTATATTTTGTATTTGGAGTTATAATAGGTACATTTTGAAAGCGTTAAAATGAATTAAATTCTTTATTTCCATATTGCCTTCCGAACTACTGATATAATTAATTAGTTAACATACCTTAATGTCAAAAGTAGTTCATTATTTTTATAGTAGCTACAGCTGTTTCATCTCAACATAAGGCATCATCAGGATTAGCACACGTAAACAAACTAAAAACACGTTCACAACACAAAACTTGTTTGTACATAAAAACACACACACACAAAATAGTAAACCGGGTTGGTTCCTGTTTTATTGAAAAAATAAAAAAAATAAAAAATTTCCTTTATGTGGCCACATCCTACAACTTCTAATGCTCTTGAATGAGTGTTCTCGCTTAGTCTTATATTAATATCCAGTAATTGTTCTAAAAGTTACGGTGGTAACCTCTTCGATTGGTAGCGAATTTTTGTAATGAACGCTCGATGTGCTGACCAGATACTACAGATCTGAAAAACCATCTAGCGTCAAGTATGTTCACAAGCTGTTGTGTCAAGGATTATTGTTTATTTTGTTGCTTTCATCTGTTATAAATTTACAAAATAATGATCCTGAGGGTTTTACTTATAGCGACTACGGGCATTGCAATCGTGAGGGAGCAAAGCTGGATCTAACCCTTTAAATGTAGAATTTGGTTAGATCCTATCATCTTTCATCTTTCCTATCTGATTCTCTCGACCAAATCTAATATTATTCTGACCCTGACGCTACTACAGTATATGTGGGCAAGGAATTTTTATTTTATGTTGGTTTCTTTTCTTTCTTTTTTTATAAAGCGATGATTACCAAGAGTTTTCCTCCTTTAAGCAACAAGAAAAAATATTTTTAAAAAAATGCAACGCAAACAAAACTTCTGTAACTTTCTAAGATGTAACCACAGTTTGTTTCGGCTGGCAAGACACAGATCAGCTGATCTCAAGTTTATCAAATAGAGTGGAAATAATAATTACATAACAGGTTTTCTTGGTAAAAGTAAAACAATTTATGAGATAATAATCAATTTCAATTAATTACTTTTATCACGTATAGAAGTAATTAATACAAAAAAATCAAATAGAGAAGTATTTAGAAAGGCCTGTTTATTCTGCTGTTTTTGACCTCGTTCGTTATAATTATTAAATAAATAACAACACAACTTTTCATATCAAGAAAATACTTCGTGATATACTTGTTGCAATGTCATCTTGTTAATATTCTTCATTAATATTTATTTTTAATGAGTGTATTTTTAAGAGTTTAAATGTATATATTTCGGTTACTAGTTGTAATTTGGATATTTATTATCATATAGTGTGTAAACTATATTTATTCGGTCAAGGCTCTTTGCGGAGGTTTGACGTCGGTTGTTACGGTGGGTTTTTCCGTGCGTCATGTTACTCCCCCGTCTTCATTAGTATAACGAGATAAACTTAAAATGTTTATAAATATATCTATCCGCGTGCTAAATTAAATTATAGTTAAATTTCTAAAGTAGTATTGTGTAATAAATTCCATTCGTTTTTACTTTCGCACATATGTGTCGATGGGTGCCTAGTATTTCGCGAAAAAAAGTAGTCCTCAGTCTAAAAATTGGTTTTGGGAATGATGTCTCTCAGTCTGTGACACTACAAATTGGACAGATTTTAATTAAATTTGTCAATGTGAATATATTTTGGTCATATGTCGAGATTGAAAACTTTTCTTTTGATAACTTCAAATGTGGGGGAGGGGTTGTGAAGCTTGCTATAAGACAAATCTATAAACTCCGATTTTCTGAAAATCGTCTGTTTTGATATGGATGAAGTTTAAAATTCTAGCTTAAATCTATAGCCTAAATAGCAAAACAAAACCTATTGATGCCCAACTTTTCCATCACATGTCAGTTTGTGTATATCGGTAAAAATCAAAGTCAGAAATGGTTGGGATAAAGTCGCATTTAAAATAAAATCTGCTCTTGGTGTTTGGTAAAACTTTATGATTTATGACTCTAATCAGTGTGGAAAATTGTAATATAAAATACCTTAACAGAAAAATTTCTAAAAAACAAAAACTTAGGCCTACCTTTCCGCAATCATTTAACCTTTATTCCATATTTTATTTTTTATGATTATTAAGAGGTTATGGACACCACTAAAACAAGTTTAGTACTTATTTAAATATATCAATATTTTTTAAAACAATATAAAAGTATATCTTTATGCACAGTTCATGTTAATCTGTCACCAAGAACACAATGGTCGTTTTAATAATAATAATACAAAATATATAAATAAAAATACTAAGAAAATACTACTCCAAGACTAAAAACAAATTTGTTTTTTGAGGTAAAAACTTCGTGCTGGATAAGTGTTAGAAAATTAATTGAGAGTGTAATTTTTGTTTGATGTTTTTGGTACGATTAGTCGTTATAGCCGATTGTATTGTTTTATTTAATACGTCGTAGCTGTATTCCAAGTCAAATCCTCTCGTTTATTCACTGAAACCGTGACGTTAATTGCATTGAGTCGCTGCCATTTAAAAAGGTAATATATTAAAAACCTTGTACGGTATGTTGATCTGTTAAGATGTAAAGAATATTATTCTTAAATTTCATAACAGTTTGTAGTCGTGTAACAGCCGTAACTGAGAAACAAACAGAGACAAATGGTGGACTTAAAATAGGAGTAGGGTTTATTCTTTTAATGACCTCCGATCATAACATCCCGGATCGTTTGAGTGTTATATATATATATATATATATATATATATATATATATATATATATATATATATATATATATATATATATTGTGTGTGTGTTTTATTTTCTTCTGATTTAGCACAAGTATACCTATTTAGCAAGATTAACTTAGTTGAGAAAAAGGTGATATATTTTTTTTAATGAAGGACGTTTTTTTAATGTTTTTTTTTTTTTTTTAAATAACCTCTCAAATTGTATCTAAACTAAAATAAAATAGTTAAATTAAAACAACAAGTTAAATAGTTATGGATAATATTAGGAGCTATATTATTAAGAAATCAGTTATTCTCTCTACTAGTCTTAATTTAGTACGTTAATCTTAGGGGCTTCCTTTATGAGTCAAAGGAATCTTGTTATCCAAAGGAAACCTAGCTTCACGTTTTTTTCCATGTAGTTTTGATTTTGATACCTCTCCTTCATCTTCCTTATCAGGGTCTCTCTTGACCAACTCTAGTTCTCTTCCGACCCTGACGTCATTGTTGTTATTGTATGCACTTTTCCTTCTTTTTTTATAAGGCGATGATGATCGAGAAATAAAAGTACGTTTACTACTAACTATAGATTTATAACAAACAAAAGAACAATTTTGTGTGTTAACCCATCTTAAAAGTATAATTCTTTTCTTTATTGTATGGAATACTAGGTAGAATGCAATCACGAGAAATTATAATTTCAAAAGATTGTACCTACTATATTACCTTTGCTAACAGTAAGATATATTATTTTTGTATAAGAATTTTCGACCAACTAAACCAGTCAAAGTCATTATATTTAACTATTAAATTAAAATTTTTAACGGTTGTTAGCTTTATTTTCAAAATTCATTGCTGATATTTAATAAAATAGGAAGAAATTACACGTTTCATGAAAAAACATGCGTGAAATTGTCAATGAAACTTTTGGATGTGCATCAATGTGCATCATATATCTACTTCTTCCATTCCCAGTACTGTTTATTCCTTTCTGTTGATCTATAGGCCCAGTGCGTTGAATATTTTATTAATGCATTTGTTACCAATAAACAAAGGCCTTCAAATTTAAAAACGAAGGCGGTTTGACACTCATTTACAGTTAATTTTATTCAGTTTACCATTTGTAGATAACACATCAGATTATCAGCTGTAAAGTCAGTTTTTTAAACATTTAAATCTATTTCTGTACTTTGAAATCCAATTTCATATTCAGAATTCTTTTTACATTCGTGTTCTGTTCATCAAAGTTTAGATCACATTTTAGATTATAGTTTATATTAGAAGTCTTCCAAATTAATTCATATTAACATCTTCTATTAAGAAACTAAATAAGACAAGCGAGAAATTTGTCCCACATCGACATTTAACATGGTCATGCTATAAGAGGTCAAACGTGTGGCTAGTCTACATTAATCAAAACGGTCGCCTGCACTTAATCAATTACTAGGCCACAACAACCAATACAAACTTCCATAAATCATAGCGAGTGTGTGTCTTCATAAAAAACAATCACCCCCCCTCCCCAATATTATCTGGAAGAGACAATTTCATTATTGAGCACACTCCCTGGATTAATTATGGAACATAACCTACAAAGCTACTAGATAAATTTCCAGGCAAAACATATTAAGCACCCAAATAAATTTCTTGGGGAATACGTCGCACACAGATAAATAACCGAGTGCAACACATTAACCACTCATATTATTAAGTCTAAACTAATTTATAACATACGTTCAATGTATAGGAGATTAAACGTTTGTACTATTAAAATGTCAGAAATTTAATTACACTAATTTAGTAGTTGTGTAATCTCAGGAACAAATCTTGATGATGTTATTAATAGACAAGGAGAGAATGTATTAGTCAAGCATGTATAGGATGTTGGTAAATTGTGGAGACAATTTAATATTTCAAAATTGAGTGTAACCATAGAAACATACTCAGATATGAAAATATTTGACAAGTCAGCCATTTTGAATATGACTTGTAAACAGTAAAATTGTGCAAGGTCTTCTAAACCTATTAACTCTAACATTTGTTTAGGCTTTCCAATAGTTGTCATTAGTGTGCTTTGACTTGGCGTGTCACTTTTTCGTAATTAACAAAGCGATGAAATCAATACAAAAAGAAGAAAGACTGCACGTTTTTAGTTTATTTCTTTTTTGGTTTTTACTAATATCTTGAAAACAAGCGCAATTATCGAAAAATAATTTTCGACATAGTTGTGTAAAATGTCACATGAGCATTGTGTAGGCCTATCTTGCTACTTATCTAATACACACATTATAATGATGTATGTTTGTAAACTGTTGTTTGTCCAACCAGTTGTGCTTTAAGGCAAAAAAATGGAAAGAGGTTAATAAAATTTAGTATAATGTGTAGGCATGTTTGGTCAAATATCAAGAACATTATTCACTTATTTCTGAAAACTCATAATGTGGGAGTAACTGTCGTAAGAAATACAAATCTAAAACTTGTCATTTTCTAAACATTCCCAATAACAAATTTGGTTATTTTTTTGAAAAATGTAGCTGCTTTGAACGGAAACGAAGTTAATGATCACCATCTCCCTAAAAAAAATTTCGGAAGATATTTGTAAAAAAGAGTAAAATCAGTCATGTGGTAGCGATAAATTTTTTTATTTCTTAAAATCATTTTCACCGATTTTGTTCAAATTTTGGCAAAATGCGACGGCTAAGAATTTGAACCATTGTGCTAATCTGTAATTAAAGAAAATAGAGTTCAGAAATAATTAAAAAAATAATAAATAATGAACTTTAATCGATGTTGTTAAAGACTTAATTTTAATTAAATACGAATTATTAGTAGGGTGGTTTTACAACAACCAAATCAAACATAAGCTCTATCTACAGAAATATCTTTCAAATTATAAATAGCAACAAATGTGTAAAGGTGAATTTTACACCTTTAAGTGTATATGATTATATCATCCCTGAAAAAATAAATTTCTTAAAATATAGAGATATGTTATTTTTTGCTAGAATTTAATTTTGTAGTTGGTTGTGTTACATTTTTCCATCATACTCCAATGAACGTTTCGACCAAAAAGACATTGGCAATAATTTCATCGAATATTTATATTTTTAACATAATTGGTAGTTAATATACAAAACATAATTATGTCTTAATTAACTTCACAGCTGACACACCTAAGTTAACCGACGTCATTTTCTTCAACAGCGCTGTCGTAAATTCGTTTTCCTATACAACAAGATATACTTGAACAGAGGTCGTGAATTCATGTTCATAAATATGTATTTCCGCTGAAGGGGTACAGAAAGTCGCCACAGGGGGCTCTGTCGTACATGACACATTTCACCCTTTGGGTCTTGTTTTATAAACAAACAGAAGAATTAATAAGTCCTGTAATCAAGCGTACAAGAGCCTCGGGATATTTTAAGGCAAGGATCATAATGTCTAGTCTGGTTGTACGGTAACGTACTTGTCTACAGACTGGAATGTTGTTTTGTTAGTTGAAAACTGCTTAAAAGTGTTATGAAAATTCATTTATATCAGTAATGATAAAAGATTCATTCTAGTACTAAGAGAGTTATGTGATGGAGGAAAACTTAATTTAAATTTGAATAATATAATTTACGGATTAGTGGAAATATGTTACGCTTATTATTATTCTACTTAACGCCACTCTCAGTGTGTACGGACTTGGCAATCCCGAGAAGATGTAGCTGGATCTACACCTTAGTAATCGATTTCTGACTTAAGGACTGTTAAACAGATTTAAAAACTATTATTAGCAGTAAAGTTCATGACGGAACTTTATGGAAATTGCTGGGAAAATTTCTATAATAGTTTGTTCTATAATTACATCAACTTATTTTAAGAAACATATTTATGTAATTTTGAGGGTCTATAGGTAAAACGATAGACCCTTATAATTTCACGAACATATCTGTCTGTCTAACTGTAAATTGTAACCAGTCAATACAAGAAAGAACAAATATATCAAACTTTGTAGTTATATTCTGTGTACCCCTACATGTAGGAAAAATATAACTGTAACATAAAAGACTTTGAGATCGTTAAGGTGTAAAAGCTAACGAGTTGAAAATATTATTTTTGGAATTATTACTTGTCGGGTGTAAAATAAAATAAGATATTATTGTGATTAGGAATATCTCTGTTTATTTTACGAATAAATTAATATGCTGGCGCAAGGTCGCTTACAAGACTTCGGGTTTATAAAAATAACTATCCCTGGATTTTAGCACACGGTTGATCCTTTTATTTTGTACACGATGTCATATTTTGCAATTGTACCTGATAATTTTTAACTCTCAGGGGCTCACTTTAGTGAGTAGGGTCTTGACAAACCTTTTTTCATTTAGACGTTGGATAGACCCTCTCACATTTCCTATCAAGTCTCTTTTGACCAACTTTTTATTTCAGACCTTGACATTGAGTATTTTAGGGTTAGTAGTCTTTTTTGTGTTATTTTTCTTTTCTTTTAAGACAATGATGACCGAGAGGTTTTTGACTTTAAACAAAAATACACAATATATTCTTTTTTCATTTATTTATTACCTGATGTATACAATTTTAAATAACTTGATATACACATTATTCCGATAACACACTTTTTCTCAATTTGCATAACAGGAGCAGTGATTAGCACTTTATGTAATACATTAGTATGTATATAGTCTGCGATGACATAAATACTTAATCACTAAAGATATTTTAATTCCCAGGTTTTACTTTAATAACTAACAACGGCAATACTGTAATTATACATACTCAGGAAGTAACTCGAATCCATAATAACTAAATCGATAAATATCTAACGACTGGTTAAATGTGCTTACGAATTGAACGCTTGTTAACAGGTAAAGGGGTAGAGAAGGGTTATTTAGGACCGCTTTGTTGTTACACCTGCTCGCTTATAAATAAGCCAACCCTTTTTGTTTTATCCACTACTTAGACTGTTATTAGGTCCCTTTGTTGATTGTTTGGACAGTAGTCAGGCTCTTCTGATGTAATTTAAGTCCAGAAGAAGGGATAAGGGTGGAAATTAATACCATTGAAACGTTTCACAGTTTGCCGACAACGAACTCCGACTAATTCCAAGGGTATTCAATATTTGCTTCTTCCCTTCTTCCTTCTACACTGCTTCTTCTTAATTAATGTTTTTGTTCATGTTGACATAAGGGGGGGGGGTAGGAGTTTTACGAAGAGAGAAAACGTGGGTTTGTCTCTAAGCGTCTCATTCCAAGAAGATCGTTAGAGCTCAAATGAAAGAAGATTAGAAAAAGGTTATATGAAGTGATCAATGATTTTGTTTCCTAGTGGTTTAGTTGTTAAAAAAACAATTTCTTTGTAACCATCGCCTTGTAAAATAATGGAAGAAAAAACAACATAAAATGAAGACACCTTGTCTCTAATATTAATATGTCAATAATATAAATATGCCCCTGAGAGTACCAAATATATCTTTCCTTGCGAATGAAGAAAAGAAAAAATTATATGTATGAACAATGTCAACAGGTAATATAATATGGAATTGATTTCTAATACTTTTATACCTAATCTTTTGTCTCATGGTGTTTTAAAATACCATTCACCTTAGTTGCAACAAATCACCTTAGTTTATCAATATACTATTAATAGTAATAACAATTTGGTACAACAGTTCATATAGTATAACACCTGGTAGTAGAATGGATTTCAAGTAATGTAAGCCCCGTAGTCGTAATTCTATTTCGCACAACAAGAAACTAAAAATCCCTACTTTTCCAAACGATGTTGGGTTAACACTATAACATTTTCTCTACTGCTATGACCCAGGCTCTCTGACAAATCACGGAGGAGAAATAATCATTAGACTAACAGGAGAGTAACAAGCCTAAAAAAGTTTTATTGTTTATGTTTTTTGTTTGTTACTTTAGACGGATAATCGTTAATTTTCAGATTATAAAATATGAAAACCAACAAACAATTTCTCAAAAAGTGCTCCGCATGAAAATTTGTTCCATTGAATAATGTGGCGGACGAATTACGTGTAAAGAACAAACAGACAATCAATAAAAGTCGTATAAAGGTTTTCATATCACAAACCATTATGTTCTAAAACAGAAAATTTTAAGTTCATATTCATCCAATTTAAAGTTTAATTTTGTGGTGTGCTAATTTAAACCTATAGAACGTAATTTTAGAAGTGTATTTTATTTTGAATGTCTAATATACATAAAAAATTAATTTATATAATACTTAACTAACAATGTGTTTCTACGAGAAAAACATAATTTATTATTCAGTTTCAAACGACATTGTCATATCGGTTTTAAATTTTAAATTTGAATCAATAATCATTTAAAAAATAATTAAACGGTTTTTTAAAGTTAAAATTTTAAGTAGGAGAGGTTATACGGTATTAAGGGCATTAGAAAACTATAACATGTGACATATGAATATTTTTTGGCTAACAATCAAATCAAGATTATGGTAAATCCCAATATTTATAGATCATTTACGATGGTGAGAATTGGATAAAAAAATCCAAGGGTTAAAAATAGAAGATGTACTAAAAGCAACCATAATTATAATAATTAGCACATTAATTAACTTTAACGAAATTCTTTGCGCTGATTTAAAAAATATACTTGTTTTTAAAATAACTCTATAAACAGTTTTCGGGTATTTTACCGAAATTTTGTAGAAAATATCAGTCATCCTAAGCGTTTTGTTTTGGAAGATAGAATTTACATTTCATAAAAATATGATTGAAATCGTTTGAGGTGATTATGAGAAAATCGGAAATTTTTATTTTGCACTTATGGCAGCCACTATCAAATTTTGATTTATGTAAAAAGGAAAGAAAAGAAGAAATATTCCTCGATGTAGAGCCAAAATATATCCACATATATTTAATTTAAATATATTTGATTAAATAGATCCACCTGTTTGGACTACACACACAACATGTAAACAATATTTTATGTCGACGTCGAAACACACAACTTAACCTATATCTTTAATACGTAAGGAAATTTAAAAACTTTTAGCCCATCTTTGTGTCCTGTTAGTAAATAACCTGACCAACAAGTGTAAATATCGCGAATCCTTCATATCCTTAAACACTATCCTACCGTCTTCATTCCGACGAAATAAAATGAAAGAATAATTAACCTGCCAGAATAGACGCCGAGCAGTCCATGTTAGTTTCATTAAAATGTTTTCTCTTTTATTTATTGTCCTTTAAATCTGTTATTTCCTTTTAATGAAGAACCCCAAGCGAGGAATCTTGGTATAAAAAGAGGTTAGGTTCTCCGTAAAGAGGTTATAAAACCGTAAACCACGCCAGCTTGTGCGCCTGCGTGAATTGTTCATTCTTTTATATTGTTATGCCCAATATACAACTTAATGTTGGGTTTGATCTTTAATTAAGTAAATACAAAAAAAATAATTTGTAGCCTACTAATTTTTAGGCGATTTGCCCTTACACGGTTAACGGATAAAGGTTATTTCATTTTTGTCTTTTTATTTATTCGAATATAATTATAGAAAAATGTGATGTATCCAAAATATCGGTATTTTTTGAGGAAATATTTGTTTTTTAGTTCCTTATGCCTACTAAAGAAAATTGTATTGAATTTATCTGATTCTTGTTAATTTGATTGACGAGTAGACTAATTTTGATAAAATTAGGCATTTTTGGTCACTTTTTTAAAAAGATAGATTTTGGATATTTAAAATTTTGCGTAGCTGTTACGAGACCAATCATTAAGTTTTTATCAAAATTGGATGAAGCGATTTTTGTGAAGTTTTGATGAAATGTAGCAGCCAAACAAAACATCGTCTTCATAACAAAACTTGACATAGCATTCATATATGTTCAACAACGAATTAGAGTAAAACATCAACAATAGTCGGATTCTTTACGCCTCAAACTATTAACAAAATCCAATGTTCACAGAACAACTAATTAATTTTGTAGTTGTTATAAATAATAATATTTTGATAAATCAGAAACAGACAATTTGAAGATTTTAAAAAAAATAATATAATTGGTAATAATAATAATTATTATTATTAATTATATTTTGTTTAATTTTACTTTTGAAACAAAATTTTGTTGTCGTGATTTAACCGTGTCAATTCTAAAATAGTCTCAACGTCGAATGTAGGCGAATTTTGTTTCTATAAAGTAATTACAATCTTTGTGATAAAATTCTTTCCAAGGAAGTAGATAGATTGTTAGTTATTGTTTTTTTTTTGTTTACAAATTGTTAGTTGATGAAAAGATAGTGTACTTAATACAGTAGCAGTTATACAAAATAAATTAATATCACACTTTAAACTATAAGACTTGTAGGTGAGTAGTTTTGCTGTTAAAAAAAAAAACGAATGAACATTTTTGTAATTTACGTTTTGGTCAAAGAATTTATTCAAGATATTGTGTTCTTAGAGAGGGGGTATTAAACTGTCTTGGTATCTAAATTTGCTACAGAGAGTCTGTAATAGATACATGATATTTCTAAAGAAAACTCGTTCATAAAGTTGTCCCCATTATAATTAATTAGTTATAAACTGTACTGTAAATTCAAGAATAATACAAGGTTTTTAATATTGTTAGAACACTCGAAACGAAACAGCTGTTCAGTATTATGTGTGTTGTTATTTCTAGACATGACGCTTGAGTTATTACAACACAAGAGTAGGAAATATATTTCTGGTGTCTGGCTTTATTGTTTCCAGTCACTGTGGAATCTCCTCATCAGGTGTTTAGAAAATGAATTAATAAACCAAACAGAATGTCTTCTGAAATTAATATATTGCATTTAATAGCTGTTTGAAAGACATTGGTTGTTAAATTAGATTAGGCTATTTAAAAAAAAAATACAATCACTTTTAAAACTTTATGACGACAATCAAAATTAAATAGGAAATAATTGGATTCTTGTTTTAAAGTTATTTAATAATAACAGATTGCTCATGTTATTGATGCTTTTTTTTTGGAAATTTATTATTATATACAAATAAATTAAAAAACGATTTATGAGTATTGTTCAACGCTTTTTATCGTTTGTTGAGCTTCAATTCATAATATCAAATAGTAAAAACAATTTCAAACAAAATGAAAGTGATAAAACTTATCAACAGCTAATGTATAGGTTTATAGATTTATCAGGTAAGAGTAGCCTCGTTTCTGGGAAATATATAAAAAAAACATCTATTTTCCATGAAAAGTGAGCCTTGGGTGGAAAAAATAAAATTCATGTATATTATTGTTTTTTTTTTATTACTTTTTTGTAATCTAAAAGATGTGGAAAAAGTCAAACAGAAATTATTTTTTTTATAAAAAAATTTTTAAATGATAAATAAACCTGAAAGTTTCCTTTATCCATCCACAGCACGTTGGTATATTTTTTTTCTTTCAGATTGGTATTTTTTTTCACAGAACACAGCTGATTGTTAATTGTTATTAGCTGTATGTTTGAAGAAGAGATTTGTACTACACATTTTGCATTTTCAATATATTTTCATGTAAGTTGTTTACTATTTATTAGCGACTAAAGAAAATTATACACTAATGTCCCAACCGTGGCAGGAAAAGATGGAAAAGTAAAAACTGTATCTATATTTGGTTTAGGGTTATGTTCAAAATTTGCAAAAGTTACTTCTAGAATAAATTTAGTCTACTGCTGTGGTTCATTAAAATAACAAAAAGAAACTGTAATTTATATTAAGTGTTTGAGTTTTGTCCCACCCGTGACAGTTTCTGAGAGTATTGCAGGTTTTACTTTACAATTTTGAAATTAATGTTTTGTTATGGAATTTCTAGGTTAGTTCAATGTAAGAATAACTTTTGACTATCACACAACAGTAAAATTATTTCTGTAACTGTAATAACAACATGATAAAAGTATGTTATAATCTAACACACACTTTTGTAAAGTTAGGCCTATGTTACGTTTTTGGTAATACTTACAACTGCATACTGTACATCTGTGAGCACTTATTTCTAGTAACCTGTGATGGTGCTTTATTGGTCTAAAACATTCAGCCCAACTTGGGCCTTGATAATCATAGGCTTAGGCCTACATTTTTATTAAATTTTGAAACATTTTTCAATACCGAACTTAAAAATGGCCCTAAAAACACTAAAACTGTATTTACTGTATTAAAACGTGAATGTGATATGGAAATACTGGCGAGAACATATGGATTAATTTACTCAGCCTCATCTTACATGCAATACAATGATCCTCCTAAATGTAATCCTCATTAGTTTGTGTTAGTAGATCAAGAGGGTCTTATCAAGTTTACTCTCCTTAAAACAGTTGTTTCAAGGTCATATAAACTTGACCGCTGAAGGGTTCATTTAGTTTATTTGTTTAAATATGATCGAAATCGTTTCAGCTCTTTTAAAGATATTTGAACATTCATGACGACGTTCAAAATTATTTTTTTTATTTACAGATGATTTCTATATCGTATTTTACGCGGCGATGGGAATTTCACATTTTGTTATTTTAGGGTCTGAATTTTATCAAAATTTGAACATCTAGTTCAATCCAATTTAAAAAAAAAAATCGATATTTTAGAGTCCGAATTTAGAGTTATGATCGTACAAAAATTCTCCCCCCCCCACAATTTTAACATTTTTGATATTTTATTTTAGTTATATATGGATGAGAAAGTGTGCGCAATTTTCATTCAATTTGTGCGCATGATATTCAACAAATATATTGGAGAGGTTTGTGTAGGATCTTGCAAATGTAGAACGAACAAGGAAATTAGCGAGAAGGATTATTTGTAAAGCAACCGTTCTGTTTACATAAACCCAAAATAACAATTAAATGGAGCCTTTGAATATGCGAGTAAGGTTAAATTAGACATTTTACAAACGATTCTCTTTGTGCGAAGGGGATTTGCGTTTAGAGAAGCAGGCAATTTGTTTGTGGTTCCTTCCTGGCGTGGTTTTCACTCAATTAATGTTAATTTTAAGGGCTCTTTAAGTATACTTTCTTGTTTGTATTCTAGGTGGATTTAAAATGACCCTTCTATATATTATTTCCAAAATCTTTCTCGTGTCAATTTGGGACAAAATGAAATTTATATTTCATCCCCAATACTATGGATATGCATACAAAAATAGTTTAAATTGTTTTAGAATAACTGCAAAGATAATTAATATTATAAAAGTAATATATCTTTGCTAGTAATCTACAAGGGATAAATTCAGACAATTTAGGGTAGACATCGAATTGCCACAAGAATGTTATATCTCTGATGTTACTGGAGGGAGTGGTGAGAAAAGCTGCACGGAGACCAAGGCGTTTGCTGTGGGGACTGACCGATAGACTGGAAGATATTGATTTTGTAGATGACCTGAGTCTTATATCTCTTAAGCTATGAAAGAAAGATATAAGAACAAAGAAAAAAAGATGAGTGGGAATAAAAATAAATGAAAATAAAATGAAAGAAATAAGAATTAATTCTTAAAACCAAAAACATTTAATTAACAAATTATCAATTATAAAACAAATGGATCACCTCTAGAATCTTGACAGTTTGGTTAAAAAAACAGGGGGAGGGGGACTGATGAGGATATTCATCAAGGAATAAAGAAGGCATTTCTTTAACTAATACGTATTTGAAAAATTGAGAAACTGTGAAGGAGAGAAGTAAGTTCAAGATTATTAAAAACAAATGTGAATCCCTACTTTTCACATTTAATATTTCTTAGTAATTGATTGAGACGAAATCTTAACATATATTTGATAAATATAATTTCAGAGAAGTCTGGGATAGATATGATCAAATTCAAATTGTTAAGACTCTGGAGGAAGTATGGCTGTATCAGACACATCCTTAGGAATCCTGACAATAACAATATCGAACCAAATACTGGAGTGGACCTACAAGGAAGATCTGTCAGACCCAGGATAAAACGAAGAAGATCAATAGAAAAATAGATTAAAGAAGAAGGTAGGATATCTCAAACTTGGTAGAATATTATATTGTATAAAAATGCAATCGTAAATAACTATGCAAAGTTCAAAACCGATTGAAGTTGGTTAAAATCGTAAGGACACTCTGATTGAGAGCTCGAAACGCGTTCAGACAGAAACTAGTTTTTGTTAGGGTATCTGAGTTTCGTATGTTCATTAAGCTTACTGGGATGAAAATATATATAAATAAAACTTTGTTAAATAAATTAGTAGACTAAATTAGAAGACTCATTTTTTCTTATTTCTCGAATTAAAATTTTAATATATTTCATTTTCTATTAATTTTAACAACCTAATCAAATACTGGACAAATATTAAATCTATAATAGTAACTACGCTCTACACATAAAATCACATCACCTTCCTACGTTTACATCCTAATTTTCTTAAAATTACTTAAATTATCCAAACAATTTTATAAATATTCAAAACAATCTTTCCAATCTGTCCAGACAAAAACAACCACACCTTAAAAAAAGGATAAAAGCGACAAAGTAATTATTTCTTTCAGTACGAGCACTAAAAATAGGAGATTCATTTAAATATTCATAACTCCTTGATATAAACGACTAAATTAGGACATTTAAAAAGCAACCAAAGTCAGTAAATGACAGCTGATTATATGTTTTCTGAAGTAAATTACACCAAATTATGTTGAAGACGGCATTGTTATCTTCAGTACAAAGACGACTAATTACTGTTGTATAAAAAGACAATTTTAAAACGTGCGTCAACTTATTTTACCCACACGTTGTTGTTTAGCACGTGGATCGTTCGTCTAACAGGACTTTGATTAAACTTATTCAAATACTGAAGAGTGATTTTATTGATTGAGAATTAATTTTATATTGTATACAACAAACTGCTTCCTTGTTGTTGTAGTGAAGGTTTAATTTTAATTATGTGTTGCAATCACATGCACTATTTACACAGGATACATTCACAAAATGCTGGGTAACTTAGTTATTTAAATACATTTTACGCAGCTTAAGTAAGATTTAATAAGCGTTGACATCAATTTTTTTCCTTGTTGTTTAAACGTAAAAACCTCTTGGTCATCATGAGATTGAGAAAAAGAGGATAAAATACAACTCCCAAACCCTCGAGTAGCTTCAGGTTTGGAAAAGAACAAAATTTGATCATGAGAAAACTGATAAGAAAGATGAAAGAGTCATCTAACCCAAGACTACGTGAATGAAGGTGTAGATCCATCCATGATCCCTCGGAATTTCCTGGCTCGTAATTACTAAAGTGAGTCTCGTTGTGAATGTATCAAACAATGATGGAACAAAAGTAGAAAAAGAAATGCACTAGCTTCCTCAAAAGAGATCATTTACAAAACCAAATAATATAATTCGTCCACCAACACACTCTCCTATACTTATTTATAAGCTATAAATAAAAACAAAAATGTATTTTGTCTACAGTTGTTGACAAAGTGGCATTTTGTTCATTTAAATTAGTTTGCAAAACAGCTGATTTCTCAACAGTTTCACTTTGCCCACTACTTTGCTCACTCCGAATGGCAACCGAACAAAACGAAATTTAGGTTAAGTTTATTTGAATTGATTTAGAATATACAGGAAATGTCCCGTATGTAGGTTAGATTAATTCTTACATGTAAAATAACATAAATAAACAACAAAACAACGTTTTAAATTTGAAAAAGGAAGTAATTATTCATGAAGATGATTGACAGTGTATGTACATATATAGTATTTTTCGTATGCCGAGTTTTGAAGTTGGCAATCCCGTTTCCAAATAACAATACACCTAAGTTATTTGTAATATTCGTAAATAACTTCAGTTTTGACGTGATAACTTCTACTCGGTGTTTTTTATTTGTCACAAAATAACAACTGTAGACAAATTATAATGTGCAATTCGTGAGCAAAGTGTCTTTTTTAAACTCGGTAAAATTGACGCATTCGGCAAGCCTCGTGCGTCAACATTTTTCTCTCGTTTAAAAAGTGCAACTTTGCTCACTAGTTGTATAAATAACTATTTCTTTACTACTGAGCTCCCTCCGTTTATTTTGTTACGGAATAAAATTGGTATAGAAAAGTTTTACCTTATCCCTTACAAATATCTTTTTGAATGATAGTTTCGTTGGCTAAAATAGGCATACCGCCTAAAATTGCTTCACTTCTATCAAACTGGTCATAATCATAGAGTGTTCTTCGTGCAGACTTACTTCCACAATCAGGTTTCCTGCATAATCTGTCGCGATGATAAACCTTATTGAACTATTTTTCTTTAATCTCACTTTTCGAGCAATACGGAATAATTAACACGTTCACTTATTTGTTCGATCAACTCATGACATGTCTCTTTTGCTGGACGCGTGGAAAACAATTCCTGAGATCTTAGAGATAAGGATATCAAAGGAGGAGTTATGGATTTTACTCAGTAATAATTATAAACTATTGAGAGTATAGGCTTCTTACTATTTTAAAAGATTTCCCACCTTCCTCGAAGAGAACAAAAAATCAAAAATTGTGACCGTGAATTTGACAATGATTGTGTAAATTAGCCAGTTTAACGCTTGGGCACATTTCCTCGTGACGTCATCTTGAGGAGGTATGTGTATACACGATCTGTGAAATTCGTGATCGAGTAAATCAAAGTTAAATACTTTCATTGCCAAATGAACTGGATAATCTCGGCCAACTTTTGACCCGGCATGTCAGCAGTAGTTGAATAGAATTTTTACCATTACTATAAATCCAGATTTTTAACTGTGAGGAATATTAACAGCAAAAAATAGTCCACATATTGCTTAGGAGAAGGGATTCAATTTCTACGTTATAAAATTCACTCATCCAAATTTTAACATTCTCATTGAGGGCTTGAAACTCCATGAGGTACACCTTCGAAACTTACAATAATTTCATTTGGAAACAATTTCATACTTAAATTACTCTTAGTTGCAAAATTCATCATTTTATATTGGCAATCTTACCTTTTAACGTGGTGTTTTCAACTCGTATTGCTAAATATGGTACAATTTGTTCAAGAAAATAAAAATTGCCTACTCTTAATACCCCATTTTAAATTAAAATCTTTAGTTATTGTTTGAGTAGAAAGTGTATTTTAATAAATCTGTTTACTTCTTCATATCTTGAATAATTCATATTACTTTTTTTTAGAGATATGCCATTTTTGTTGGAGAAATTAAAACAAATAACAAGTCCTAAACAGTTTAGAATTTCTTAGATTTACCCAGTAAAAATAACGTTGTGATTCGTCAAAAAAATATCTTTAATGTTTTAAGGGTTTTATCCTCTTTGAGATCTTCTGGGCACAACAAATTATTATCTGTATTAATAATTGTCTGTCGTTTGTGCACAGTTGGGCAGCCCAAACTAGTGGATCGATTTAAATCAAAATTAGTTAGAGCTATGTGGTTGCATTTTCGTAATATATCTCGATATATATTTTTTTAATCCAAAATTTGGAGAATTTTTCTTAATAGAAAAATTTGACAATATAGAAAATTCGGATTTTATATAAATTGTTTTCTAAAATTTAGTTTAAGGACCCACATACGACTTTTTTTTAAAGCTTCTAACTCTTTTTTACCATCATCATCACTCTACAATGTCTGTTAATGAATTGTCAACAAAATATCAGTTTTGGAACGGTTATAACTTCTCAAGATCGGTTTTAATTTTATATAAATTTTTTAAATGATATAAGCTTTCTATAAAATTGAGAGCTGAATTTAAATTTGTTTCTATATAGTGAAGGTTGTGTAATGTAAGTATGCAATCCCAGAATATTAAAGAATTTAAAAAAAAAGAACCACAAAGGAATACATTAAAACTAAAAAAATATAGCTACAATGTGTTCAGGAATGTACAACTGCAAAATTGGGATATTTTTACAAGTTGAAAGCGAATATTTCTAGCACACCACTAAGAATACCTACAAGTACCTATAAGTACCTACAAGAATAATACTTAGATGTAATAAAACCTTTTAATAATGAAACCATGTCATTTTATTATACATATTACATGATCATAAAACTCATATATAAATATCATATAAACAACAACAAAAAACAATAGAACTGTAGAGCTGTGTAGACTTAGGTTTCGCCAGTTACAGTATTTCCTTAGAAACTTAAAACTTAAAATCAATTAAGGAAAACAGCAATGAGCAGACGTTAATTGGAATAAAGAAAATTTGTATAACTGGTAAATTGTTTCCAAAATATTAATTATTTTATTTGTTAATTAATTTCTGTTGGCAAAATATATTGTTACACAGATATCCACGGGTTGAAATAATGGAAATATTAAAGGTACAATGCCTTAAATTCACGATATTTATATGAGATTATCGATTTTCAAGGATCAAAATTTGAAATCCACCTACACCGTCAAAACGACTAGAGCAGCTGGAGATTAGAAACAGTTTCGTGATGCTATTTTGCTGACAGAACTACTATGCCGAGTTTCCTTCGAGAAGGTTACAGAACAAACAAACAACAGAATGGTTACTTCCACACCTCATTACCACTGATGAGCGCAATTACCTTTTAACTCCAGACTGCAATGACTATATAAAACAAGAACTATAAACAGAGTTAATTATTTCCTAAACAAGGTTTATAAAAAGCAATATGAAGTAATACGTCAACCATCTGTTGCAAGTAAGTTACAAGACAGTGTTTATGGCTTTACTGTCTCCGTAGTTGGTACACCTGTCATAACCTTTCATTCACAACTGCATGGAAGAATGCTACAAGATAGAATAATGTACATGACTAACTGCATGTTGTCTGTTACTATATTGGAAATACAGTTATCGTAGTTTTACGTAGACATCAGACCATGAAATCCTGGTCAATACAAAGATTTGACAGCATGTTTACGCGCACAGAGTGGGTGAAAATTCAACCCCTTCGCTTCCAATTTTCTCACAATTTTAGTAATTTCATTGGGGAAAATGAAGTTGTCACTAATCTCTCTCAATACATTTTATTATTGAAAGTACCAGAGAAAACTGTAATGTTTTAACCTTTTTGTAACACATATTATTGCATCAACGTTCACTATTCATCTCAATGAAGATGTGTTTTATTATATAATACCATCATTTACAAAAATCATACTTCATCTCAAAGATAACAAATTCAAAATGGTTAGAAGTTGTCATAATAGAAAATAGATTTCACCATTCATATGAACATCAATTGCGTATCAATTGTTGGAAATAGTTTAAACCATTAATTGGGTCTTCAGAATTATTAAGATGTCAAATTTCACAAAAATGTCGTATCTTTTCTTGATTAAAACTGGAGATAGGTATAGACACAACTAAACTCAGCGTTGAAATATTTTTTTAATCATGTGTCCACAACTATGATTTTAATGTTTTTAAAAGTTGGTTCAAAAGCAATATGGCGGTCAAAAATTGTAATCAAAATATCTTTTTAAGAGATTAGATGAATACATCACTTTTTCCCAAAGCAATAAAGCAAACTGTAAAAAAGAGGACATTCTTAGCCACCTGATAGAAATCTCTTGTATTAACTTGTTATTCAGACGTAACAAAAAGAGGGCATTTTCAATAACAAAAAATTCGAAATTGGTCAAGACACTATCACAGAAAACAGCACCGTCGATGAGGTTGATTCTTGTCACTTAACGTGTATAAGTACATAAATCACGCATTATGAGTTTTTATTTTAATACTATCGTTATTTAAAGCAAATATAGAACATTTAGCTTTTATACTATAAAGAAACGTTAATAATAATAAATAGTAGTTAATATAGATCTTGACGTAGGGGTTGGGCGTCTATTGCAAACAACTTCCTCACATCGCTAGTCTTCATCTTGTTCCGTGTTATCCTGTGCAGGTGTATCTTTCTTGAACAATTCTGTCAGCTCTTAACTCCTCTCTACTATGTCTTCATTCCCCCTTTTCTACTGATTTCAATCCAATAATACAGTGTCGATGAGACATGCTCTCCCTGACAACTATTAGCAGAAAGAGTCATTCACATTGTCGTGATTTCTTTGACAATGCGGAGATAACTAACCTCGAATAGAATGGTTAATTATGCTACTTAGGACGAATGGAACTCTTGATAGAAGAAGTACCCAACAAAGAGTGATAGAAAGGCCTTAGAAAAGATTGTAAGTGCATGATAGTTGGTCACGAATACCAGGGCTATGCCAGGCCAAAGAACTCCTGGGGTATTATACCAGTAGAAAGTAGTCGAGAGTATGCATCAGACTAAATAGAGATAAACTGAAAACGTTGGCAGGGAGCATTTTAAACTCAGGCAATACCTTAGAAGGATTAGAATAGTAAATGATATGACCTGCAGATTCTGCCAAGAGGCCGAGAAGACCCTACACCATATATTAGTCGAATGTGTGGTGCAGTAATGCAGAAATAATTTAAAAGTCCAGGAGGGAACGAGATTGATGTACGTTACATGAGAAGTACCTTTCATGTGCTGCGCTTTTTAAAGAAGTTAGGCATGTAGGGATTTCTACAGTCTTAGTAGAAGTAATGGCGCACAATAGCTCTCTAGGGGTAGCAGTAAATTTCACACATACATCACAACTATTATTAATACTATACATCAGGATTGATTAAGAACCATGTGTCTATCTTTTATAATTTAGCAAAAACATTGATCTGGCAATTAATTTTTATTAAAACGAATAGAATATTCAACACATTAAATTTGTATCTTCATAGAAAATGTTGAACGATCATTTTAGTGCGTTTTTCACCAAATATAATCACATTATGAATTCACGTTTAAATAGAAACTACGTGTTTTTCACATTCTACGATATTTTTTTATCGTAAATCAAATGATTAAATTACGTGCACTAACTCATACCTAAAATTTAGAGCTAACTAAATCAAATAAACACCAAATTTATGTTACAAGGTAAACTTGATGTAATTCTCATCAAAGGAAGATGTTCTAGATAAACGTCTACAAATGCAATGCAAAATACTACTGTTTCAGAATTCCAATCCTAGATTAAAAAACCGTCAAGGAATTCTATTTATTTAACACGTTGTGAAATTTAAATTTCAAAAGAATTCAAATAGTCGCACGTGAAATTAAACGTTCCTGATTTTGGCATCAAACTGTGCAATGTCTGAAGTAATTTAAATGGAACTCTTTGTGTTTAAGTAAACGTCTTAAAGGTATTTGTGAAGAGGATTTTATAGGAAATAACGTGGCAACAAAAGTACGAGGATGAGAATACTGAGACGTATGAAAGGAACTTATATAATATCGACCTAGTTTATAAATAAAACTCAAAGTAAAAGAAATTTCAAAAAAAAATTAAAAAAATAAATAAAAAAAAATATAAAAAAAATTGTGTCTGGTTTTTGATTAAAAACATAAACTGTATCGGAAATGTTAATATGTACTTTATTTTAAGGAAAGAATGTACTGTAAAATATAATTTAAAGGTTAAAAATAAACACATTATTTATTAATAATTTTTTGGGGACTATAATGAGAGTTGAAAGTAATCAAAACTTGAGGTAACACCAAACAATTTACGAGACAGAACGGGTTAAACCTAGCGGGGAATAAGCTCAATATTAAAAGTTCAATTCAACTGTGGTTAAACAAACTGGGCCTGATAAAAGGAATTCAAATCCATGGCTAAATAAAAAGAATTTAAATTTCGGGCTATTTAAAATAGTACCTATTTCTCTTTAGCTCTGGTTATGAGAATGCATAGACTGTTTACCATTCTATTGAATTTATTTTTTAGAAAAATATTTTTTTAATGATGAAAGAAATTATTGTTTGTGTAGTAAAATGCATATTACATTAATTTAATTTAATGTTTACTTCGTATATTTAAAAAACAAAACATACTTGAAACGTTGCATTACATACCTTTAACAGTGACATAAGAATTTGTTCCTAAATGCTTCTTACTTAAATACAATAACAAAAAACGCGATAGTTAAATCAACTTAATAGTTTTGTTTTTATTGTGGTTGTTACATGGAATCTATTGATTGTACATTTCGATTTTAAAAAGATTATCCATCTTTTTTATAAAAGAATTACTTAAGATCGAAATATACAAATTTTAATGTATGTTATACAAAAATTTAGAAATCCAGTTAAAACAGTAATTATATTTATTTATAAAAAAGGCGTTGATTTATAATAACAGGTCGATTTCTGAAAGCGTGTTAAGTTTTTTAAATCGCATTTAATATTGATTTATAGGCCTTTATTTAACTTGTATTACATATATTTTTTAAACGCGTACTTTTACTTAATTGCGTATTACATTTTTATTTATTTATAAAAAGCAATATTTAAAATCTTGATAAATTGATCTATAAAATGCTGTAGTATTATAGTATACGTTTGTTATTAGTTCTAACTTATACTAGTATTGTTTTGTAAACAGCGGCCTTGTTCATCAACATACGTAGCATGGGCGTACCCAGCGAGGGGCAGGGGGGCAGCTGCCCCCCTGGAAGTAAAAAAAAATCTTTATTATACATTTTGTTGCTGGAATTTAATACAATTCTTGAAATAACTATTTTAATAATCAATTGTATATTGAATGACCATGGCTTGCCCCCCCCCCCCTAGTTTTGATCCTGGGTACGCCCTTGCTAGTTATGCCTATCATTCATTTATCAAGTACAAAACAAATAGCGTATCTCCTTAACAAAAACTAACCTAACTTATTCACTATAAAACTCAGTCATGGAACAATATATATGCACTGATCCAAGTACTTGAATCACACTGACGCAAGTGTTACAAAATTGTGATGTTTTCTCGCTCAACAGGACGTATTTTCTGTTTGAGTTTAATCAAATTTCGTGTACAGTTATTAAAGCTACAAGTTCGTTAACTAGATTGACCAATCTATTTCACCATTGTTTACATTTTACTCTAATCTCGCATGTCCTACCCCATCGTTGATGTCTCTGTAGTAGTCTTTTGCAAGGAATATTGAAAAATACGCGTATACAATAATATAAGTTAAAACAAGTTTATCGTAGAATAAATCACAGGGAACAAAACAGTGCACGTGTTTAATAAATTGTAATTTATTCTATATGTTTTCAAATAACCGTATGAAATTTGACAATGTTTTAATTTAAAACAACATTTTTATGCAGTAGTAGGCCAGGAAATATTAATTTTGATACAAAAACTTCTGTGAAAAAATGGTAGAAAACTAACATTCAGTTTAAAATTATTTTTAAATTGAAGTTTACTTTGTATAAGTGCTCATTAAGCCTTGGTCAAACTATTTCCAGGTCAGACCATTGGTATTTATTTCGTGAATTGTGAACTTTGGAGGTAGTTATTTTAGAATAGAAAACATAATTCAGAAAACCTTGTACATTTTCAGTTTTGAGAATTTTATTCATAAAGTCCATAATTATTATTTGGTAGACGCATTTGGTCATAATTGTAATAAATAGACAAACAGAGTAAATTCCAAACGGTCGAGTAAAACTAGACATAGCTTCACTGGGTCAAAGAAATAACTCTTGGGCTAATGTCATAGCATAATTCATTGAACTAGAGATAATAATGTCAACTGTTGAGTACCCTTTTTTTTATTACTTCCTAACTATAAGAAACATTCTTCTAGGTTATTAATCTGCATATTTCTATTTTGAAAATAACATAGGCAATAGTATTTTGTTGTTGTTATTTTAGATTATTTCTATTTCTATTATTACCCATTAGAAAGTTAAAAAATGAGAAATTTTGTACAAATTGTACTACATAGTAAACGATTGGAATAACTGAAATGTATAGACAAGATATATCACACAACAATTTATAGCCTAACAACATTAAACATAGTATTGGAACTGTTTTCTCTTCTAATTATAAATTACTTCTTTTCAATGGGTTACAAAACATATACTTTTGCTTTAAACTATTTATCGATCTAATTTTTCAGCCAGGAGATTATTAAATCAGAGTTAAATAACACAATTCGATTGCTTTCGTATTACAATCGTAGATAGTAAAATACGCAGTGCAACTACATAATCATTGCAATTCATTGATTCACAAACAAATTCTAACATTTTAAAGTTACACTCAGTGCACTTATACCTTCGGGAGAGTGAGACAAATATAATTTCCCTCTAGGTTTATTCTAAATAACGAAGTTTTGATTTACTGTACCGTTAAAATTGCATTTGGCCTGATCGGTATATTCAATGGATAATATAGCTCCATGTTGTCGTGTTGGCCTTAAACTTGCAAATTTATAACTCTTTGTGATTCAATATTTCAGTAGATTGTTTATTTTAAAATTGACCTGGATTATTTACAAGGTTCAGTGTACAAATGAACAAACACAAAAAATATGTCACTTGGTAGAGTGGATACTCGCCGTCCTTTCAATTGGTTTTTACTTTTTTTTTCTCTTTTATTTGATTGTTTTACCTTTTGCAATAGTACTTTTGTGAACCGTAGATATCTCGCTTTCAGTTTCTTAATGCAATGAATAAAGGGAAGTTGTAAAACCGATTGTTCAGTGAAACGAGCTACTTTGATTCGACAAATCGGATATTTTTGAAATTAGGTATGTGAAATATTTGACTGAATAGAAAACAGTACAAAGTTCAGGTAACTAAGGCACCCTTAAAGGCGAAGAAAGTTGATTTAATTGCGTTTTTAGTTAACTAGTGCCTATATGAAGTGTAGGGTAAGTTGTGGTAATCGACCCATGTTTGGAAAAATATTCAATATTCATGGTCTCAGAAATAGAAGAAGGTCATTGTGGTTGTTGTCTTCTGTATGTAAGCACGATATAAGCCACTTCAAATAAATGTATGTAGTGTGCTCATATAAACCACTAATGAAATTCAGAAAAATCATATAAATGTTAAAATGGAAGTAATTTTAAATATTGTATGGTCCTGTCTTGTAGGTTATTGAACTTATTAAATACAATAAATTAGATACGAATTAGGATATTTCATTTATGAATGTAATGGTACAAATCACACATCTCTCAGATGAAAAACAGAATAGTAACGGAATCCGTAATAGCGTAGAGAGGGAGGTTCTTATTTGCAGCTTCGTGGATCGCCAAAGCTGAAATACAGACACGAGCAAAGCGAACGAAGACATCATAATATATAAACTTTTACTATCTCTACTAGGACTTCCCAAGACCACTCAATAGATTGGTGGTATGCGCAATTAAGAGGTTTGGAAAAACCTGTACAACAATTTTGTTTTAAACAGGATTACACTTTTCCTACAAAGCCCAGAAAAACGATTTAGAAAATCTGCTTCAATTACATTATATAATCGTGCTAGTTAACTACCATAATGACACATCAAACTGTTTTTCGTGTAAGTATTTAAAGATTGGTAATATTTATGAACAAATTAATAAAAGTAAAGTTGCAACTCATATAATTTCTAACATTTTGGATAAGAATCTTTTTACAATGAAATTTAGAATTTTTCAAAGGTCACTATGTAGATTAATAATTTATAAAAAAAAATATTATAAGGTGAAAATTTTGATTTCAGAAATTGTTTATGAGTATTACCTATTTTATAAATATTTTTAAAAAATGTGAAAATCCCCCCCCCCGTTCAAACAATAACGACTTCAACATTTTTGCCATATTTTTCTAATGTGTAAAAGTAGGCTATACACGCAAATTCCAAAAAAAAAGATAATTTTTACCAATTATTTGTTTACTGGGCTAAGTGACTAGCGTGCTACTACGGTCCCACAGAACAATATGCGTAGACCAAGAAATAACAATAAACAATATACACACTGACTGGGAGTAATAATAAAAGTTAAATGTTTTATGGGTGCCTTGCTCCTAACATTCTGGTTGTGATTTACCATTAATTGGGATCACTGAGGTTGTAATAATATGCTGCACCGATTGATGTATATAAAACCTAGACTTCCATAATTGATAGCGATTCCCACTGTTGGGTATTTAACAATTCCAAACGTAATAGATCAGACTATTGTGTATATTTCACTATTCACTTTGATGTATATTGACAGAGTGTTTTGAAAGTCTGGAAACAGCTTAATATCTCAAAATGTGGGAGTCTTAAGACATAGAAATAAATATAGTTATTCACAGCCATAAAAGAACCACTTTTTGCTGAGTTTAAATTTTCTGTTCGCCATTGTTAAATGAACTTAATTTTGTTTAATGGGAAGATAGTTTTGTGATACATTATTGTAATGTAAAATTGGACGAAAGAACGAAGGTCAAATCGTCAGTCAAATGAGGGAAAACGCAAAATCGTGGGCCAATATAATTAAAGAAAAAACGCATATCATATTACTATAATTATTTAAAACTTAAAGAACTTAAAACAACTTTAAAACTTTCCTTTTAAAATGTGAATGAAATAATAATTGTAAATAACGCCCTTAACTTTGTAATTAACATGATTATAGCAATGAAATAACTTAGAAAATGTAAGCAACCTGAGACAGAAACACAAGTTCAAATGTTCAACGATTGGACATGGGTTTGATCTTAATTACTTAAAAACAATTATCATCAGGGAAATGCCACATGTTGGATTTAAAACAGGACATCGCTTTGCTAGAAGGATTGTAAGTCGGGTTTAGGTAACAAGGAACGTGGTTTGAGATATATCCCCTTTCACTCACCACACTCCAACCCTATTTTCTAAAGTAAAAAAAAATTGCATTACTCTTTTATTCAAATTTGTAAATGAGGTTTAAAAAAGGTCTAAAGAGAAAAAAATGCCAATAATAAAGAGTTCAGTGGGTTAAATTTTGAAACAACCAATTCAATAAACAGTTTAGAAAAAAGTATTTGCTAATAGTTTTGATTTTTCTATGTTATACCTTAACGTTGGGAGGGTGAATATCTTTGGGGTATTTAAAAAATAGATTGTATTAATTCAGATTTTTTTTTTTTGAAATAGATCAAAATTTTGGAGTGGTATTAATGTTTTTAAATGGGTTTAGTGAGTTCAGAAACCTTTTTTGTAGAAGGGACAAAAGTAGTAGGTATTTTAATGATTATTTATTTATTACTATTTAAATGTATTGAAATAGAAACTTTTGTTGGAAAAATGTCAAACTTTGGGGTGGTATTTTGGGGTAGGGAAGATCCAGAGTTAGGATGTAGCGTGGGCTTGGGGAAAGCGATTTTAAAATTTTAGGTGGTAATATACTACAAGTTACTACAATCAGCAAAACTCCTTAAAATATTAATATTATAGTCTTAATAAATCGTATTCTTTGTCTAGATTTGCGTATAGAAAAGTAATAAAGACGTTTCGAGAGTATAACTGGTCTTTATCAAATGTGAAACTAGAGCATAAAAGAGAAAAAACACCAACACAGCCTAGTAGCCGTGTTGGAAACTAAAACTAAAACAATAACCTAAGCCTTTAACTGGACCTGAGCAGTCAAAGCTAATAAGGAAAAAACGAGGATTCTAAAAACCACAAAAACTTTTTATAACTATGTAATATGTTGGTGGTAGGGGAGAGTGAAATGGAGAGAAACGCTTCTTCCGTCATTTTGAAATCAAAATTATGCTTCTTAAAAATGTTTTATAAATTAAAATTTAAAGTATATTCCCATTCGAAATGTTATATATTATTAATCGATTGAAAAGGAAGCAATTTTTCGACCGATAAAAAAGCACACTTTGCATAGTGCTGAATCCTTCTCCATTACAACAGGCCTAGATAAGACAACTTACTTGCTTTGTGTATTATTGACATCTTGACCATGTACTGCTGGTCTAATCTCTGACCTTTAGTCTTCTCCAGCTGTTAGGGTCAAGGTCAAACCTAGGATTACAACTACTCCTGCTTGTCCAATATGCAGCGCCGCCAGAGATATCTGGATACTAAAAGGATATAAACGTCATTTAAAATACGATTTAATGTGAGTTTAGGTTAGGTTAGGTTAGGTTAGGTTAGGTATTAGTAGGTATTCTTTAAAAGATACAGATTGGTTGCTATAAAGGTAGAATAAATAGTTGGAACAAAAATTTTTAATAACTTATTTAATAACCATATTTTATTTTTTTTAAAATTAGTGACCTAAATAAATGAACGAGTTTAGTGGTAAATTTGTACTAATATGAAAATTTGTATCGGTCATTGTCGGTGGTTTGATTATGGTACACTACAAAAAAAAATGTTATAATAATGACTCAAAACAGTTTACCATATCACATGTAAAAGGAAATTATAGTTAAATAGTAATTTGTAAAACTACTAATGAAAGTCATTTTTAACTTTTTGTTTTATTAAACAATTTATAAGAGTTCTAATATTTTTATTACACCAATGAACATGTGTTGCAAACTAAATTAATATTCCACTAAACAAATTAATTTCAATAAGTTATTTTATGTAAAATGAATTTCAGTAGTTAAACAGGATGACATTGTACTAATTCTAAATCATGAGAAGCACTTAAGATAGTACTTTTACATTCTCATAAATCTAGAGTCAATTTAATATTCCCTTCATACTTTCCTACTCCTAAGCAGTAAATATAACATCAAAGTTTTCTCAACTGAGACGAATGCACGTCATGTACTGTTAAATTGCTTCTCAGCCCACCTTGTAAGTTTATAAATAAATGTCATACGTTATACGAGCTACCCAAACTAAACAATGTGAAGCTATGTTATATATATGCTAATATAAAGTCCCCTTACTATGGCCTAGGTGTTCCACTTAGTATGTCATATTCTAACTGTTTAGAATTATTCATGAGAATACATCGGCAACTTGTATGTCAACTGGGCTGTCTAATAACAGGTGTACGGTGGAACACAGTTGTTTTGTATTTTATTTCTCAAATTATACAAAGAAAATTTGTTGATCCGGTGTAGCGTTATAATTTTTAAGTATTAAAAAAATACCTGAACTATCTGACACTGCAATAATTCTATTTAAACAATGAGGTAACAAAACCTAAAATTAACCAATGGTAAATTTAAAACGTTTGATTAGATAAATAGAATTATGATTAACATTGTGTACCTGATCAAAGTGTGTCTAAAAACTTGACAAGAGGTGGTAGGACAAAATATACAACATATGCCCTATAATAAATAATCCTATTTTGCATAGTTTTTTCGTCTGTCCGAAATGTTATATTTTACTCATTATATTTTTTTGAAACATTATAACTTTGTAAATGAATAGGGGTAGTTGAAATTTGGTATGCGCATTTGTTATGTAACGGTTTATATGTGTACCAAAAATAAATAATATATCTTGTATATTTAAACTTTTTTAACAGTGAATATCTTGAAAACAGTTAATTTTATAAAACAATACGTTACCTTTTTTATTGACAAACAAAATGGTTTTGTAGTTTGAAGGATGATTGAGTTATCAATAAAACTATAACATAATGTCTAGGTGGTGTCTACAGCTCAACACAGCAGTCATCACTGATAATTTCTGTTTAATTTTCTTAATATTGATTTTCTTTCAATATAGACGTAAATCCACAAACACAAAGTAGTTGATAAGGGTAGCTGTTTGGTGCAACATTTCTTTACTAAGATAAGTTTATGTAATTGAATTTGGAATCATAGATTTTGTTATTGTTATAAAAAAAATAGAATTCAAAATATTTTGGTTTTACAATAATCTTGGATATTGTAATAAATTATCAAAAAATTAATAATAACAAACGATCGCCATTTTGAACCCTTAACCTTTTTTTGTAAAAATAACAAAGTGTCGGGTAGATGGAAAACTATGCAAGGTAGAGGTATGGCATTTCTTGTATATTTTATCCTACCTAATTAGTTCTTGAAGTTTGGACACCTATAAGTAAAACTAATTTCTGGGCAGCTATATAATTATTTAGGTATTATAATAGTAGAGTTTTCTTACCATTTATTTTAATGCGTTTTTTTCGAATCTTTAGAATGATATGCGAATGTTTCTCCCAATACACAGAGAAAATTTGAGAGCGAATTCCTTATAAAAATAAATAGTAAAGTTCCTGTTACATATTTACAAAAACACTTGTAGTTATGATGCATTATGTCGGATACATTATGATGCCATTGTCAAACATGTAATTTCTGAATCTACACTAAGCAAAAAATGTCGTATTCGTACAATTACGAGTAACACACGAGCGTAGCGAGTGGAGGCCATTTCACATATGTATATCTTTGTGGCCTGCTAGGGCAGAATCACTGACACACACTGCTTACATCAAGAAAGTTGATATATACAAATACAAGGTCTTGGATAACAACTGTTTTAAACAAATTCACCCTACTGCATACGACCACTTGATAAACCTTCACAACATAACATTTCCTACATGTCTCAATAAACTTTTGGCAAAAATTTATATGATATGTTTGTATTAAATTGAATGATAGAGCTAGGTACCATGATGGTCCAATAACTTTTTTTTATTTTTAGTAATAACTCTCTTACTTTACATCGTACAGAACACCTATGGGTGTCGTAGGATGAATACTGTAAATTCTATTACGCCATACAAGTAATACACACAAGTAGAACAGTCTACTCGAATTGAAAGCATCCAACATTTTATTATTTACTAACCGTTTTGTTAACTAATATGTCCAATTATTCATAAAAATTGAGCAAAATGAGGTACAAATTGCAATCCATAGGGTGTTTACTAAAACCCTCATACAGAGAGCCAAAAGCCATATATACATCTGTGAAAATATCTACATATTGAAACTAAAATAACCCAGGTTTAGAATATCACTAAGCTAGGGATTTTGTAGTTCTCTCTCGCTCCTTACAACACTTTTAAGGTTTAAAATTTAAATGTATAATTTTTATTACATTTAGTATTCCACTTAGAGAGTCTATTTATTATTGTTGAAATTTGTAGATGTAACATCACCTTATGCTTTTTTCAAAAATAGCCAATTATGTCAAAAAGGAAATAGTGTACAATTCTGTAAACGTTAACTTAAGAGGGAAAGAACAGTTTAAGAGAGTTTATAGTTTAGTAATATGGCCTCGTGTTATTATGTAGGACATCAAAAGGCGTCCTCGTTTAAATGCTATGACATATGCCTAGTAACGATTGATTAAAGAGTGTATAATACACACGCTAGGAAGGATGTAGTTTTAAACCTTTATCTTAACTCTCAGTACAGAGTGGCTAGCGCGCTGTAGTTTGTTATTTTAGTAGCTCACTCATACATGTAATTTACACGAAATGGAATTTAGTAAAGTAAAATAATAATATTTAGTCCAATACACATTGTTAGTAACTTATAAACGTTGTTGCTAGAAAATAATAAATAAAAGATTACGTGTGATTTATACTATAAGTTACTGTAGAAATGTATGTTAATCGTAACTATTTTTTTTTCTATCTACAGTAGTGTACAATTAACACGTTTTAAAATCCACTGCCTTATTATCAAGTAGAATGATTTGTTAGGTCAGACGTTGATTGCAGAGAGCTGTTACGTTGGATAGGTTAGTTGTTTACGGGGACTACACGCAGGCTTTGGAATTCGTTGTCAGAAAATATTAAATGCATGAAGGATGAATTGTTTAAAAAGTTGTTGAGGCACTAGTTTGAATAGTTGATGGCGTCTGGAAGTTTTGGAGAGGAGTTGTTGAGGTTTAGAAGGTTTTGTTCGAGCTTGTGTTTTTGTTCACTTTCCCTCTTAATAGGTATGTACACTCGTGTTCATTTATATAAAATGGTAGCTTTTATCCCTATTTTAAAACATGATCAGGAATGACAAGCTAGTGACGTCAATTTTAATAAATGGAATCGTATTTGTAGGATTGTTTTTTTTACGTTAAAGAAACTTTCCACAGAAGTACTACATCGTTCTTAAAATTCTAGTAAAGAACAATAAGCCTCGTATTAATTGTAACTTCGCTGCAGACCAAAAAACAGGATTTTGCAGCCTGACTTATTATTATTGAATGTTATCTAATTGCTGCCTAATAGTACATACCTCTATTTTAAATTTTAATCGACTGCAATTTTAGACATGAGAAATTTAACTACCTCCTAAGCGGTTTTAATTACCATTAAATGATGCATCACTAGTAAAAAAGTTTTATTTCCCACCTAAAGCCAAATTTTGTGTACCCGGTATGGGAATATCGCCAAATTTGACAAAATTGTTAGTTTTTTAACTACGTTTTCTACAAAAATTAGTATTCATATTCACTCGTTCCAAATTTAGGGAGATATCAGTTTTTAATATTTTTTATCATTTGTGTATACCAATGATTCAGATAAAGTGTGGGTCAAATAAATTATGGTAGACCGATTTAAAATAGAATATTGAAGTAATAGATTGTCCCACAGAATCATTAATGTGGTATATCCTAAAAATATCGTTTTGAATTTGTGACAAAAATTGCCCAGATTAGATTTTTGAAATTTCCTGAAGTAAACTTTTGTTATCACTCAAGGTCATGTTCTTATTGAAGCACATATTATAATAAGAAGTAAATTACTCATAAGGTCTCCTATGTAGAACTTTACGTTTTCTCTATCTGTACTATGATACTACTGATATTAAAAATATAAATTCAAATAAGGAACAAACTATAAAATAGCTTGAATGCGTTTATATCCTATTGCCATTATCCGCATATTGTGAATTTTTTAAAGCTTTGATATATTCCTAAAAAAATAATTGTCTATTTAAGTCAAGGCATTTAAAAAACAAACAATTTTTAAATTTTTATTTCTATCGCCGTGTTAAAAAATAATAATAATAATAATAACAACAACAACTAGGGTAACGCCATACTATAATAGTATAACTATTTGATTTAATAACAACGTTCAGTTTTTAGGTAAAGAGAACAACTACAGCCCGTAAGACAAATAAAGACCTGGATTGTTGTTACACGCACAAGTTATATTCGAAAAGTGTTCGCAATGTACCAAAAGTACTATTAAGGAAACGATGGATTATATATTTCCTCCAAAATGTGAAAATTTAAAAACCAACGTATTTTTTACCCATTTTCAATTAGAACACAAAACGTATATTTTTGAGTTTTTCACGTTAGAGACACTTGCGTTTTATAATTTTTGAAAAATATTGACAATTCAGACTTGATATTAAATAATTTCATAAAAAACAAAAAAGAACCATTTTATACTTAATAAGATAAAGTGCTATTTCTTTAAAGTCTACCTATAAAAAACACCTTATGTGATTACCTTTCTAATATGATTATTTAAAGTATAAAAACTTACACGTTGTGGAATAATAAATTCAATATAAAAGTAAAACCCCCAAAACGGATGAGTAATAATTTCTAAAAATGTAATACTTTCTGAACTAAAGTACATATTTTTCTTTGTTCGTGATATTATTTGTTATATGTGAATATATGCTTCACCTAACCTCATCATTAACTACCGTTAGATCCCTAAAATATATCAATGATGGTTTTAATTATCTTAGTTATTTCCAAAAGAAGCGCGTCAGTGACCTCTATACAAAAAGTAGAACATTAGGTATACGAGTGTATAATACGTATGAAATGACCACGATATGTAAAACAGACCAGCACGTAAATATACTTCTGAAAATGGAGCCTTTCCGAAACTCGTGTACGGTAGTTATCCGAAGGAGATACATTATAATTACAATTATCATTTCTGATTTATCTTCACATCAAATCCTCTTTCAGCATTTTTTTCGATCAACTTAAGAAACTATTTTTATTACAGCAGATGTCTTGGACACTTATTTGTGAACAAACTGAGTGTTACGTATCTTCCAGCTCTTTCTGTAGTCGTTACTGTCTTGTGAACTATATTTGTACTCGTTCCCAGAGAGTCTAGACACATTAAATCTGCTAAGATACTGGACCTCCTTTTTCAATACAGATTCATGAAAACATCTAATTTAAAGTCCGTTGAACGTCGACTGCGAAATGTGAAGGATGTCTATCTTTAAGAAAGAGAAAATTTTAACAGATTTTAATATTCATTCTATTACATTACGTTAAACACTGCTACTGTCAAAATGTCTACACAGATATGTGGGGCAAGAATCTCACAATAAAATTTCACTGGAAGTGTTTAAAATCCAATATCTTTAGCGGTTCACAATCTACAACCTTTTCGCTCCAATAATTTATATTATGTCGGTTTACTTCCACAAAACCTCTGTAAGCCACTGTAAACCACTTGGATAAAACTGTAGTAACCATTTTATTTTACTCTGTGCAAAGGTTACAAAATTCTTTTGTATTTAAAAAGACATTTCCTTCAGGCTCTTTCTGTAAAGAAATTTAGAATGGATACATTTTTGCTGTAGGAAATGCCCTACAGAGAACGTAAGCTCAATTCACAATACCTGGCAAGATATCAAGGTGTGATTTGTAGGTTTTAATCTAGTATTACCAAAACAAATAATGTCTTATCACTTCCCACTCTATCAGATCATTCCTTTTTTGCGACCGGTCTCACGCACTAGTGTCGTCAATCGTTCAAAATTCTTATAATTCTGTCGACAAATAAAAACAGCCTATTATACGGTCCTTCAACGGCTCAGGATTTAACAAAATATATTTGCTCAGAATCATCAACTTTACAAGAGTCTTCATTTGAAGGTGTTTAAAAATAATAGATATGTGTGTGTGTGTGTGTGTGTGTGTGTGTGTGTGTGTGTGTGTGTGTTAAAATTGAGCCTTAAAAGCAAAATGAGAACAAACATATGGGTGAAGAACGCTTATATGTGGAGCAGTGATTATTATTGTATTAACAGCTGATAAATAATTAAGTTAGAGGTATGGCTCAGTTGGTAAAGATATTCTTGTGTGAAATTCAGAGTAGAAAACCTTTGATCTCTAACCTGGAAACCATTACAATACTTTCTTATCCAGTCCGCCATTTATATCAAATTTGAAAAATTTCGGAGCTATTGAATGGCTTTGTTTCAGTCCTTGCTTTATTTGGGGAATCTAACTGGAAATTAGAAACAGTTACAAAAATTGATTATGCCACTGAAGTTTAATTTTAACAACATACGTACCATATGATCATTTAAACAAACAATATCAAATCCAAGATGAAAATTCAAAATAGTAAACATTACGACCTTACGAACGAACAGTTTAGGAAAAATTAAGGACTCAGCCTGTTACTTTGTTAACGGATGGACATAGGAAAACCCAAATAAGAATACATTTTTGGGTAATAAAAATCTATTCTTTTAAGTGCAGGGCAACTTTGGCAATGTAAAGGGAATTTGTTCTATCTAAATCAGTAGTGGAAAAAAGAATTAGACAGTATCAAGGAATACTGCATTACTGATGTTAAATTTCACAATCAATGATAAGATTGTTGGTCTTAGTTTGTCAAAACTGGTCAAAGTTCGTTTGCAAAGTGGATTGTTTATCTTTTTGTATTTTCAATATTGTGGATGTTTTTCTTCAATTCTTGTCGTTGTATTTGAAAGCTTACGGAAAGGAATTGCAGTATAATATCAATGTTTAACCACTAAACACGGCTTTATAAACAAAGTTATTGATGCCTAGACAGTTAGTAGTTTCTCGCAGAGCTAATATTATAAAAATTTAAATCGGTCGCTATTTTTCATAGGGTCAATGTAAAGCCGTTTAGTTGTCGCTGTCTTCCTTCTTATCTCAAGACCTTTAAAAAGAGGTATCACTCGATAGGGCTTTACATTAAAGATTATTTAGTTTCCCCCAAATTCCCAATTTTGAAGGCTTGAGCAAAGTTGTACTGTACTCAAAGAAATACATGTTTATTACCTCAAATGGTGTTTTAATTGATTCACCCATTAAAAAGGTAACAGTGTAAGCAAAAGATGGTGCAGATATACTTTTAAGGTTATAGGTTTGGTAACAATGTTAGAGGCGTCTATGTGTCCATGAGGAAACTCACGATAGATGTAGTTTTATGTTTTAATTTTCTTAAAATCCATTAATTTCATTACCTTTATACTTTTATTTCAACTAAATAACACTTTGTTAGATCATATATGTAATAGAATTGAATTTAAAAGGTCAAAATGGCCGCCATTTTAAAGAGGTTTTTGTTCATACTTTGTGTTGGCTTATAAGATAATTACAAATTTCAATTCTACATGAAACGGTGTGAAACCAACATCTCTATGACGTCTTTGTTAAAAATGTAATTTCGATCTGCGACCTCCTAAAGTTATGTGATATTGATATAGTTACGAAATCCTCCTGGGGCGAGTCACCGACTTCTTCACAAATGAAACATTTTAAGGGTTGAGACTTAAGAGCGAAGCAAGTGGAGACTTTTTAAATACACGTCTTAAGGCATAATCGACGTCAAACAATTAGTGACGTAAGCATTTACGTGGTCTAGAAATCCTGTGTAACAACTGTTTTAAACAAACTTTCTAGTGGATAAAACACTTTGATCTATTGATACATTTTTGTAAATTCTTCAAGACCCAATAAACAATTATTACATTTAGTTGATCTGCTTGTAGATCGTGCTGGGTGAATACCATGAATGCTCTATCAACTTGTTTATATTGGTTATTTTTTGTGGTTATGTGAAAGTTTGTTTTGTATTCTGTGAGATTATATTTAACAAAATGTAATCCACACAGTTCATATAAGAGAGTTTTTCTTTGATTGTAACTAAACACAGGAGAAGATGAAAACATGAACATATAGAAGCAAGAGAGAGGAAAGGAGAGGGAGTAATAACATCAGTTCAACTTTAATAAGACAATTAGCCCCGAGCTGGATGGACAATCTGCAACCACAATTCTGTATTGTTGACGCTATTAAGCGAACCCGGCATGTTTCACACAATGCACACACGTTTAGGAACGCAAAGTCATTTTCTTTCAAGTTGGCGAAACAATAACTATTGTCTAACAGCGCATGTTGAGAATGTAGATGTGTGAGTGCGCATGTGCAAGCATAATAAGTTTCGAATCTTAGTTTTTTTAAAGTTTGCTTTGTAAAAGAATGTTTTCAATTTCATTTGAATTTAAATTATGAATAAACAATGTATGCAGAACGTGCTTCTTTGTGATGTGTAAAAGAAACACGTTACGGAGTTTGTTTGATATGTGTAGAAACAATTCAACAGGTGATTTTGAATCAATAAATATTATATAAGTTTCAAGTTATATTAGCACTGTGGAAATCTTTAGCACGGTAAAATATTTTGATCTTTGTTTTTAAACTGATCTTGATGTTTCATGGCCTCAAGAATCGGAAAAACTTATTCTCGACGTGCCATCGACGTTATAGTCTGTACGTTCGGGCAATAATGGTTACAATAAATAAAATAAGAACATCTAATTTTTAGAAGGATTGCAGTGTGTTAATGAAATTAAGAAAAACTAAATTTAAAAAGTCAAAATGGCAGCCGAAAGTTTTTTTTTTTTTTTTTTTTTTTCATATCTTGTATGTTACTCAATCTCTAACACGGTAAATTAGATACAAATGTGCATATTTAATTCTATTTACAATAGTAAGAACCACCCCTCCAGGATGACAAGCAGACACATATTTACAGGTTCCCTGCCCGTTAGTGGTGTACAGCATCACTGCCACGAACCAAGCGGGTTGAGACTTTTTAATATATAAACATCATCTAAGAAGCCCGCCATGGCGTAGTCGACCTCAAGATAGAGGTGATATACACAATTACGTAGTTCACAAAACCTATCTAACAATGGTTTTAAACAAACCTACACTATCGTGTAATACAATAATACAGTAATACAATACAATAATTACGGGACCAATACAATTTGCGTTTCCTACAGATCCCAGGAAATCAATTTTTCGGAATTACTTTTAGATTATCTACTCGTGTAATATTATATTATCGGACAGGGTAAGTATCATGATTTACTCCGTCTCTGATTACCCAGATTTCATTTCCGGTTTCATCATCTTCAGAATGTTCTATTGTTTAACTAGAACTAACATATAGATATGCTGTTTAAATTAACCAATTGTATTTTTACAAGAACTGAAAAAGAACGGTAACAAATCCTGTTTAAATAAAACTATTTGATCAATCTTGATTTTATGAACATAATTACAATTGTACAATGTATCGATCGTGAAGAAATGTGAGTTTTAAATGTTTGATATGAGTAAAATGTTAGTTGAGTGATAATTTCTAATACAGCCAAGTAATTACAAAATCAGTTTTCTTTTTTTGAAAGTTTAAACTATTTCTAATTCACTACTATACAACCAATTTTGGAAACAGCTAATCTAACACCCATAAAATGAATTGTAGGATATATAACTAACTAAATCCTTGAAATATTATCATAGATCGTTTCAAAATTTACCGTGTTTTACAAAAGTAAGTTGATACTTTCAATGGTTGTGTTTAGTTATTGTTTGTCCAATCCCAAAGAAAAACTATTTATTATAATCACAAAATTATATCTATATAATATTAAAACCTCAGCTGTTTCATAAATATAATTGTCATTTATTTGTTGCCATAGCAACGAGTTTTCTCATTGTTGACTAATTTAAAACAGGAATCAAGTAGGTGATAAACTTGTAATAGTTTTAAATTAATGAATTGATTTGTTATTTTTACATGATTTTACATTTAAGAACTCGTACCGCATTGGTTCAGTGTTATTATGAATTTATCAGTGAGGTTAAGAAAATGTCCTACTTATATATGTTTTAGGGACGGATCATGCAATATATCGGTAGTCGCCTATGAAAAGCTTGATTGTAAGTTTGAAACTACCTGGTCCATTAGTGAGATCATATTTTTTATAACTTTTTATAATTTTTTTTTTCATAACGACTTCTAAACAACAACGGTCCATGTTGTAATATATACATTTTAATATACACCAATATAGATTATTTGACAATGACCTAGTTGCTGTATATCTGTGGATAGGTGTCAATTGTCATTGTAAAGTGTTAATATACTGCTTTATACGAAAAACAATTAAAGCAAAAACCCGTCATTTATCTTTCATTTTATATCCATTTTATGTTCATTACTGATTCTATTAACCTTAGATATTTTAAACTAAAAGTAAAACAGATTAAGTTGTAAGTTTATTCAGAGAAAGTTAACAGAATATTAATTCTTTAATAAATTCCATATTGCCTTATGAATGCTAAAAATAAGTTTATTACTAAATTACTTACGTCTTAGCAATCTTGTGTTTAGTATTTATTTATTAATATTTCATTACAGCTGTTTCGGTATAACATATACCATCATCTATATAATCATATATATAACATCAACAACAGATGTTGTTTCATCTGATGATGGTATATGTTATACCGAAACAGCTGTAATGAAATATTAATAAATAAATACTAAACACAAGATTGCTAAGACGTAAGTAATTTAGTAATAAACTTATTTTTTTAAATTAGAGTGATGATCAAAGTTGTTAAAAAGAGATGGTTCTAACGCAAGACTACATGGATAGTTCGTAGATCCAGTTGAAATACGTCGGGATTGTCGCAGAAGTAGGCCTCTGAGAAGTGGAATTGTTATAAAAGCATCGTATTTCAAATTGGTTCACCCGATTTTCATGAAATTCTGATAAAAAGTGAAAATCAGAATCAGATCTTATAATTATTTCATAGAACATTACGCCAAGTATATTTGGTAAAAACAAATCAACATCAATGAAATAAACGGTTAATACGAGTTTATTTTGGAATCAAAGCGAGCTCTATTTATTTTAATTTTTGTAAAATTTACAAAAATTGATAGTCAACATCTATTTCAATAAGAAAATTGTAAAAAACACTTTTTTTCACTTGAAAGTAGAATAGAAACCTTTTCTAGAAGTGGCTACGATTAATTTCAGTTTGTTTTGTGGGTAAATGTTTATGAGAAAGTTAGTGCAATATTATTGTACTATTCATTTTTATACTAATATCTATGGAAACGATTTAACCAGTGTATAATAATATAAATAGAATATTTTAACTATGTAAAGTACATATTTTTTTATTCAGCTTAAAAAAAAACGTAAATTTTAGTAAACCAACGAGGAAGAGACTTTAATATTGTGAATAGAAAATGCTTGTAGCACCCACCGTTGCTTTACAATTCTGAAACAATAATATTACAGAAAATTAAATATATATATACGGTATATATATATATATATATATATATTTTCTTATATTTTATAATTATTGAACATACCTATAATTATGCGTGACTCAAGTGATAGATTGATTTTTTTTACCCACATTTATAATTTATCTACCATTACGTTTAACGTAAAACATCAATATATTTACTTTATAGATTCATTTTAATATTCTTCACCTTACTGGAGAGCTTTTAAATAATAATATATTTGTTGTACTTACGTCTGCTCATCCAAAATTGTTTCAAAGCATTACGGCCGTTTCGACTATTTATTCAGCCATGGTCACATGCGTTATTTTATACAGACGAATATGGAAATATTGCAATTCTGTCATAAAGGCAAATATATGGACGTACAAGAACAATATGAAATCTACACCCACGGAAAGAATGCATACAGACGAATATGGAAATATTGCAATTCTGTCATAAAGGCAAATATATGGACGTACAAGAACAATATGAAATCTACACCCACGGAAAGAATGCACCGACAGATATACTAAATGATAAACAAAATTTCCAGTCGAATGTATTATTCGATCTACTGTCGAGATTAGAAGCAAAGGCTGATTGATAAAAAAACCGGGTCAGTACAGTTCTAAATCACAGCCGGATACGGTCGATTATATAAAGTTATTCCCGTATAAACTAAAAAAGTGTGTTTTTAAAAAGAAATTAAAAGTGTATAAATAAATGTGTTAGTGTATAAATGTGTGTCAAATACGTACTAATGTTTTAAATGATTTTATAATAACGTTGACGAGGTATATATATATGCTATATATAGTACCGAAAATAACGCATGTGACCATGGCTGAATAAATAGTCGAAACGGCCGTAATGCTTTGAAACAATTTTGGATGAGCAGACGTAAGTACAACAAATATATTATTATAGATTCAATTAAACGCTCCATCTTCCACTAAACACACTATAAATGACAAGAAACTGACAAAGTACCATAGCCTAAGGTAACGGTTATGTGAGCACAACACACAGTATGTTTTAAGTTTTCGCGCCGACAAAAGCTCTTGCGATTTATGCCCACGTTTTACTAAAGAACAGAATTGAAACGTTTCTAGCTCCGAGTTATTTATTACTAATTGTTTTCGTCTAAGACAGATTCAGGCATTTTAATTATTAAATAGGAAAGCTTATGCGTTCTGTAAAGCTTACAAATGAGAGAATATCAATTAAGTATTCTTTAAGATCTCGACCACTTCAGCAGGGAGCTATCGTCTTGGTTTATTTATTATAGAATTATAAACTTGGACTTTTAATTTATTTGTCTGTGGAAGTATATGAATTTAAACGGAGTCATTTTACGTATGTTATTTAGAACGTTTACAATGATAGGAACTCAAACTGTGTTTAGATCGACATTTAACAAGATTAATTGGGTGGAGTTTCAATTTTTTTGATCAGAAGGAAGAGGTTTACTAATAACAGATTTCAACTACTAATATGATATTCTTGGATTATTAATAAACGGTTATAGGAAACTTGAGTAAGTTCGGATAATAATTAAAATGTAAAGCTATGGAGTGTTCTGAAGGACTAGTATTGTTTTGCAGGCGGAACCAGTGGCCAGAGAATTCAAGTACTTAGAAATAAATTGGATGATAGGTTGACCTGGAATAGCCATGACAAATATTACTCGTAAATTACACTGATGATGATGCGAGCTTTTGGGTGCACTTGGGGATTAATCCCTCAGATGTTGAACTGAATATACATCAGTATTGTTATACAGTGCTGATGTATGGATGTGTAGTATGCTTGTAGAGATAGAGTACCGTTGCTAGAAACCTGTCTAAGTGCTGCGTGCACCATGGGAGTGTACTTCGAGTGCTATGGAAGGAACTCCTACTTCACTATGGATGTATTGTTAAGTCTACCTTCATTCAATATTAATATCATGGGTGTGGCTAGGATGACGGCCTACAGAATGCTGTGTGCGGGTACCTGGCGCTATCGTCACCAGCAAATATACCGACATCGGCGTCAATTTACGGATAGATATTCTTGAAATTGTGCATTACCAGATGACAAGAATTACTGATATTATGTCAGCTGTGTTTACAGAGAGGAACGGCTTCAAGGTGAACTTAGCTACATGAGAAATCCGAAGATTGTGGTTTACAAATTAACAAATATATATTCCAAGTTTACGTGGACACAAATTTTAAACACTTTTAAAAAATAATATGCAACAAAGTATTTTAATATGCAATTATTTAAAAAGTAAATACCTGCCTGTAAATGTATACTATGTAAAAACTATAATAACATTTAAACTAATTGTTAATGTTTTTAGTGCCCTTACTCCTTGACAGATACACGCTAATCAGGAGTTCCTTCTTGAACGATGAACAGAACCTGCATTAACTCAAAGAGGAATTAGCGCCCACTCGATATTCCCTAAGGGTGCCTGATCTGTTGAGTCGTTGGGCATTCATGCCGCATAAACGGGGGTTTTACTAACGACCAGCTTCACCAGCAGAGGAGGATACCATCGAGGAATGATTCCAAGTAGCGGGAGCGGAAAAAACGGCTGCGTCTTCTCAGAAAACCTCTTCGTTGAGCTATCCACAACATCTCGTGTCGTGATAACAAGTAAGATCGTAGCTCACTCCTCACTATTAGCACTTCTGTTCGCTATGAGAGAGAAACATAATATGAAAGACGATGTAAGAAAATAGATTCAAATAAGTTTGAGGACCTAAAGTTTGCTTTCCATATAATGGTTGCTGACAGTTTGGAAGAAGACTATGACGAGAGCGATTTGATGAGGAGAAGGAGCTTTATTTGAGACGAGTTATAATTTCTTTTCCGTTTACAATAAACGGTACATTATTTTTAATTATTACTCTCAACAGTTCCTCCAATAATTAATTTTTTTAGACTGACTGCAGAGCTACACTGATGATTGTTAAGATTTAAAGTTTAAATTATTGACTGTCGTCTCTAAACAATAATACTACATTAATTTGTGTCAAAAAGGTGGCCAGGTCTCCAAACATTGGAAAAATTAATATCTGAGTTTTAGTGCCAATTTATGGGTGCATCCATTTCCAAAAATGTTATAATATTGAAATATTTTCACTAGTTCATACGTTTTCCTAGAACAAGTGTTTATAATTGAATCGTGTAATTTGTATAATACTAGACCTGTACATAACATATCGATTGTACACCATGGCATTCACTTTACAAAACATAATTGAAAATACCAGAGAGGTAAAATAAATGATATTTGCATGGAATTAACTTCAATAAAACCGGCCTTTGCGCATGCCCAATGAGCTACGTGTATTACTTTCAATTAAAATGATTCGTTTTATTGTCTACAGTAATGAATTCAATTTGTTGAATCTACTGCGCAAGTCACGATAAAGATCAACTCGCCGTGTCATTAATGTAAAGTAATTAAATAAGGCTAGGATTCTCTTTGTTTTTATTTTACTTGTTCCATTACTCCGGAACATTACAGCACAGTAGCAAAGCAATCAAGTTTTACTACGCCCATTCATTGTCAAGAGCGTTTATCAAGTTTCTTCTCTTCTCTTCTCTTGGCGATATTAGAGTTGGAGTGTTAGAGTTTCATATTGAAAGATTTGTAAACACTAGGGATGAATAAAATGGTTTTGTAAGGTACAATAGCACTTGACCATGAAACAAATAAGCCGGTTCAATATTTAAATAAATAAACTCTTTAATTTAATCGCAGTACAATAATTTTTTATTCTAATGTTGGTATCACAACAGTAGTTTTGTCTTGACAGCGTTGTTTCAGTGGCATTGCAAATAATTCAAATGTAGTCTGTTTAACTTATTGGGAGTGTCACTTTCTGACGATGATTTAATCAAATAAGAAAGATCATTCGGTGTAATTTTTTGTAAGTATAGTACTACTACTGTCGGTTTTATAATTCGAATGAAATTTTTAATTCAAATTCACCATACAATAAGCCTATTATAAAAAGCCAAAAAAACAATAAATTAAAAGTTATATATATTTCAGTGTGTGTAATATTATTACAGACATATTTTTAAAATGTCTTCTTAATGATTTTTTAAACACAAGAAACAATAATTGTAAGTAAAAATTTAAAAAACAAACAACTTAAAACAAATTCGCATGTCAAGTGACTTAGAAGGCCAATTTAACACATCATAATAGCAACATTTATACCCAACAAATAAAATTGAATTATAATTATATAAGATACCTATAGGTAATCTATTCGATTGTGTATTCTTTTTTACTTATATCCGTTTTATTCGCCTGTTTCTACAGTTATAACCTTTTGAATTCCTGTTTAAGATGGATGTGTAAATTTCAAAATATCAAGAAAAAGCGTTAGATTGTAATTAAATTTTATACATTCTTAAGCATGAGTTAAACTAATGAGTGCTCTAACTTCATACATTTACTTCCCCGTGTTTTTCTTTCATTTTTAAAGGCGACAAACATCTCCGTCATCATCACATCATAAAAAAGAACATAATTAAAGAAAGGTGTACATTTAGCGGAGTACCTCGGGATTGTAACACCCTTAATCACAAAATGAGCCCCTGGGTTGTGTATGTTTCACTTCATATAAGCTGTGCAATCATTTTTAATATATAAAGTAATATTCCGGTTCAGGCCATTAGTATACACCGTAAGCACGGTTTTATTATAACGATTGTGATGCCTTACTGAACTTGTAAAATTAAATATATTTCCTTTATTCCACTACTCAGAGTCCTGTCTTTTGTTTTTGTTTTATAGACGATCGTTTCGCCTCTTCATACAGTAATTATCAAACGACTAATATAACCGTTTGATAATGCATCAAGAAAGGTACGAAACTATCGTCACTTAAAACAAATACAAGACATTACTGTGAGCTTTGGCATTAAACTAAATTACAGTTTTATTACTATTTGCTTTATAGACGGTTTAAAATGCTCTAACATAGCCTAGGACTACTTAAAATAATCACAAATTTTAACTGAGGATTTTTACATACCCACATCTATACGTGAAAAGATATTGTTATATAGTTTTTCATATATTTTGATTCTTGTAACGTAACTGGCGACTTGTCAATTGGTGGGCTAAACCTCAACCCTATTAGACCCACCGCATGGTTTTTGGCCCCGTCCGTGGATCACTCGAACGTTTGAATTACAACCATTCCCACACATAACCAATACACCGGAATACAGATTTGATAATATATTAAAAAGATTCATAATTATGGAATTAAGTATAAAATATTACTAAACACACTTAACCGCGTCCATTGGCAGTTAGGCTAAGCCGTACTGCCTGAAAATAGGAATATGTTCATACACAAGCTGGTCAACTAGTATTTTGAAAAACCCTGAATGTCACCTCTCATTGTATTTAATAGAATATTCTAAAATTTGGAATATTACTTAAAAAGACAAAATGGTCTGAGTGAAAAAAGAAGCCATATTGGTCCGCGTGTTCGACTAAATGTCGGGACAATTTGAACAATTCCTTTTTCGTGCTTGGATGTCTATATTCGTCCTACATCGGGCCAAGTGTAGGAAGACCTGACCTCCCTTGCTGACTCCCAAATTCAACTCAATCATGTCACTTATAAGTGAGGGTAAATGGTCATCCCCTTATCAATTTTTGTATTGATACCTTTTAGTGTACCCTTATGGAGGTACAAAAAACCTGAGAATAAAAGTTAATTGTTAAAACAAATTTTCCCTACTGGTTGAGGCAAGTTGATCTATCAATTTAATTAACATTTCCTACAAGACCCAATAGAAGATATTTTGGGCGTTATATTAAGAGGATCTACATGAAAATAAATTTAAATTTTTTTTTGTTTTAGTATAAACCACAATATTTCAATTGAAACTTGCAGACCATGGTTTCGCTAGTTAAAGCATTGTCAAGGAGTTTTACAAGTCAATTATACTGTAATATTGTGGTACATACTAAAATTTTTTTGTTTTTATTTATTAAAAATGGATTACCACCAAGTACCTACGGTCTTTAGCATAAATAGCACCTACATGTGTTACATTGTGTAATGAGGCTGGATAACTACCATGGTGGACCCATCAACTTGTTTTATTTAATTTTTTTATTAATGTACGTTTGTACAGCACTAACAAAAAATAGAAGGAGGCAAGAACAATATGCATATTGCAATACATTATAATACAACATGTTTGTGCGATTGCACTTTCGTCGGTAAGTAATTTGAAAGTAAAATTAATTTTATTGCTTGTAATGATTATTAAAAAAGTGCACGAGTGACGACGAAAATCACAGAATGTATGTGCAATGATTGTTGTTTTGTTTGACACATATGAGTACAAGGATTTATATTAAATAATACATATATGAATTGAGCAAATACAGTTCTTATATAATGTGTGAAGATGGCAGTGAAGATAGTCCTATCAAGACAGCTGCCAAGTTGCAGTCATTCATCACCGCTCTCATAACCTAACGAAGAAGCCATTGTTTCTCAATATGGAGTCATTTCAAGTGTCCTTATCATAAACTTGGAACGGAATCCTTAGAAAAACCTCGACCACTTGTTGCAGGACCAAGTCATTGACAGAGTAACAACTCGTCTTCTGGAAACTGGTTTCATAAACGTTCGCTATACAAAAAAATTCGTCATTGAATCAAACCTGGTAGAAATTTCCTAGCACTGAAAGTTTTTATGAGACACGAATTTGAACAATTTGAGTTTTTTATTGTCTAGAGTTTCATTGTTTTAAGATATACAATGACTTGAATGACCTCTGAAGTGTGATGAAGGTTATTTTGTTTCAATTCCCACGTATTTATTTCATATATGGTAGTGATTGTTTCTTCGGATTTTGTTAGGACAGATTAATTTGATCAAGTGGACCTAGTTTGAACTTGATTGGTACGTTAAAATGATGGGCATTTGCAGCCAAACTCTTGAAATAATCGGTAAATTTTGGAATAAGATTCTTTACACCTAGGCCGATTGATGTATGCACTAGTTTTTTTTTCCATTTTAAAATGAAGGTCATTAAAAATAGTGGATTCATTGTTCTAATGTTTAACGCGAGTGCTTCGTCAAGTAATATAATGCGCACTTTTTAATTTAAATATATTGGTGAAAATTAGGCTTCATGACGTCACAAAAAACAAAAACAAAATGTAAAACGTCAAACGAAATTTCAACTGTTGTCTAAAACTTTCTATCAGGATGTTATTGCCAGAAAAAACTTCCACGAATGTTACTTTTTTGGTTGTTTTATCAAACGTTTTCGTTATCAAACATTCACGTTACTTTTAATTATCTGACGATACTAAGCAAAGATATAAACTGAGCGAGGTTTTATATACAGATAATTATCAATTCCTTACGACAATAAAATATGTAATGTACCGCTACTGTGTGCTAATGTGAAGTTCAGTGTAATAAGAATTATGTTATATTTTTGAAACAGTTGTTACCTTGACAACAAGGTTTATTGATATTGCATTGTCACTATTCTCTTTTGAACTAGGCTTTCGATGTTCAAAATATAACCTAGAGTTTAACCTCAAAGTAACAACTGTTACTCAAACCTCAAAGTAAAAACCTTTGTTTACTCACCGCTAATCCTCATCGCTTATCTAATATCTCTTAAATAGTAAAATTATTAACCTATTTATTAACAACTCATTTATTAACTTGAAAGGATAGTTCACAAAAGATTTTTTACATGTGACAATGAAATATCAACAGTCTTTGTTGTCATGGTTACAAAATCAATTTAAAAAAAAAATTATTTTACTGTTTAATAACTAAAGGTGACGTTTATTAACCTCCGATATCAGACAGTTTTGTGTCTATCCATCAAGCTTATGTACCTGCTTAGTATATATCTTAAACATGTGAAAAGTTTAGAGGTACGGTAACCATGGTTGCGATCTGGGATCACCGTGATTAGTTTCATGGTTACGGTTTGGATTCCGATGGGAACCTTGATTCCCGCTGGTCCAAATCGAAAGTTCGCGGATACGCGCGAAAGGCCTGTCAAGTAAAGCAGCTCTGAAACCTAAACGTACAAGGCTTTGATTTTAAGATCGGGGTAAAGACATTCGTGCAACAAGCGGGTTCCATCGTTTTCAGTTCGAAACCTTAAATATCAAAATGTTGGGGTAAATTATCGAGGTTCGTGGCGCTCTGAAATATTTCGTTTCGCCGTTTAACCAACAATAAATCGGGTTCCAGTTATAAACAAGTTTTAAGGTGTTATATTGCAAAGTCAATGTCGTTAGAAATGTGATCAGGTATGTGCAGTAATTCGGTAAGTTAATTTATAAGTCCTATTATTATCAACATTATAAAATAATCATCAAAGCTGGCACCCTGATAAGATTAGGTTGATAAATTATAATATTTAAGTGTAAATAGATCAGCGGGCCTGAATTGCAAAACGTGGTGCCTATGATAGGTTTCGCGTTAGTTCGGTTCTTTGCCTTCTCTTCAGTAACTATCGGTTTACAAAACATTTTCGCTAACCCTACATACCTGCCCGGTTTACAATGAATTGTTCGTCTTTTAAATTTTTTACCTTTGTCAATAAAATTTGTGGTAGGCCGTTTAAACTAAATAATGATTTTCAAACTGAAATTTAAAATGTTTCATGGAGATTATGTTAATATCTACTGCGGCAAAATACTTTATTAAAAATTGATCATTTGTTTATATAAAGGGTGATTTTTAAGCATGGAAACGGCTTTATATTGCATAACTGAGAGGTACTTGCTGGCAGAAACAATTGGGAATCTAAAGAGTTTTTAATACTTATTAATGGGTTTAAAAATATTTCCCCCATCTTAGTTCCGCCATATTTAATCAAACCATATTTTTTTAAATGGGGAATACGAAATGTGATACATGATTTTCACGTAAAATTTGCCAAGAAAAACGTTGGTGAAAGTCATTTTTTCAATAAATGCCTTCAAAGCATTCAAAGTTGCATCGATGGGAAATCCCCGTTAGCAATAAAACGGGGTTAAAATTCGTCGTCGAAACGTTTTCATTGTGTTTTCCCTGTTTCCCTGCAGAATACATAGGCTACAACTATTATGTTGTTTCTGTCTCCAAGTCCCTCTCAATTTCACAATATAAAACCGTTTTCATACTTAAAAATCATCCTGTTTACCGTTTTATCATATACAGTCTACAAAACTAAAATTGACATAAAGGAGTTTACCGATATTTGTCATCTAAGAGATATGTTTAAATAGGTATTCTGTTTCTAATAAACCAATTTTACAGTAAAATAATAGTGTTATTCATCGTGGGATTCTTACAGTAGTCCTCTAATGAATAAGGAAACGTTCTTTTTGTAAGGTTCCTTAATATATGTAAAAGAAAAGGTAGAAATCTTCCAAACTAACCAAATTCTATTCTTGAACTAAATTATGCAGTTCCACTCTTGCGTCAAAGGCCTCGTCGACCATTACAATTAATTTCAAATACGATCCAAACACGTCGGCTGTCCAATAAACATTCACCGCTAATTTGTTAATTCTGTATCCAATAAAACCATACGTTTCCAACAAGGACATAAAAATAATAAGTCTCGAGTCATTGGGTTCCAATATTTTAAAGACAAGGTGATTTTTATCACGCCTAACCCCGGGAAGACCTCTCGCGTGATTCGTTCAATTCTCACGCACCACAGAACAACTTTTACTCCAGTTGTAAGTCATCTGTTGATATTCGAAAAAAAGGAGAGAGGTGAATTTCTTAAAACAAGTTTTTTTTTTTAATCGAAACTATTTCCTAGGAGAGAAAACCACTAGACACAAAACGAAACTGTTTAATTTAATATGAAAATAGCTGTAGTTTCGAACCCGGTAAGAAATTATACGGCAAGACTGTAATAATTTAGCCCGGAGACGGAAATAATGAGTTGGTAGGGACGCCGGAGGCGATCTCTCTTGGAGGAAATTATAAACACTGAGAGCTGATGAATTAGCCTTCCTCAGCGACACGCAACCGTTGGTTCGTTTACTTCTTCACTGGTTTTCAATTTTCTGATCAAACTTTCGGTGAAACATGCAAGGACATTGGAAGCAGGTGTTAAATAGAGGCCAAAGGCTAGTCTTGGAAGTTGTACTAGGGATCATTATGTAAAATAGGGTCTGTTAAATTTGTGAATAGGAGTTGGAGTAATTTTTTTTCTTATCAAGATGTGGAGAAAAAGATAAAAATAATTTAAGTAGAAACATTGAGTGAACCATTTTATGAGAGAATTTCATAAATAGTTTTTGTTTATTTCTAGGTTTTATTTTATCTGTTCTTTTAAACACTATTTTCTCAAACTGCATGCTGGAATCTTCAAAACACTTGCCCCACTCGTTGGGAGTATTCTCTTTAAAACGTCGATTTAAAAATCATTACTTAAGAGTTCGTTGGGAAATATATTCTTACACGTATTTAAACTGCGACTTTTATTTTGAATATGAAATCTAAGTTATCAATGAAAGCAGGATGAATTCGATTTCATACTTTCCAAAAATATCTGAACTGATTTGTTCGCCAGTAGTTTATAGTGAATTTATTTTATTTAAATTAACCTATTGTTTTAAAAAGTACAACCTTTTAGAAAAGCAATATGGTTTCATTATTTGTAGTTTTACTTGTGCGTAGATTATTGATTGTGCGTGTATTTGTGTGTGTGTGGGGGGGGGGTGCGGGAGTGACTTATACAATCGTTACATTCATAGTTACATGTTACTGGAAAATCGTTATTTTCATTGTGCAAGATGTATAATTGTACTCTTTCACGTGTATATACTACAGAGAAATATTTCCGGAATATCCTCTTTGAGTCCAAAAATATTGTTTTTGGAATCATTTCTGTTTGCCTGTATAACGTTTTTCATCTATCTAGTGTTCTACAGCCCATACGAGTCGACACATTTTAATAAAATTAGGTATGTTGGTGTATTTGGGCCATGAGTATGGATTTTTAAAATATTTTGGGAACCTTTCTTTGATAGCTCTAAATTTGACGGTACCTGTTATAAATAAAAAAAAACAATAAAAATATCTTCGGCTCTAACAATAATTGTGATTAAATATTGATAAAACGCATCACCTTAGTACCGAAATAAAACGGGTATCATCTTTCCAAAAATGCAAGTTTGCGATAGGTAAAAGTCAAGATTTACAAATATTATAACATAAAGAGCTTTCGAATAGCGCCAGGGTAGGAAAAGAACAAGTGTTGGTCAAAAAACTAGACAGATAAGATGAAAGAATGAGATGTATCCAAGACTACAAGGAAAATACGTAGATCCAGCTATGTTCCCTCGGGATTGCAAAACTTTTACTCAATTAAATTAGCTCCTTAGGGTGTAGAAGCCAAGAAATCGAATTGGACCTGTTTTAAAAGAAGTAATTTCTAAAAAAATGGCTTTACAAATTTCATTCAAGGAATAATTAAAACAAAAACGAACATTGTCTGTCGTCATTTACAAACTTGATTTTATTTTATAATATTTTAGGCTTAAGACGAGTTTATTACACTATTAAGAGAAGCAAGTTTTAGACATTGCTTTCTAAAGTTTACATACAAATGTAAAGATTGTTTAAAATAATTTACAGAATATAAGACCGAGTACTTTGTTAGTTTCAGTTTTTATACAGACAACTACCGGACTGTCATTTTTGGCGAAAAATTATTTTATTTTATTTGTAACACACACACACACTTTTTGTATCTGGTTTCGATTTTTCAAAGGATGTGTTAGAAGTATGTGCCTCGATTATGGACAATTTTTTTTTTAATACTTATAGCATTATTGTACAATGTATATCATTTTTTAGTACTATTCAAATCTGTTGTAATCTGTTCACAAGAATAATAATAAATAATAAGACAGATTAAAACCTACGTTTGGATTTTTACCCAGCAGCAAATACTCTATCGATAACAGTTAGTTGAGTTTCACGTATACAATCTATGACTCAAATCTAAATCACTGAGTCTATTGAGTCAGTTAAAGTTAACTACATGGTTACGTTATAAATGTACAGATAAATAGGTTGGATATAAAGTTTTGTTATATTGATACTACACTTTGTAATATCTTGTTCAATGCTATTTAATAAATGAACTCCTTGATGATTGTTTATTTTTAAGCAGAACCACTCCAGAAGAAGTGGTTGGTTAATTTCCTTAAGTGCTGTACGTTTTTAGAGCATATTACATTTTCTTTTTAAAATTACTGTAAAATTATTTTAAGCAGTAAATATATTGTGTTGTGTATAATTGTATTCAATACATTCTAATGTACATATTTGTGAAATTAGGTGGTAAACTATCTTTTTTTATTGCTTGGTACCAATTAATAAATAAACAAATGGTTTTTACATTTTTATTTATTTCATATTCACAACACAATACTGACGCAAAAAAGCTAAAAATAACTTAGTATATTTTTCCTGAATTTGATTTAAGATTAGTTATTCTACTAACGAAATAAAGCTCTAAATCTCTAGTATCGATTGGTACCAAACTCGATATTCCCGGAATAACTAATAGTAATGTTATTTAGTGGACCGTGAACAGCTGTAAAAGTGTCGTAAATTACGATTGTAGCACTTAACTGAGGGTGAAATGAGTCACGTAAAATACTTCTCTAGGGTTTATAACTTTACTGAGAAATAGGTCGAATGTAGACTTTTTATAAGGTTACTACCCTATGTAATATCTTGTTTAATAATATTAAATTTTAAGTAGTGGTAAATTAATTTATTGATGATCCTTTACTTTTAACTGGAAACGCTCAAGAATGTCTAAATTTGAATTTTTCGCAGTGATGCTCAGTTTGATATCATAGCCTATAGGTTTTATGATTGTCTTGTATACAATAAATTTGCTTTCGACCGAGAGCTTTTAGTTATATCAAGTAGTCAAGCTCATTTCTACTAATTTTGGGATTTTTTACCCTGTCTTTCATTTTTCAATCGCACGTAGAGTACGTCCTGGAAGAATCCTTAGGTCCTGCTGCGATGATTGAGAAGTGTAAAACCCCAGTTTCCTCCACCTCTATTTTGTTGTCACTCCCCGGATTGTTCTTTACAAGTTCCTCCAATTTGGCTTTGTTATCTAGGGAAATAAACAGTACACCTCTGCAGAACCCATTGGTAAGGCTAATTTAAACGGAGATCGCTTGATATCCAGAGTTCAAATATTAAGACTCAACTCCTCTTTAGACATCCAGTACACGGTATATGCTGTTCCTCCTTGGCTTGGTGTAACCTTACACCAACGTTGTATTGATGCTGTATCCTAAAGAATTCAGCTGCACCAATATGTTCCACATCTTGCACAGCGTGGAGGCCTCTAAATTCGTACTAGAATCTGCACAGAGATCCCAAATCTTAACAAACTCTCAAAAGAAAGGAATGGTACATGGAATCCATATACAGACTCTTGGCAGAGAAAAATATGTTCAAATTGGACACAATAGTCTATGATATTAATTGGACGTTTGTTTGAGTATTTAATCTAACTTTTGATTTTGAGATATTCAAGACTTAAGAACGGCGTCATGTGATGAATCAAAAAAAAAAGTAGGCCTAGAGTTTTTTCAAAATATATCTTTAATTTTAAGCGTTTATCATTAAGCGTTAAGCAGGAACCGTTAGACGTTATACAAACTCAAACATCTGGTCCGATTTTAATCAAATGTAGTATGTGTACATACTTTTACCATATTTCGGGACGATTTTTCATTATTTTAAATTAAGAATTTGGGTGAGTTCTCGTAAGACAAAACCACAATATTGCGATATTCTCAAAACCTACTTTAACTATTCTGATCAAAATTTTCTCCAGTGTACCCTCTACGAATCCAAATAAGACGCATTGGTAGACATCTATCCAAGAACGCAGATTCGTCAGTTATAGGATAAAAAACAAACCTGTTGGCCATAGGGATGTTATAAAATAAACTCTATCGATTTCATCTAAATATTAATAACTTGAACCAGTGTGAAAAATTGCAAGTTAACAAATAATACGTTTCATGAATAATTATTAAAACATAGTAACACTTGACAACCATCAATTGACGACGTGTTTATAGCAAAAGCGAAGTGAGTTAAGGTAAGTAAGACATTTTCAATTTCGCTTTGAGATTGTCAATTACCGAAATGACAGGTTTTGTGATCAAAATTTGAATTGTTCTATGGGGAGGGGAGGGGGATAAACAATTTGCGCAATCATTTTGCAACATTTAGTTCAGTTATATAATTTGTATAATTATATAGTTTGTAAATGTTAAGATAAATCAATATTTTTTGGAAAGGATGGTAATCTATGAATTTTGTTCGGTCTTTTGAGACTGTTTATCAAAATGATTGTTCGATTTTGGTTTAGACTAGGTCAACTTTTCAGTTTTGTTATTAAGGTAATTATTCTCTAATTTTAAGCTTTGTTAGATATTTGTTTTATGTTACGTTGTTAAGAAATACAGTACAAGAAGAAAATATTTTTAGAAGCTTATTTAGAAGATAATATTTAATTTACCAAATTTTCCCTAGGCGCAGGAATTGAATTGATTCAATTCTGAATTTGTATCAAAGTATTTTTTTTTATTGCCTTTTATTGTCTAATTCACAGACGGTACCTCATTGTAGCATTTTCTATTGGGTACCTAATTCTAGTATAACTTAAAATATGAGCATGTCTTTTTTTTGAAGCAGTATAATGTTGTTGTTTTGTGTTTTCTTGTTGTTTTCAGTACTATAGTATTTTATGTAAGTTTAACTTTAATTTATACTGTAAAGGGTTTTGCTATTAGAATTAAACTACGTATAGTTATTTCATTTTAAAATTACTTAACACTGTTATTTGACTCTCTCTCTCTCTCTCTCTCTCTCTCTCTCTCTCTCTCTCTCTCTCTCTCTCTCTCTCTCGCTATATATATATATATATATATATATATATATATATATATATATATATATATATATATATATATATATATATATATACATTTAAATTAAATAATATACATTTCACTAATAAAAAATTAGGTGAAAAACTTGGCGTAAACTAAACAGTTTAATAATGATTTTATTGTACAATACTAACAGACAATAATTGAAGAGCCTAAAAGGTAATAAATTAAGTTTACAAATGCCTGACTAAGCCATACATAAATCTTCGTCTGTATCATCCAACCCCCACCCTCGTTATTAAAAATAAACCAAACTTGATTAGTTGTGACAGTGGGGGAGGAGGGGGGTTGAACATGTGTCAGGGAAGTGACAGACATGCAGTTCCAGCTGGATTCATATTGTGTCGTGTTGACGTACGTAAGTCATTTGGACTCTGAAGCCACTTAAAGTCACCATTGCACTAACTAACAAGGGTTATTTAGAGCAATAAAAACATCATCAACTTTAGCGTGTATAATTAATATGTGAATAAATAAACTCAGAGACATGAGTTGGTATTTAATGAGTTGTCATCGGTGAGTTATTTCTGCTAATTAGTGACTGGTGTTATTTTGAGGTCGTTGTAATCGATTAATACTTAGAATTTGTTTTTATAATATTTTTGACGTTCGGTTTTAATAAAATGCGAGTATAAAGTTTAAACTATCAAAACAAATAGACGATATTTTTTCATTTCTCATGTTGTATGTAGCAACCGTAGGCTATACAAAGATGAGCAAAAAATAAAAGTGAATTTTTGCTGACAGACTATATCCTCTTGTAAGTTTAGTGAATACAAGAATAATGTTTTAATTTTCATTACTGTTGAGACCGATGGTTCTTGGTGGAATTCCATGTTTAAAGATAATAAAACACAATTTTTTATTTTGTACTATCCACTTTTTATTAGTCTAGCCGACAAATAAAAAAATGTGTTTTATTATCTTTAAACAAGAATAATGGGTTTTGGAATAATTTCTGACTGTCTTTTTGTGTGTAGTCTGTGATATGTTCTATAATGTTTCTTTGTGATGTGGATCAAATTATCAACGTGGAGTTTTTTTACAGATATAACCTTTTTGAGGTTGCCAGAGCCAAAAAAGTTGGAATGGTGTCTACCCATCGTCTCTTGGCATCTGTTGGTTGTCGTATGTGTTGCAATGTACAACCCGAACATGTTGATTGATTTAATCAAATTTGAAATGAAACATATTTTGGCCATTTCGTTGGAATTAAAAAAAAAAGTAATTAGTCAAAATTTGTGTGTAGCCGTCGTTAGGTAAAAAATACAAATTACGGTTTTCTTCTAACAGCCGCGCCAGAAGTTTGAGTGATTCGAAATTCCACTCTTGGAAAACGATTCTATAGCTAAAAAGTTACTTCTAGTGAAATATTTCTAGATTTCTGATCCATCAGTAATATCCCGCTATACTGAATTTCACGGGGTATATAATACTACGTCATCGTGATTTTCCTATACTTTTTATGGCATAAAATATTTAAACAAAATCGTATATCTTATAGTTGTTGAGAAATTATTGTAAAACCCACAAAATTGTGGTTGACAAATGTAATTCGAAAAATTTATTGCATGTAATTAACTTGAATAAAGGCAATAAATAATAAATACTATCTAATTTGATTTAAATTTTTTTTCTATTCGAAGCATTTTGTTTTTAGTTAAAATAAGAATCCTTTACTTTTTGAGATAATCGACATTAAGCATCATAAACGTCCACCATTTTTGAAAATTTAGAAAATAAAGTCTTTGTTCCTGTTATACAGGTTAACGGTTACATAAATAATGGGAATACTAAATCTACACTCAATACCTTTTAACTTCCAAAGATGTAATTTCTATGAAGCGTTTCCAGAAATATGTTTACATGAACTTTTAGACTTTTTAAGTTATAGAAACTTTTTCCAAGGACGTGCAGTTCCGAACCATATTGTACAAAAAAATACAATAAAATAATAATAATAATAAGTACGTAATTTGATTAAAATCCGTCCACGCGTTTGTGATATAGAGCAGACTGCGTACGATAGACAGACAGACATCATTCCAAAAACCACTTTATAGGCTCAAGGAAATATTTATACATCCGCAAAAAACTAGGCATACATTTTCTACCCGTATACATAGTAAATGTAAAAAAAAAAGGTTTAAACAATCAGTATAATTATGTTTCTTTCTGAAATGGCCTAATGTCCTTCATTCTTCGCCTAATGTAATAGAAATGACATTAAATCACTTTTCAGATTGAATATTAGTTGCCTATCAACTATTTCCAAATAATCCATTAATTTGTAAGATTCAATCATTGTAAAAATCGTCTGCCAAGAAGTTAAAAATGTGGTGTTTTTATAAGACTCATAATTCCTCCGGTTACTTGTCATTCTCTAAAACAGATGTTATTCATGCCCTTAAAACAACTGATGATTACCAGTAATGACCAAACGTGAAATCATCACAAAAACTTTACAAAATTGAGTCCTGAGTCTCTACTGAATAAATCAGTATTTCTATATAAGGAGAGTCAATTGTGGGCACACAATCTCTTACTTATTATAAAGCTACAACTGCCATCTCTTGTTGCAGTGACTAAATTGGACATTTCATTGAATATAAAAACAAATTGTAGGTGTTTACAAGTATAAAACTCAAATTACAACTCAAGACGTGGGGCAGTCGTTGAACTTTGTCATTGCACAAGAACTTTTACCATTAAAACATTGCCACAAAACACCTAGGGATTTATCGATCAGTTCCCAAACACTGCAATATATTTTTATTGACTGATTTTACTTGACAAAAAGTCAACAGAAATGCCTATAAAATAATCATAAAATAAAACCTTTGGAATGACCATTACACTACCAAGACCCCTCTTTAATAACTGGACAATAAAAACTAAGTGCTTTTCTCTGCTCGGATCCAATAATACACCACCGTAAATAAATTTAGTGGTATTTCGGTCTATCGATGCTTCTTGAACGGTTTTAAGAGAAATTCTTAGACAGATAAAACAAATGCTTCTGGTTGTTGGGCTCCGAGTTGCACTTTGTCACTAATTAGCTGGGAGCGGAACTAATTTGGAAAGTATAAGTGAGATAAAAAACTAAAAGGAAGGACTTACTTAAATAACAGAGTATGGTTAGAAACATGTATTTGTCTCATGGATAATGAATCGAAGGTTCATTATTTGTACGTATTGTTTAAAATCACGGTCGTCATTGTTTAATAAAAGAAAGGAAGAAAAAAACATGAAATAAAAACATTCATATAATGAATACTATAGTAACATCATTACAACATAATATAATATTGCTCAATATTTAATTAACACGATTACACAGTAATTAATACTATATTTTATCGATACTGTACCTATATTCAAATTAATTATTTGTATTATTGTTAAAGGTAGTTAGGTCTAATAACAACTTACATTAATATGAAATTAATATAAATATTATTATTCAATTATATACATGATTTGGTTATTGATCGAAATATAAAATTGTAGTAGAAAAGCATTATTATGAATCAATCTCAGATCATCAAGCGCTCATTCTCAGAGAGTTATGAGAATATAAATAGAGACAGTGGTTGTAAAACAATGTCTTTACTCAGAATAATATACGTAATAGGTGGAGGAAATGAATTGCCCCGAGCTTCGTCAACTCGGCTGCTTCTTACACTAGAAGATGAAAGAGAGTAAAGGCGTGGGCATGCGCAGAGACTTGTTCTTTAGTGTGCACTAGATCTATAGTTAGCAGTACACGTACTTTTTTTTCTTTTTGTTTGAAGGCGAGAAACCTCACAATGAAAATCGCCTTATAAATAAAAACCTCTAGCCCTTGTATATTGTAATAATATCAGTTTCAAAAAAGAACAATAGTTGGACAAGAGATACCTCATAGGAAAGATAAAAAGTGGTTACTACCCCAAGACTACACAATATAGAGTGTAAATTCATCTATGTATATTGGAATTGTCAAACCAGTGATCTTCTGAGGAAGGCGAATGTGTAAAGAAGAATATCTTAAACACTTAGTGACTAAAATAGTGTGTCTGAACTTGTGTTTGTGTTTCATTTAGTCATATTTAGAAGCAATACAGTGTTGCAAAATTAACAAGGTATCAATCTAAACACGCGTTATTGTTTATAAATAATTTTCAAATTTTTTAAGTTCAAAATTCAGATTCATTTCGTTAATAATAAGTAATAATGTATAGAATCTTATTTACTTTCGATTTCCTGCTAAAATCCCTACACAATTATAATATTATCATTAAAGTCTCTACGAGACAAATTTACAAAATGGTGAAAAAACATTATATTAATTTTTTTTCACATAGCCTCGAACCTCCCTCCCCCCCCCCAAAAACACACATATCGGCAAAACGAAAAATAATAATCGCCCAAAACAAAACAAAAAAGTCTTTAAACTACTTATTGGCGAGAAATAAAACAATTTTGTTGTATTACGGAGTTGTCCTTATGTGTTTTCATGTGAAATAATCTCGTGTAGTAAACTAAACAACTTCTTACGATTAAAAAAAAAAAAAAAACTTTAATCGTTGTTAAAACAACCAGGGTCCGAAGACATTTTTATAAAGTCGAAGTATTTTAAGCGCTCTAGTGCCAACTTATTCATTTTTGTTGTCAATTAAACAAACATATATATTTGTAATCAGAATAACTTCTAGTTTTATTCAATACTCCACAAATTTGGACCATAACATTCTGATATTTTTTCAAACGAAAAACTAACGAATTGTATAAATAAGTTTTTGAAAACAAGTTTGTTAAATAAAAAAAGAGTCCAAATCTATTTTATACTATTTTGTTACATATTCTCATTACAAAAAGCAGGTTCGCACAGAATTAAAAACCCATATCTCTCAATTAAATTACTTATACTACAATAACTCGTATTTTTATAATGATCTCGGAACTATTATACCCTCTTAATCTTTCAAGTTTCCAACACCATAAAGACCCACGCCGCCATATTTGGTTTTGTTGAATTGTCGGCTCATTATAGTCTATGTATGTAGACTCAATACAACTCCAGTTGTAAATCTGTTAGCCTGGCGCTTTAATAGTTCTGTTCCAGTCAGAAATTTGCATAATTGGAAGTTGGGGCCCAAGATGGGACATTGCGGCACGCCTGGATAATCTTTAGAGTTTATGATGTGTGATGTTTGATACATTTTGTATAGAAAGGAAGATGAAATATTGGGTAAGACATGTTAACATTGGAGCTTTGATCACGACAAGTGTAATGTTGTCTCTCTCCCGCAGGGCACCACTGTGAACAGGTAATCTATGGATTCTTGAGTTCTTCGGTTCTTATCTTGTACATATAGTGGACATTAGTTTAGCTTTGACTTCGTGGGTGACCGAGTACTGGTTCGTGGTTTACATGGAACACACGATCGATTCTTGTTAGTTGTATGATAAAAGTTCTGTTCATACTTTCTAAGAAAAAGTATCTTGATGTTACACTTTCTTACACCAAATATATTTTCGCCACCATGTCCCAAAAAATGTAACTGTACAATTTGTATTTTTTTTGTCCATGTATTTATTATTGTGTGAAATAAGTTGGTCGTATTATCAGCCTTTCGCAAACTAAAAAATATACTTAGAGAGATATTTATTTATTTAATTACTGCCTAAACTTGCAACGATTGTGCCATACGCTCGTATTAAAGCTTAAATCAAACTTGATTTAAATCGAGTTTCGATGGCAGACGCGATTCAATTGTGTTTTTGGGACAATTTTGCCTGAACCGAAGTTTTACTCTAATATAAGATTTGTATCGTTAGTTTGGGTAGTTAATTTTCCTATAAGACAATTTTTTAAAAATACACAATGTCGGCCAAAGTTATGTATTTATAATTTGCATAACGTTAACCTCCAGGTCAGTGAAAGGGGTGAAAAATAAAATAAATTGATAAATGAATATTTTTTTAAAATAGATAACTAAATTCAATACTGTGGGCTGGGTTCCTGGCCACTCAGGTATTGATGGTAATGAGAGAGCAGATGAATTAGCCAGGTCAGGTTCAGAATCCACTTTCGTGGGCCCGGAACCGGTGTTCGGGATCTCCTATGGACATGCCAGAGCAGCGGTTGATACGTGGATACGGGAGGGGATGAATAGGTCCTGGACGAATTCAAATACAAGTAGACTTACGAAGAGGCTATTTAGACCAAGCAAGAAACATGCTGAACATCTAAACATCTCTCTCAGAAGGGATAACATGAGGTGGGTGGTTGGGCTCTTAACGAGCCACTGTCACCTCAGAAAACATCTACACAGTATAGGGATTGCTGCAGATAATACTTGCAGGATATGTGGTTTGGCTGAAGAGTCCGCAGAACACATTCTCTTAGAGTGTGAGGCGTTAGGACGAGCCAGGTTACACTCTCTAGGCCCTCCGGGGTAAGAGATGGAAATCATCCTAGACAACCCTATAGGTAGTATCTGTTCCTTCATAAGGATGACAGGTATTACTGAGTGGGTGTGGGAAGGTACTTGGGGCGACAAAAGATCTCTAGGTCGACGCCGGTGATGTCTCTGAAGGAGGCTCTCACAGCCCAGAACTGAAAAAAAAAATCAATACTAAAAATGAAAACTATAAAATATATCCATATATACAGTATTAAAACCCTAAAGTAAGAAGAAGGCTACGATCGACCTGATTTCATTACAACTACGTAAAGACAACAAACATCATTAAACAAATTAACTGAAATAGCTTTCAAATATTTTAATTTAAAGAATCTCATAAAGAATAAACACAATACCCCAAAATATTTATACTAAAACCCTATCGTAATTAAATAATTTGACCTAATAAAACTTAAGATAGTTGATTTTATAAACATTTATATAATTCCTACTTATATATATATATACACACACACATAACTGAATTGACTTCGTAAAAACTCTAAATAGAATTTGAAAAAAAAAAAGTAAATATAGAATCTCATTGGCATATAGAACTTCGAATACTTTGAATAAAGCATTTTCCAAACACAAAGAATTAAAGATAAATATGAACAACTCATGTGTGTATATAATGAGCAGTACTGATTGCTATAGTTTTTATATAAATCAGGAGAGACGTTCTTTCAAAATCTGTTTCAAAGAGCGTGTTCCTAAACGAACAACAAGAATTTGCAAGAAAACCTTAAAGACCACAATCATTCTTATGGGAATATACAGGAAAACCTAAGTGTCATTGACGATTCTTCCTCAACACCTTGGAGAAATATGAAATCTATTAAGCCACCATAAATGATCAAAACCATATTCATGATAAATTGAAATTCATTTCCAACGGAGTATTCGACTCAATCATATCATTAAATCTTGTAAATAAATATATCAGTAGGTTTTATTTAATCTAGGAGTGAAGACTGTAATCAATTTGATTTTCGTAACAATATTTGTTTCTTTTGACACGTGTCTTATTTTGTGTTGTGTTATGTTTTATACTTATTAACAAAGCATATTAGATAAGAGAAATCTGATGATGAAAATTTGATTGTCGAACCGGTAATTTTAATTTCAAAATAGGATTGCAGACAGGCCTATATAAAGGTAAGAATAGATAATGCACATAAAAAAATATTTACTCACATTGGCATTGTTTGTTGAGTAGAGATCTGTTTCTAAGGATATAACGAAAATCAAAATTTTGTGTTTTTGTCTTATGAAAAGTACCCCCAAAATTTTAGGTATCGAAAAAATTTAAAAAATCTTAAGATATTGGCGAAATATTTAAAAATACTAAATTTGATTAAAATCGGTTCGTTCGTTTTGCCTATACAACACAGCACAGATGAGTCGCCTAAAAATACAAGGTACAGATAGATGAGACACCAAAGAAACTAACAGGCAGAAACGTAGACTACCGTCATTTTAAAAATAATTTAAAGTAGTTAAATAATATTAAAGTAATAATTTAAAAGTAATAAAAGTAATGATTACGTCTGTAGTCATAAAAACTAAACATCGATTAATGATCCGTCACATAAACAATGTCAATACTTCGTATAAGGGTCAAACCAAAAAATCTTAATTAGACAAAATTAAAATTCGCATTTAAAATAATACGTTTATTTTTAAAAGCCCTTCTACAACTTTGAGAACAACGATTTCTTTTAATAGTTGAGTCATAATTACTCTGTATTTCAGTCAAGGCTGAAATGCTTAATGAACCAAATCCTCCCCTTCGCCATTTAACAAATACGTTGAACATATCGTTTCCTCAATGACGTGGATATTTGCTGGAAACGTAACAAATTACGTTCAGCATCGTTACGCTTGCGTTTCCATTTCCAAACAAAAAGGAAACAGTAAAATAACAATCAATCAAACCATAATAAGAAACCAACTACAATAATAAATCTAACCTATCATTTATAAAACATAATTTTGTCGAGTAAAACTAGTTAAGACTATCCTGTCAAGTTATGAATTATTGTCAATATTGATTTCCAACTACTATTAAACAATTTTGTTTTAACATTAACCATAAAAGTGCCGATTACATTTACTTAAATTCTAGAGAGTTTTGTCATTTTGTAAGAACGTTTTAATAAAAACATATTAAATTGAAAACAACAAGCCTAATTGTAAAATGTAATGAATGCAGATTTTCTTAACGTAGGCCTAACGCTCAAAAATTGATTTCTTAGGCCTCGTAGACAATGTTAGGTTAAGTTTGTTTAAAACACTTGTGTACGGACCGACACAGAGACAGTCATTACTCAATATCATAAACATCTAAAATCATCCAAATCAAATTTTTACCACTATCACAACTCTTTTCATATTTCGTAATTGAAAAATAAAATGTACTACTTAGAATATAAATTTTGCTGAATAAAATCAACTTATTTGACATAGCTGTTTATCAGAACCCGTTACACTATATACACTGTTGCCAGTTTGTTCCACGCATATCTCACCCTGAATTAAACGTGATTTAATGCTGACAAAAGTAATTACTCCAGTTCGACGCGTCACCGTAATGGTTCACTGGTGATGTATATTTCCTAGGACAGTTAAAAACGAGGCACTGTGTGTCCCTGCGGTTGTCCCTTAATAACATCAAAACTGATTGTACTAAAAGCATTGCAATTCCTGTTGTATATGGATAGATTTGAACTTTTTTTTTTTTTTTTTTTTTATTTATTTATATACAATTGCAACTAGTTAGAACTATCTAGCAATATTTTTCTCATATCAAACTGGCTGTGTGGTGAAAAGACGTCCAGAGTCGTCCTTCACAATGCAACTACACTTGATCATGTGTATTAATCCTGCACCAAGTCAACAGGTTTCTTTCTCTTCAGCCTCCGCACTTGTGGGACGTTGCTGATCAAATGTGCCACCTCTAAATTTTGATGATCACGGAGTCTGGTTGCATGCTTTCCAGCATACTTTTGTACCTCTTCGGCGACTAAAGGCACTTTCAAATCCCGATGAATGTCTGCATTTCGGATATACCATGGTGCTCTGACAATACAACGAAGCACTTTGTTTTGAAATGTCTGTATTACTTGGATGTTACTTTTTTTGGTGCATCCCCACAATTGAATGCCGTAGATCCAGATGGGCTTTAGGATTTGCTTATACAGAAGCAGTTTATTATGTACGGACAATTCAGAGTTCCCTCCAATAAGCCAGTACATTTGTCTGTACTTCATTCCAAGTTGTTCACGTTTCTTTTTCACGTGTGACTTCCAACGAAGTTTAGCATCCAGAGTCATCCCCAGATATTTTGCCTCGTTTGCATGTGGAACGATCTGTCCATTAATCATAACTGGCTGATACACATAGTGTTTGTTGGTAAAGTTGACATGAGTAGACTTTCCTTCATTTAGTTTAATACGCCATTTCCTAGTCCAGCTGTTAACACAATTGATGGCTGATTGTAACTTGGCAGTAGCTGCTTGCATGTCTTGTCCAGTAGCAACTAGAGCGGTGTCGTCAGCGAATGTGGCTGTCAAAACCCCATCATTCTTTGGGATGTCACTTGTGTATAGTAAATATATAGTTGGCCCTAGGACACTACCCTGAGGGACTCCAGCAGCAATACTTTTTAATCCAGAATAGTCCTCACCATGTTTTACTCTGAAGTATCGATCAGATATATACGATTTTAAAATCTCACTCATTTGCCTCGGTAAATAGCGATCAAGTTTACTTTCCAAGCCCTCATGCCACACTTTATCAAAAGCCTGAGCCACATCCAAGAATATAGTTGCACATATTTTTTTCTCCTCTAATGATCTCTCTATGACATCAGTTATGCGATGTACTTGGTCTATAGTCGAGTGCCTACTACGGAACCCAAACTGATGATTTGGAAAAATTTGCCTAGCCTCAATAATTGGCTTAAGTCGATTTAGAAGTAGCCTTTCAAAAAGTTTTCCAATAGTTGGTAGTAATGATATTGGTCGGTATGATGTTTTTTCTTCCAATGTCTTCCCAGGTTTTGGGATCATAATTACCTCAGCAATCTTCCACTGTATAGGCACATATCTAAGCCGTACTGCCGCATTAAAAAGATGTGTTAGCTTAATTATACATTTATATGGCAGCTCCTTGAGTATCTTAGCTGTGATAAGGTCATAACCAGGAGCTTTGTTGATTTTAAGCTTTTTTTCAATCTCATTGATGACTTCTGCTGGTGTGAATTTCTTGACCAACGTATGATCTGTATTATTAACTGGTGCTATATCTTCCATACCAGTCGGTGAGTGAGGTTGAAACACGTTTGTCAGATATTCAGCAAATACTTCTGCCTTCTCTTTGTCACTTCTGGCCCACTTACCGTCATCTCTGCGAATCGGTGGTGCATACTTTATTGGTCTTTTTAATATCTTAGCTGCTCTCCAGAGAGAATAGTCAGTATCTCTATCATCCGTCAGTTCCCTCAAAAAGGACTGAAAGCTTTCGTTCTTAATGATTTTTATTTCTTCTTTAAGTTGCTGAGTAAGCTTATTTAATACCCTCTTGTCTTCCGGAGAACGACTTTGCTGCCATCTTTTACGTGCCTTTCTCTTTTCTTGTACCAGATTTGAACTAACATTATAAACAGAATTACTTGTGATATATTAATTTCAATCTATATTAGAAGAATATAGTTAAAGTAAATTGTTCTAATGTTAAAATAAATATATTCAACTAAGTATTTTTAAAATATTTTTGTCTTTCTTATATCAAGTTACAATATCCTCTGTTTGAAGTTATTTGTTAATGATGGAAGTTCAATTTTATTATTATACATTTTTCGGACATTTGCCATCTTTTGGGTGTTAAAAATCAAAACACGACGTTTCGGGAATAAGAATCAATTCCCGTTATCAATTTTCAATCAAGAGGCATAGTTTCTAGTTTCATGTTTCTTTAGTTTTTAGTCACTTGATAACGGGAATTGATTCATATTCCCGAAACGTCGTGATTTGATTTTTAACACACAAATGATGGCAAATTTCCGAAAAATGTGTAATAATAAAATATACAGAGTGTTTAAAAAATACGGGCCTTAACCCTCTGACAAACATTTCCTATAAACATATAATCGAAAACGCATTGTTATCCGTCATTTTGTGTTGTTTTTTTCTCGATAAATACTGATAACTTTATAAAATATTAAGATTTTGAGTCAAAATTTAGAATACATATTTCTATGCTACGTTTTACCAGAAACAAAATTTAAAACATTTTCTTAAAAATTTCAAAAATCTAAATTATTTGAAATTTGTAATATTGAATAACTCTAAAAATTTATTAAAAAACAATGTAAAAGTTCGCTATTTAAAAAAAATTATAAGATAAAGTTTTCATTCTTGGTATAATCGTAAAAAGTACCATAAAAATTTTTAGCGTATTCTAAGTTTCGAATCGAAATTAAATTTAATAATTTCAAAAATACGTATTTTTTTATTATTTTGTTCCTTAACTTATTGTAAATTAAAATATACAAAGTGTTTCAAAAATATGTGTCCTACCTTTCTGAAGTAGTGATGCTGGCAAAAAGAAAACATTTCCTATAAATTTATGTACGAAGCTCTTTATTATCTATTTATTTTATCGTGCACTTTGTGTTTTATTTTTAAAATACTGGTAACATTAGATAAATTATTAAGATCTTGATTCAAAATTTGCTATACACATTTTCTATTCTACGTTTCAACATTATACCAAGACTCAATACTTTCAAGTAGTTTTAAATTTGTAATACAGTATTCAATATATTTTAAAACCTTCAACTTTAAAAAAATTACAAGTTACAAAATATCTAACAACAAACAACATTTCAAATGTAAATAAATATTCAGCTTTACTTGTGAGATGGTAGAATAAAACTTTGCACAGAAATTATCACAAATAGTAAGTTTATTTATTCAAAAACGTTTCAACGACAAAGTAGCCATCTTCAATCATCCACGAAAGATTATAATTCAGTTATAGTTTAGATATGTAACACGTGAATCACTGAAGATGGGGACTTTGACATTGAAACGTGTTTGAATAAATAAAAGTACTATTTGTAAGAAATTTTGTTAGTTTTATTCTATTAACATTTTAAGAATTTTTACTGTACCTCAAAGTATAACCGTGGTATCGAACTAAAACAAAATAACTTCAACTAGAAATCTAAATAATTAATAAAGTGATTTAAATATATATATAATGGCCGACCGACAGATAACGAAACGTTTCGTACATCTGACAATAAGAACGTTTTTATTTATTTTGATGTTCCGAATCACAGTTAGAACATTTTTGAAACACACTGTATAATTGAAGCGCCATTCAAATTTCGACATTAAGTGAAAATTATTGTAAACATTTTTAATGCACAATTTTTGATATAATTGGAAATATAACATAGGTCTACGAAGTTAAAATTAGAAAAATAAACGGTGTAATAAATATTTCACTAACTGACTTACAAACACCTTCACAAAATCTTTTATTTAAGAAAAATAATGAAAACTTATATATTACTGTTTCCCCCTTGTGGCTTTCTTGAATATCATTTCATATAAAAAGGTCCCTCCTTATAATTTTTTTTGTTAACTAATTAAAACATTATCTAAGAAATATTTATACAGGGTGATTCACAAAGTATTACCGGCGCTTTCTAAGTTAATACTACAAGCAAAAAGAAAGACAAAACTTCATAATAACATACGTTCTAAAACGCTTTGGTAGCTAGTTACGGATAGCGAAATAAAGTTTTAAGTTGTTATATAAAGATACATTTGATACTTACATACAGGAGAGCCGTTCAGCCAGAGATTTATGAGACATGTTTCACTCCTCTCCCCCTTCTCTTCTTACTACATTTGCTTACATCACATCATTCTTTTGAGTTATTAAGTTTTATATCCATACATTATTGAAGTCACTTTATTATCACTTAATATGATTTGCGTTGCGCTGGATCTGATGACAAGATAATCTGATGTACTTAATTAGAAAGATAAACTAAATTATTGCGCTCTTTCGTCTCAACTATCTTCCAACTTGACATGTCGGCGTTTTGTAAGGCTTTGTAAAATTAATTCTCCTTACTGTATTTACTTTCTTTGTTTATAATATCTAGTCCCACTCTATTCATTTTTATTCCTCTTTGTTGATTTTATATTTTATATTGTAGTTTCTTTGATTATAAAAGCACTATTCATAATGTTTACATCTATTCTACAATGATGCGCAATGGATGCATTTGGAGGTACAGGTCGATTGCAACCTGGGATTACCGTTGTTAGATGGATCTTCGGTTGCTGTTTGGGTTCTGAGAGGAGTTTTTATATTGTGGTGTAATTTCTAACTTCTTAGGTCAGTAGGTTAAATGAAGGGCCCTATAATATCACGTCTGAACCAGCCTACACAGACAAGACGTAAATCATATATTTTTTAACTTTCCATTTATAATTTTTGTATTTGTCCTACATTAAAAATATATATAGCTGTATCAAAATGACCTATTTGCAAAAATATTGAGTTGAATTTTTTTATTTTTTGTAATATTATGTATGTGGCATAAAATAAAACTAGAAGTTATTTTACAAATATGTATGTTTATTTGACGAATAAATTTATATATCAGTGCTAGGCCGCTTAAAAGACTTCAACTTTATAAAAATGGCTGTCCCTAATGCTTACGGACAATGTCTAAATCGTGTGGTGTTAGCCTTTCATTTCCTATCTCAAAAATTCAGGATTTACTCTTTTGGTTTAATTTTGTTTACTATAAATCTACCTTATTACTTATTAAACTTTGTTTCATTAACTTATTTCCAAACATATCAGATTTAATTTATTAATAAAATGTACAATACGTGAACTGAATTTGAAAATCATTGATGTTCTAGATTATTATCCCATATTCTAGGTATATTTAAAGTTTAGATTTTGAAACAATAATTATTAACCTTTGTTTCTGAAAACATTTTTATTTCGTATGATATTCACACTAATTAGTTAAATTAAAAGGAATAAATTAGTCACTACATCAACCACATATTTCATCTTGTGTTCTAAAAAAAGGGGGGGAAAAGAGGGGAAAAGTAAGCTATAAATGTACGATTATGCGAAATACAAAATATTTATTTTATTTTACTACTGCTGGGAAAGATCTAAAATAGTAAATTGCGTTTTTCCAGAGTTGAAAGTCTTTACAGTCAATACTAAATAAACATGAAGTTGTGTTGTAGAATTGGCATTGTAGAATTGTATAGTTTACAACAATGGTACCTCGTAATAACTCCCCAGCGGTCGTCAGATATGATGGATCGTTTAGAAAGAAGGGGGTGACCGCCGGACACCGCCTCTTCAAATGGGACACACAAAGGATGCGGTTTGGCTTCTTATGCGCCAAAACCCAATTTAACGCCCACTTAACATTATGTCCCGTTAAATTAATCGTTAAGGTCTTGTTGTTGTAATGGAGGGTGGTCGAGTGCTTTGGGGGTAATTTATGGATGAACGGTGGGCAAGTAAGTGAACGAGTGTCGTTTCAGGCGACGCCAAACTCCGGGGGTTGGAGACGTTGTTTGATTTATTTATGCGAGTCATTTGTTTCCTTGTTTGTTTAGGGCCACAGATAACGATGATGGTTTTAATTTATCTCAAGTTTTTGTTTTCAATTGTTTTTAGGAGCATGAGAAAGGGAATGCCAGAGAGAGAAATAGATTGATAAAATACTTTATTTTTGGGGGGAAGTTTGGTGTAACCGTTCCTCTTTTCCACTTAAATCCTTATACCAATACAAACAGTCAAAACAATACAATACAAACTATGTTATTATACGAAATACATTAATACTACTTAATACAAAATAGTACAACAATACAGTAAAATGTGATTTTTTTTTTTTTTTTTAATTCTTTTTTGTTTAATTTACAAAATAAAGAAAATTAAATTTATAAAACATGAAAATAATTTTAAATATATATTTATATATTTCTTTACATAGTGTAGGGTAAGGAATAGCAAACAATTTATACTTCCGTTTTTTTTACTGCTCTTCAAGTTTCATGGCCTCAGGAAATCAAAAATTATTAATTTTCCAAAATGGCGTCCTTCCGTCTACGCTATCATTTTAGCATAAGCGCGATAGCAGCCACAAATATTAAAACAGGAATATCAAATTTGGTATAGGAAATTATAGTGGTATCATGTATAAAACTCTATGGAAATTACAGAAATCGAATTGAAAATTTCAAAATGGCGACCATTTTAAATATTGCTTTGTCATATCTCGTTTGTTATTCATTTTGTATCACACTGATTTGGATAAAGCTTCACGTATGTACAACTTTGAGCATCGCAAAGCAGAGACACGGGAGCGAAGCGAGTGGAGACCTTTTAATCCAAACACATCTAAGAGACCTAGAAGCCGTCAAGAAAGTTGTGGTATACACAACTACTAGGTGCAGAAAACTTTTTGTATAATCACATTCTCCTTCATCCATCCATCATACACTTTTCAGTTGAAAAATATGTTTCTTTTGATCAACATTACTCTAATCCCACAGACTAGTTTTAAGTGTTTTTTTTTTATGAATTCAAGACATTTAATGGATTTAACGGGAAAGTTGAAATGTGTTAGTAATTTCAACAGTGATATCATCCTATATAATTAGACTATATAAAGAGAGATATTATGAAACTCATGACAAGATATGTTAAGAAATGTTTTATTTTGTTTTAAGAATGCATTCCTGGAATAGTTTTAGTAAGTATTGTGTCCAATTTAGAATGAAACATTTATTAAAATACTGTATGAGAGAGAGAGAGAGAGAGAGAGAGAGAGAGAGAGAGAGAGAGAGAGAGAGAGAGAGAGAGAGAGAGAGAGAGAGAGAGAGAGAGAGAGAGAGAGAGAGAGAGAGAGAGAGAGAGAGAGAGAGAGAGAGAGAGAGAGAGAGAGAGAGAGAGAGAGAGAGAGAGAGAGAGAGAGAGAGAGAGAATTGTCTTTACCTCATTGAATTACAACCATGCATGAAATAGCCTACAATGAAGAATTAAAAATCACAAATCAAATATAAAAAATTAACAGAAACTTAAATTTAATGTAAAAGTAAAATGAAATTCACAATTTAAAATAAAATGTTTATTTAAACTAGAGTCTATATGTTTTTAAACATATAAATATATTATCACACACACATGTACATTCATACACATTAACATATAAAACAGGTTCCACAAAACCAAAATAATAATTATTATTACTATATAAACTTTATTTTTAAAGAAAATTTTTAATCCTTTATTTTACTAAGATAAACATGAATATTCAGTGTATTAACTTTCACACACACCAACTACTAACGGAAGATACAATTAGTATGTAACAAAAGTCGTGAATTTAATATGGGAGATAAGTTTATATTGAAAACAAATAGTCTCCCATTATCAATTTTTATGATTTTTATAATGAAAAAATATATATTGAAATATAACCTAAATGGGTCTGTTTGAGCAATACAAATCCTAAGCTTAAATCGTATTCGATTTTGGATATTAGTTTGGATTAAAATAACTTCCTATTATAAACGTTTCTTTGAAATCGGTACTGAAAATTTTGAAAAATTGTCTATTTTTATACCATATTAATAGAGGTATTTATTTATTTCTTTTTTCGTACCGATAATATCAGAACTGACATTTTGTAGAAGTTGGAAACCTATAAATTTTGTCAGAATGTGTATAGGGGACTTTATAGTAAAATTTTATCAACATTGTTAAGGGCAATAACAATGAGAAAATGAATTTTGTGTTTTAGTATAATGCTACCTCTACATTTTATGTTTGATGAAAGAAAAATATGTTGCGATGTTGCATAATATGCTCGCATAACTAATTTGACTAAAATCACCGGTTAATTTGTTCTAGACAACTTCAAAGACTGCAGGCTTATCTCAAAATGTATATTTTACAAAAAAAAAACATTATCGCATTTATAAAATAAAAGAAACATGTGTAACAAACTATGAGTTGATATTGTTCTTTATTATTATAATTTTTCAGTGAAACACGTGTACCATAGGTTATCTTATTCGTAACCTTTTCAAAAGAACACGTGCAGATTTTATTTTGGAAAGCAACACATGGGTTCTTATCGTGTAATAAAACTTTGTTTAGAACAAGACGGCATTTCAATGGGTAAATCATGAAGTTTTAGTTTCTACCTGTACATAAACTTTGTTCAACTAACTTTGCAAAATTAAATTACACGATTTTAATGTACATGCAAATTAATGAAAATTATGAGAAAAGTATTTTCTTTCTTTGTTGATTGAGATAACCACGAACGTTGTCATTTAATGTTAATTGAAATAATTTGTTACTACAATTTTTTTACATTCTCAAGTAACTTTGTATAAAGTTTCCTTAAATATATCAGTTTTTAAGTTGCCTGAGTTCAAAAAAAAATGTTTAAATTATGTATACCTGTTTATCAGTGGATCGATTTTGGTATGTAATAATATTTTGGCTAAATATGCAGATTTTTTGTATATATATATAAACATAAAATATCTATTTTATCAAAGTCTGATCTACAGATATTGATAACATTTCGCTAAAAGGTTGCCTGTAAATGAATTCCTCCGCTCCGATGTGGATTATTAGGTAAGTTACTAAACAATTACTATTACTCTTTCGTTAAAATTTTGGTGAAATGTTAAAATTAAAGATCAGCAACAATAACATAAATCGTAAATAAAAGTATATTATTGATTTGGAATAACTGACATAAATAGAAACGAACTTTGACTGGCCTGATTATAAACTTAATTCAAAAAACACAATTTAGGCATAGGACGATTAGGCCTATATCACAAGCGAAACAAACTTAGACTCTATTCAAAATATATAAATATCTTTAAAATAATTAACAAAACAACATTTATTAAAGGGTTATCCATCCAGAATACCTTGTCACTCATAAGAAATAAACAGTCAAAATGTAATAAACAAATTTACATTTATTTTCAGACAATTATCAGGAGATTCGACGAAATTCTGTTTACTAAATAATTTTGTTCATAAGTGAGTGTGAGATGCAATGTTTTTGTAATTTTTTTAACACTAACAATTCAACAATATGTATAACTCATGAGCTAAGATTACCTCTGTACAGCGTGACATATATGCATTGATTCATAATGCGCTCACGTTCATATGACCAAAAAATACAAACTCGTTCTGAAATTTTGACTTTTTAAAGGGAAAAAAAATGATCAGCGCCATCATGATATTGACCAGCCCCCAACATACAATGTAGTACAAGCAGATCCACTAAATGTAATACCCGAATGTTTTTAGCTTGAGCCTTACAGGATATAGTAAATTGTAAAGGTAGGTTAAAGAGTCTTAACCAGCATGGTATGTTTTTAAAAACAGTAGTTAAACTTCTTTTTTGAACTTCTTAATTGTATATCTTTATATTCTGAACGGGTTTGAAGATCTATATACATTAAAAAGTCTACACTCGCTTCGCTCGTGCCAGTGTCTAGGACCTCGCGAACCTCAAGGATACACATACAGTATGTGGAGGAGCTTATACTCGCTACGCTCATGGTGGTGATTCGGTCCTGCCGGATCACGTGCCTATAGCTCATGAATATCTTGTTGGGAAAATATTTAGACCTCGAAGAGGATGTGATTCCACGGTGTCATGCATTCCACAATCACGCCGTCCAAGAAAAACAGCCATTACTGCTTGTATACGGCGAAAATTGTAGTCTTGATGATCAGAAGAGGTTGCTGTCTCTGTATTTGATTCATTCGTCAGAATTGGGAGCGATTTTCATCCTACAATAACTGCAGAATGTTGTCGAGTCAGCACTTAATTCAGCAAGAAACACAATAATGTAAAGTTTTTAAATTGACAGGGTAAGTCAATGTGCTCTATCTTGTCTATGATTTAGTATCTGTAAACATTTTCAACAATAGAAAACAATGTCTTCTTCTTCATCATTCCTAAACTCAATTTTGGTTTTATAACTTAAAACCGCAAGTTCTCACTTAGCAAACTGTTAGGTGTTTCGTATGCAACTGTCCAAATAGTGGTGGGTAAAAACAGTGAATGATCATTTACATTTAATTCGTAGCAGTGTGCGGCCGGCCTTAGTCGTAGAAATGCCGTATTTCCGAAGTATTTTCAAAGGAAAAGTAGTTTTAAAAGAATTACTAATTAAGAATTTTTCACAAGTTTTGCGTATAAAATTTAATTGAATAACTCTTAGCTTAGATTTCAGTAACGATTCAAACTTTTAGAATGGAAGTATTTCTAAGACGAAATATAACTTTTCAAAACTTAAAACGCAAAGATAATATCAACGTCTCGTATAGTAAATAAATATATGTAATAAAACAGTTTTTAAATATACATTCTTTTAATTTTATTACAACAGCTCTCTTAAAGATTTCCATTAAAAGACTAAAGAATTTTTCAGTAGAATTCCAACCAAAATATTTCAGTTTAATTAACATATTTAAGTTAAGCGTGACAGTGCAGTTTTATACACCGCCAGTATTGCTCCCACAAAGCGGGGAGTTCCTTTATTATCCCAAGTCTGGAAGTAATTGTGTTCAAGTCCCCAATTTAAGTCGGCCTGTGCAGACAACTTTGATTAGACAGAGGCTAATGGGTCGTTCTAACCTTGTCGCACTCGCAAAATTGCAACCCGTCGCCTCGTCTCGTCTATCTATAATTTGCTTTCCTTGTGTTCTCTTGCCGTTTGTTTTTCGTATATTCTCTCCGTGCGGTCTGAAATAGAAGAAATACATAAAGGTTTACAAAGTTTATCTTTTATACTTCCATATGTTGCTCGTTCATACACAGCGTCAACTCAAAATTCTGATATAGAGGTGAAAATATTTACAACAGAGCTGGGCTGGTCATGTAGTTACTTAAAACAAAATCGTCCATTTTTTTGCTTAAGTTATAAGCTCTCATGTTATAAGCTAACACGACGAGATAGTATATATTTACAGACTAACTGAAATTTGCTTACCGGATTTAAAATTTCAATTTTTTGTAGGTGGTTACAGTTCAAAAAAAAAGTTTAGTAATAACTTCATGGAAATTGCCAGAATTTCTGATTGATATCACAACAACGAGAATTAAGGTTCATGATTATTTGAGTGGTATAGAATTAATTTTACAAACTTACTCAAACTATTATTTTTGGCAACCATTTTGAAACTTTTCGAATGCTATTTTTGGTTAACAGTGTTGATATAATATAAGCGAAATATACATACATTTAAAAAATATGAAAACAATATGAGACTTGTAGAGTGCAAATTGAGCTTTTTATTTCAGAAATGTTGTTAGTTACTGGGTGTAAAGAAATTAATATACAGGTCTTTTTGTAAGCAAGGCACCATTCATATATCTATTGCCATTAAGATATAGAATAATTGAAATGAGGAAAATGACTTATTTTATAAATACAATTTTGGTCAAAAATTTACAGGAAAAAAAACAATTATTTGAAAATGGCGAATCAAACATTTCTTTAAACGATAATAATTGGTTTTTGATGATACAGATTAAACAAAATAAACAAAACATTCTAAATAACATATGTACGAAAATACTTAGTTTAGGGTTTGTCCGTCCTTTGTCCATTTTTTAAAAGTTAATATTTACGGAATATTTCAATGTTTGTATATATACTTCTCTAAAATGAATAGTCATTGTATACATTTGAAATAATTTATCGAAATCTTTTAATTGAAAATAACAAAAATTACTATGTTTTGCTTTTTTAACGAAAAATACAATATTAACTTTAATTTTATATTTATTTGATAGGATAACTGAGATGCGATAACAAACGAATGTTTTGTAATAAACTACTATACCCATAAGTTCCCCAATGCTGTTAAAGTTTGGAATTGTTTGTCACAGCTCATCAAAAACCCCATGTGGTCTCCTCCTTCTAAATTACCAATTGAGTAAAGATGTGACAACTATTATTAATAGAATTGAGATAAAAAAGTTAAAATGATTTGAACACCTAATGGGAATCGCAGAACATTTACGGCCAAAACAAATTTACCTGTGAAGATTCCGGATTAGAGAAAGAAAAATAGGCTTACTAATAAAGAAAAGAAGGATGTCAGTGAGTTTATATGACATAAAGCGCTTTGGGTACAGGAATGTGGTTTGTGGAGTAAACAGTTATTATGGGTTTGAAAGTTTTGAATGGTATAGTGTACTATTAATCCTGTAAATTTAATGTAGTAATATTCTGTAAATTATGTTACGTTTATTGTTTTGAGTTGACATTCATTGTTCATAAAAATAAACTGTGTAATTATGACACAGCTAACTTGCATGGACATCTTAAAAGACTACGTATACTAAGAAACAATAAATTTCGAGATAGCTTCTGTTCATCGTCGTTGTCGTCTATACGATTGGAAAGTGTAATTTGGTACAATATTGTAATCATATTGAACTTATTAAAAATATCAAAATGGCGGCCATTTTTTTTTCAAATCTCATGTGTTATTCCACTTATAACAAACTAATTTAGAGAAAAATTAGTATATTTCAAATTTGAGTTTAAAGGTACCAAATCTTCCTGTGTACAGTGACAAATAGCGAATTTATTGCAAAAATGTCATTTGGAACCATGATCTCCCCTAAACAAAGTGATATTTATATAGTAACGAAGGCCGCGTTAATATCACTAGCATAGTGAGTAGAATGTTCTTCACATATGTACAACTTCAAGGCGCACCAAGACATTATCTTGAGCGAAACAAGTGAAAACGTCTTAATATATACAAATCTACAAGGTCCATTTAGGCCAAGCTGTACTACACAATTACGAGTTTCAGACCTGTGTAACAATTGTTCTAAATAAACTTACCCTATTGAGAAAGACAAATTGATAACCTAAGGAACTAAATTTTGTGCATTTCATTTAAAGTATCTGTAAATCATTACATTGTGAGTTGGGTCTGGGTAGTACCATAATCGTTTCATAACTTGTACCATAGTAGATTCATAAAATATTTGGATGTAATGTTTGGTAAGAGAATAAATTAGTTGGCAGAAGTTCATTATGTCAAAAGTAAGTTTAGAAAATTAATATTCGTTATTAAACTTGCGAATGAAATTTTTGTATCTAAAAAAATATGGCAAGTACACTTTGAATAATATTAGGCTCTGTTGCAAAGAGGAATAATAATTTAAGGATGTGCCTATAAATCCTTACTGGCAAAACTAGAAGTCATTCAGTTGTGCGAAGTGAAAGTTCCAATAATAAAATCAACAAGGTATTAGACTAATTAATTAATCAATTCAACTCTGTGGCTAAGAGGTATAATTTTATTATTTTTTTCATTTAAAAGTAGAAAATAATTTTCATATGATTAACAATTAAATTCAGTCAATTCAAATTAGTAATTGTTGGACAACTCTTGATTTATTTCCTTTTAAAAATGCTTTAATGAGTACGGGATTTGCAATCACGAAGGCAGATAACTTGATCTACAACTTTTTCCTAAAATATTAGGTTAGTCTTATCAAGTCTCTCTTGACCAAATCTTGTTCTTCTCTTACCCTGAACTTATTAGAGTATTCAAAGACTAGCAGTCTTTAATTTATGACATTTATTTCCATTTTTATAAGGCGATGATGACCGAGAGGTGTTTGCCTAAGTAAGAGCAAATGTCATCTGAATGGAACTACCACAATAGCGACCAAAGACAGGAACATGAAATTTGGTTTGAAGACTGGAATGTACTCATGCAGAGCGCTGTTGAGAGTCAATAAAAAAAGAAAACAATGGCGCCAAGAGAAACAGTTTTGTGTTCATATCTTGCAGGTTATCCATCTATAACACTAAATTACAAGAAGATTTTTAAGTATGGAAGCGGCTTTAACTATGTATAACTTATAGGTACTTTGTTACTTAGCCTAGTTATATCAGCTGTTAATTTACATCAGCTGTTTGGATTATGTTACAAAAATGCAGCTTATTAGGTAATCTTACTCATTTCTTTTGTAACATTAAGTTGTAGTGGTTTAAAATTGTTTTCTGGTTCGTTATTGGATGTATTGTGAAGGGAAAAACATAATAGAAAAGTTTCGAAGACGAATTTTATACCGTTTTATGGATTATGCAATTTTCAGTTCTTGTAATTTTAAATGCCACAACTTACAACGTAGGCATATATCGAAAAACGGCTTTCACTATAGTTTTTCTTCTACAAATTTACGCTAAAATATGTCGTATCACATGTCCATCTTCCTATTTAAAAAAAAGTTTGAATCAATATGGCGATCCAACATGGCACACAAAAATTTTAAACATCAAAAAAGTATAACTGTTTTAAACTATGATTACATACTTAAAAAATACCCTGTATAACAATTTGGAGATTTAAATTCTGCATGTAATTGCACCAACTCCACCTTTCTACGATTAAAAAGAGAGAAGTTATGTCAAAATGTAATTTAGAACTCTGACCTCCCCAAAAGTATAGTTTCGAGATCCAGGGTGAAATCACTGACAGGAGCGAAGCGAGTGGAGACTTTTTAATATATTATTATACAAATCGACCTGTTAGAGTGTAGACGACTTCAGAAGAGATTGTACAATTAGAAGGTTCAGAAAACCTGTATAATAACTGTTTTTAATAAACTTATCTTAATAGATACCATTACAATTTAATACTTCATAGAAGTCACGAAATTAAATTTTGACATTGTATTTGGAGATTCTGCTAGTATTAGATTGTATTATGTAGCTGGGCAATTTTTATAATAGCAAATATTTAACTTCTTTTTTCAATTTTCACTAAATGTTAAATTTTTACTCCACAATTTTGACGCTCATGCTAATTATACATATGTGCACTATTTTCAAATTATTGTTATTTAGTTTCATTGAGTTTAAATTGTTATCTTGGAAACAATTGAAATATAACGTTAACTCAATTATTTTTAAATTCTAATTTTTTATGTTTTTTAAAAGCCACTCAACCCGATTTCTACTTACAACTCTAAGTTAAAGGTTTTACGTAGAAAATAAAATAAACTGGAATCACTTTCAAGTATTATCGTCTCGGCAATTCCTTTGTGCATTATGAGATATGGAATTGCGCAATTGAAATAGCTCTTCTCTCTGCAAGTGTTTTTATGTTATTTGCTTCGAGATGTAATAGTCTCGTCAACTTCAAGCATTACTTCCAGTGTTATATCGAGAAACTGAATTCTTTATCGTAGACGGATTATTATGAACAAAACCATTTACTCGTCTCTTTGAAGTTGTACGTTCAACAAATAACAAGTTTCTAAACTGTTTACAGTTTCTACGTTTCTTATATTTGCATAGTATCGACAATGTTGCATGATGGGTGAAATAGTCAGTGTTGAATTTATGGCTGATGTCTTTTATTTAGATCCGCAAAAAAAGTTTTTTAATGATGACTGCACATTGTCAATGCAGTGTTCTACAGCGAAAACAATTGGACCGATTTTTATCAAATTTCGTTTAAATGTAGACAATACAGAACACAAACAAAATTTATTCTTCCCCAAATTCCCAAAAATTATAGTTTATTAGTTCATGATTAACAAACAACAAAATCAGTAGTTTCTATAGAAGACATAATTTTTCAAAATCAGCTAAACCGATTTCGCTCACGTTTTAGTGAATTGATTCCAATAAGTTAAACATAAACACTCTTGGTACTTGTTGAAATTCAATGTTAAGGCAAAAAAACAAAATTTCACTTAAAAAATAGTTATATTTGTCTTATTAAAAGAAAATACCACTGATAAATAATTCCACATGAATAGAAAATTAACTTTGACATTAGAAACTAATCAAGAAACACGATTTGATGTTAAGGATATTCTACGCCATAAATGAAGCATATTTAATCTCAATCTAAATATATAAATATCTTGAAAAAATATAGAAAAACCAAAAAATTAATAACAAAATTCTGACAAGGAGGAAAACCATTCTATACCAACTTATCCCTCGAAATATATTTACATCGAAACAGAGCATTGAAGAATATTACATTCATCGGGAGTGTGTGACGAATATTATTTTTGACTGGCTGTTATCTAAGGCTTAGCACGGACATATTTCAGAGTCATCGTTGATTTTTAAATTAGCTACACAATACTATTATAATAGGAATTGAAATTAACTTAAGACAATCATAGGTTTGAGAAATTGTTTTAAAACAATTTTATATACAAATCTATATTAAAATACTAGCAGAGTACCCGTCCTTCTTACGGGGTTTACTATATTCGTATTGAGTGTTAAAGGAGTTTTCAAGGCCTTTGGGGCGGTGCCCTGATGGAATTTCTAAATAAAAATAGGCCTACGTGTTAACCAGGGACCCTAAGAATATCCATGTAAAATTTCAGCTCAATGGGTCCAGAAGTTTTTACGTTATTGAGTAAAACACCCCCTCCCCCCACACACATACACCATTAAATTTTTATAAAATAGCATAGATATAATGATATAACAATACTTTTAAATACTCAAAACTAGGTACAAACCAAAAGTAACTATTTATTATTCTGGTCCAATTAAGATCACAGAATGAAGGTGAAAAAAATATGAATTTATTTTGAATTCATTGAAGCATATTTGAATAAATTAAGTATTTAAGGCCAAAATCAAGCTACTAACACTTTCCAAAATCTTACACATTGGCCTATCCTAGCTTTGAGTTGAATTATTAAAGCTGATGGATCTAATAAGCTGTTTTTAGTGTGTAATAACACACTATTTTGGTTGTTATGGTACTAAATTTTAATCTGAAAATATAATTAAGTTTATTACATGTTTCACACTATTCTAGAATAGCCTAACCTATTTTTGTGTTTTATTATTGTAGTTGATGGAAATAATCAGCTGATGAAACTAAAATGTCTCACACCAGTCTAACTTATCTTTGCATTGATCTATTAAAGTAAAGCTAATGGACCTAATCTGCTGTTTATAAGTGAGTGTTATTTATTTGTTGCTATAGTAACTTAATGTATTTGTTATATTCTTCTTCTAGCTTTCTGACTACTAAAAGATTTATCAGTACTGAATCAATTCTTACTAACAAAAAAACAGAAATACTGATTTATTACAATAGAAATAATTTGTACGAACGGTTTAAAATTTGCTCAGTCTGAAACAGGGAAGAAGATAAGAAGAACTGGTGATACGCTTACACAGAATTTTAAAGATAAAATGTTCCTTTGGAGGATATTTTTCTCAAACACAGAATCACAAACTAGTTCCCGACTGATTCGCGATTTATTTACTGCGTATGCACGAACCGATATATATTTACTGCTACCGATATATATTTTTCGTATTAACACAGTTTGTTTTAGAGATATCAATATGAAACTCTACATCCTTCTACAAAAATACTACTATAAGCTTACAAAGTTTCATCTATATCGGTTCAGTAGACGCTGTGATTATCGAGAACAAATATCAATCTTTACGCCTGTTATTTCGTTATAGGGAAACCTTATTGTCATAACCCAATCCTCTTTGAGATATCGAAAACAACCTCAACTTTAAAACCTTCCGAGTGGAAACTATGATGTAACCTATTCTTATTAAAATCGGTCCAATAGTTTTAAGATATGAGAGGACAAACATAGACCCTGCTACAGATTTATTTAGTATAAATTTTGTGAAAGCGTGTTTGAAAGTTAAGCTAAGTATTCGGATAGATTATTTCTATACATTTAAAAATTATTTCATTATTTACCCTTATTACAATAACACATTTCTATAGAATTTTATTCAAAGAACACATCTTCTTTTGCTTTGCTTTCTTCTGATTTTGGTACACTTTATACATTTATTTTGAAAGTGAAAGCAATAAATAAACATGACCCTGGGACGAGGACACAACGTAAATAGATGGTCAACCCCCTTCCCTTCCTCGCCTTTTCTTTACTTTTCTAAGTAAATCCTTATCCAGGACTCGCACAACAGTTTATGTCGCTTCTTATCTAAAGTGCTTCTGACTCCTGAACCAATGACACGGCAGGACACAGGATTACAAACCTTAGCATGCGACATTGTCGTTTGAGCTACTGACGATCTACATTTATTACTTGAACGTTGGCACACAATATGGCTTAGAAAACTGTTTCCTCGGCTTATAAACCCTGCAAAGTATTTTAAACGACTTTTATCTTTTTAACGTGGAAAATAGGATTTTTATAAGTCGACGCTGGGATTTATTTTATAATGCAGATGTTAGAGAACAAGGATAAGAATTTAACGCGAAATATTTTACTAACGTAATGTGTAGTCGATATATTTTTTTGTTCTCTGTTGTGGTTTTTGAATTAATAATATATAAAATAAATTTATACTTTTCCATTGAAATATAGTATTTCAAGAACGGATATAGCCCTGAAAACTTCATCATGGGTTTTTTCTCTTCACAATAAATTTTCATTAATGACTCATAAAGTAAAAGAATCTCCACTTGTCTCGCTTGTGTCCTGACAAATGCGAATTAAATAAAATAAAAATCACAAATTGTCAGTAAAGGAGGACATTCTATACCAACTTATCTCCCATAAAAATAAATAAATACACTAGTACTTTTTTCACGTATTGGTTCGTTAGTAAGATTTTTTTTTTAAGGTTGATATGAATAATTGTTTCGTGTGTGAGAAAGTTTGAGTAATGCTTTCTGCACAGTCTGTTATATTTCAGTTTTATTAAACTTATTGTATGCCAACAGAAATACATCTTTCTTTTACTTAATATGATTTGAACGTCATAATAAAATGGATTTAAAATTTATCTATTTGCCTTTTATGCAATACCTTGTAGCCCAAATTGTTACACAGATTTTCAATAGGATTTATTACGGCAAAATATTTCTATCATTATTTCGTGACGTTTCTTTTTTAGACTTATAAAGACATAAACAAACACGTGGGCGCTAATACTATTTTGATTAAACGAAAAAAAAAGGTCTCAAAAATCCAGTCTCCTTAATAGGCCTACACTTGTTCAGAAGTTGTCTGGTAATAAGATAAATTAACAAAATTTGAAAATCTCAAAATTGGGACTAACTTTATAAGACCGAAACAAACGCGTGCAATTGAGCCCACACAATGCTTAAAATATTTTATTAAATGAAAAAAACTGGTATATCTAATGTCTCCTCAATATACCTCTTCAGAAGTTGTCTGTTAAATAGTATAATTTACCGAAATTTAAACATCTCAAAATTTGGATAAAATTAATGTTCTTGTGTAAGCTTGAAAATATTAAATAATTCTTACAGTTTGGGTTAGTTTTATTGGTTATTACGGAATTCCTTAATAACGCCATTACATATTGTGATCTGGATCATTGGTTTGTATTACAAAATTTCACATTTCGCCAAATGGATTCCAAATTGTTTTATTATTTTTGAGATATTCGAATATTTATGTTTACCATCTAAGAAGTTATTTTACCTTTTAAACAGATAAATACCGAATCTATATTTTGTGAGAGATGGCGAATATTATTATAAAATCTATTTGTTAGTAAATGTGAAAATTTGAAATGTTACTGCACATTTCCCCTTATATTTAACCGATATGTATGTGTGTAGGTATTTTGAGATTTATTTACACTTTGTTTATTTGACAGAGTTTGTTTAATTTTCTTGCACCGTTGTCGGTTTGTCTGTTCAATACAACATCTAGCTACCGAAATAAGATTCTTTCATGAAAAAATAACTCCTTCAATGTTTATAAATCAAAATGTTGACACCTAAATTTCGGACAGTTATCATGAGTTATCAATAGGCCTTCTTACATATTAAGAGATAAAAGACTTCCATTTTCAATAACAACTGTCTCCCGCTTAGATTTGTAAGGAACGTAAACAATATGTTTTAACTGAGAAGTTTTAAACTCTGCTTGAGTTAACTTGAATAGAAACTGTTTTACGAAGACCGGATTTATGTATTTCATTCTTGCAATCTTCTGAAACATCTTAGTACATTGTTTGCATGAACAGAATAGCACAAACTTGCTTAATCGCTAGTGAAAACTGCTTTCGTTTGTGTTTGATTTATTTTCCTCAGTTAGTTTTATTTAACTCGTATTTCCCGAGCATCGGCATCTGTCCTCGTTTGCTTTTTCGTCACAAAAATACACATTTTCTAACATGAGATTTCGGTCTTTGTTACTTTGCGTTTTGTGTGCACTAGTTTAGTTCACGGACTTTGTTATGTCACATCCTATTTTTCATATAATTCTCAGTAAATCAAAAAGGGATATATGTCGAAATATGTGGTCAAGCTCCTTTGCAATGACGTGAAAATTTTACTTCTAAATTTATTGTGCCAATTTAACTCATATCCATCTAAGAGAAGACACTATAGCTACAGATATGGTAAAGCGGCGAGCTTTAGCTGGCATAGTGCGCGGTTAACCATCTCAAATTACCCAGTTTTAATTCTAATTCAAGCAAATTGCGTTGCATCTATTCTCTACTTCCACTTATTCATTATTCTAACAGGCACACAGATGTTAAATAACAATAACAATAATAGCTAGTACAGATTTTTGAAATAAGTATTGAGCTCGATTTGTTAGATGGTATACATAATAGAATAAAACTTAAACACAAATATTACGTTTGTTTATTCATCGCGTTTCAACGACAATGTTTTCATCTTCAGTGATCCACGAGTTACAATAACTAAACTGTAAATGTTGTAGTTTAGTTATTATAGTACGTGCAGTACTGAAGATGGCGACATTGTGATTGAAACGCGTTATTAAATAAACGTACTATTTTTGAGAATTTGTGTTCGTTTTATTTTGTTCAAAATTACAGATTTATTTCTAATTGTGAGGTTCTGAAGATAAAACAAGTTTTTTAACTAAAAGTGGTTAATTATCGTAGAAAAAATCTTATAGATTTTTTGAAGTACTTACAAGAAATTATTAACACAAATTGTTAATATTGATTTCCACCAAAAAAGTATATTAATTTGTCAGAAATTTTAGAAAAGAAAGAATGAAATTCACGTTCTAGGAATATTTTAAAAACATCTTATAAATATAATTACATATAAATTCCAGTCCATACATAAAATTAGTAGAGCTGAGAAAATTTATAACTTAATAGTAGAAATAGATTTTAAACTAATAATTTAATTGTACGTAAAATATAAAAACGTTACAAAATATAATGTAGATACACATTGAGACAGCTGAAGGATTCTACTGATTTTTTGCCTTCACCTTGTGAAAATTTGTGTGAGGAAGTTTTTGCAATGTATTTGACATCTCATAAGAGACAACATAACAATAAGCCTTTATATAACGTAACATATTATATTATGACGATAATCCTGTAAATTGGTCCTAAATTCAAATTAATTTTACAGTAATTCTAATGAATCAACTGTTATTAAATTTTTAAAGTGGTTGCTATGGTGCCGATTGTTGTGATTTAACAAGTGGAGAATAATCAGAGTAAAGCTAATATTTCAATTGGGTAAGTACGAGCTTCGTTTTTAATTAACAATCTTGTTAAGCACTGTGATTAAATTCACAATATGATTCCAATTTACCCCAACCACAATCACTGGAAACTTTAAAATAAAACACAATTATTTTATTAATTTTTCTTTATTTATTCTTTCCACTAAATGCCACTTTTTTGGAAATGTACATCAGGGAATTTAGTGGAAAGAACTATTGATCAAATAATTGTGTTTTATTTTAAAGTTTCCAGTGATTGTTGTTAGGGGTAAATTTGAATCATTTATGTTCATTATATGTTTATATATTGAAATAATTTCTCAAAAAAGTGAATTAAACACATATTCCTAACAGTAATAAATAAAGTCTGTTTGATTGCATAATTTGTAAATATGGTAATATCAAAATATCTTTGAATGAGTGCTTTAGCTGTATTAAACATATTGAAATAAAAATATATCACTATAAACTCGAAACTAACGTTAAATATCGACAGAACTGAATTGGCTTTAATTTAATTGTAAGCTTGTGCAGTCGATAAATCAATAAAACCTGTTTAAATATTGAAAGGGGCAATTTAAATAATTCACAGTTATTGATTCCCATATATAAATATTATATGTGTCTATTCAACTTATCTGTATAATGCAAATTCCGCTTCAGCACAAATTTTCAACTTTAATATGTTTTAAAAAATCATTTTTTGCAGAGTCAACCGACATAGTTTTACGAATGTTTCAAGTGATTTTTAGTCCTAAAATATTGGTATAACATTGTAAAGATCAATTTTTATAAACAAGTTTCTATCATGTCCTCCTTTCTAGTTTACACAATAACATCCAAATTGGTCTGTATCTGGTAAGCTTTAACACTTTTTAATGAGTTTGGGCTTTACTTTAAAAAAATAAAACAAATCATTACAATCCCTTATGAGAATAGCTGAATTTTATAATGTTTTAATTTTAAATTTCATTCAGTTTTAGAGCCCGTAGGGAAAACCTAGGTCCCTCATAATTTTAAACGCGTGTCTGCCTGTCTTTCACTCTACAAGTCGCAACCCGTCTACACAGACAATACAATAAATCCTATATACAGTATTTCAAAATGTGTATTTATAATTTGTATTGTCCCACGTATAGGAAAAATTTTGCGGTAAAAAAATATAAACAAAAAATAAATTTGTGCTGTTTAAGGGACAAAAACTAAGGAATTAAAAAAATCTGAGATATTATGTGTGAATATTCAAAATAAATAAAACAATGTTGTTCTGATTACGAATATTTAAATTTATTTGACGAAGAAATTAATATTGTGGCGCAACGTCAAATTTAAAGTGTTAGATGTATTGTCCCCTCCCCTTCTAATTTGAACACGGCATGATATACAAATCTAAAAAAAAACAATTTACACAATGTAAAATGCATAACCTATAAGCTTTAAAAGTTGTTGTAGTAAGATGTGAAACAAACCATAATGATTAAAAGATAGATTCCATTTTAAATAATTTCTCTTTATCAGGGTCCGTAGGTAAAACCAAAGATCGTGATAATTTCACACGCTTGTCTGTCTGTCTAGCTGTAACATCAACCTGTGTACACAGTCAAGACGATAAATCCTATATATTTCCAAGTTTGCATTTACGTTTTATATATTGTCCCACATATAGGAAAAATGTAGTAGTAATAAATAAAAATTACTTTGGGGTAGTTAAGGTGCGAAAACTATCGATTTGTTAAATTTTATTTGAAATATTATGTGGGTTTCAAATAAAACTAGAAGTTAAACTGATTAAGAATACGTATGGTTATTTTGACGAAGAAATTAATATTTTGGTGCTTAAAACACGTTTGCTTAATAAAAATAACTGTCCCTGAATTCCTAAGTCGTTGGTTTTGTACACGCTTGACCATGACCATTTTATTTATTAACACGATATTTGTTTTTAAAATTTTTTATTGGATTAGAGTAAAAATGAGAGAAAATAACTAAAATAATTTTTTTAGAACATTGCACCAAATGTCACACTTAGAGTGAGAATCAAAGTATTTGTTGTTATTATCATTGATTTTTTTCTCTGGGTATTTTTGTAAGAGTCAAGTTTCTTATGCACAATAGAGTTTTCCATTTTTATGTACGAAGTACAGGGTAGGTTTATAAATCGTCAAAAATTTCGATCTCCTATTTTTGAACGATTTTCATATTTCATGACTTCAGGAAACCGAAAAAAGTGATTTTCGACGCGCCTTCCGTCCGTCGTCGTCGATGTCATATTAAAAACCACAAAAAAATAAGATAGGAACATGAAATTTTGTATAGAAAACTATTAGTGTGAATATTGTAATTTATAATTATCGAATTTAAAAATATTAAAATGGCAACCATCGAAAATACATTTTTGTTTATATATTGTGTGTCATACACAACTTATAACATTTCAAATTAGATAAAAACTTGTACTTTAAATTGTGTTTGTAATCAACCCCACCTCTGTTCGATGACAAATAGGTAGATTTTCTAAAGAATGTAATTAATTTACCTTTACATTCTAAAATAATTTAATATTCATAGTTACGTGATTATGCAGGGCCGAGTCGACGATAATAGCGTAGTAAGTTGAAGCGCAATTCACATATGTAAAACTTCAAGGCCTATCAGAGCCTAGATACTGGCACGAGCGAAGGGAGTGGAAAATTTTAAGTATATACACATTTAGAGGTTCAGATAACCTGTGTAACAATTGTCCTTTGACTGTCCAATACAATTTAACATTTCAATAAGGCACAAGAAAACAACTTTTGGGCATTAGCCTACATTCAGGAGATCTGTTTGTAAGATTAGGCTAAGTAAGAACTATGATGGGGTCCATCAGGATATTTTATTATTATTTATTTTTATAATATATTATTACTTATTTTATGTGGAGTCTAAACTTTCTTTAAAGTTCTAAAACTTATTTAATCTTATAAGATTATTATTATTATTAAGATTTTTATTTGATAGTTTGGTTAAATACTTTAGGATTTAACACGTTGATCCGAGAAATTTATATTTCACGAAACTGTGAACAAAATCGATAGAACTTTGAGAAATGACGTCAGTAGATTATTATAGCTATATTACGCGACACCTGTTAGCTAGTCGTTTATGCGGTCAGCCAATCATTCTCTCACCCTGTCATTTCGACAGATACTCTTAAAAGTGATGCAGACGGTGTCGCCTGATCCTAAAGTATGTATTGCAGAACCTCATATAATATTCTCCACACACTTCTCACATAACTATTCGACCACTAATATTAAACCGTTATAACAATAAAATTGACACAAGACAAATCAAATCACATCCTGTCTAACATTCTACAATGAATTCTAATTAACACATACACGTTTTTGTTCTCAGCTATGCAGTATTTATAAGCCTAGGGACCTTTTGTTGTTTCAATTTTTTAAACTTTCTAAAGCGTTGATTAAATAGTTTTGTATGAAGTACAAATTTATCACTAAACCAATAGCTGTTATATAATTTATTACTTGCTCTTATTTCTTCCGTTTAGTTTACTTTAAAAGATGTATTGGAAACGATATCTCTCTCTCTCTCTCTCTCTCTCTCTCTCTCTCTCTCTCTCCCCTCTCTCTCTCTCTCTCTCCCCTCTCTCTCTCTCTCTCTCTCTCTCTCTCTCTCTCTCTCTCTCTCTCTCTCTCTCTCTCTCTCTCTCTCTCTCTCTCTCTCTCTCTCTCTCTCTCTCTCTCTCTCTCTCTCTCTCTCTCTCTCTCTCTCTCTCTCTCTCTCTCTCTCTCTCTCTCTCTCTCTCTCTCTCTCTCTCTCTCTCTCTCTCTCTCTCTCTCTCTCCAGTTCTTAGTACTCGTTTGGTATTTTCTAACTTTTTTGATTTATTGTAATAAAAAATTGTCTGTATGGTTTATGAGTATTTAGTAAGTTTTATTTACACTGGAAAATTTTTAATGTAAGTTAGAGTATTGATAAAAACCTGTAATGAAAATAAAAATACAGTATTATTAATTCATTAAGCCTATCTAGCAGAAATTTGTTTTCGCTTTTTTGACTGTATTTTAACACGTTTAATTTACTCTCTTTGGCGGGTTCAGACACAAATTTTGTAATCGAATTTACTAATTCCTAATGGTCTAGAGACTAGAATTTAGAAAATGGCTCATAACCGGATGACAATGCAATAATATTGGGTTAAATTTTTGTTTTCCAAGTAATATAGCCAATCTTGCTCGTCACACATTTTACAAACACATTCACACGCACCCACGCAGAGAGAGAGAGAGAGAGAGAGAGAGAGAGAGAGAGAGAGAGAGAGAGAGAGAGAGAGAGAGAGATATTACATATTACTTTAAGATTAAAGCAATGACACGTACACCGTATTACATAAGAAATGATCCACCATTGCCATCTTTGTAACCATTACAGAAACAAAATACTTTTTTTAAATTTTGAAATATGCCTAACATTTTCCTTGCCTACAGTCTCAATTGTTTGGAGAAAATTATGTGATGGGTTAAAAAATCAAAGCGGATACATCAGTTTTGAGGTCATCTGAGTACAAAAATTACTTTTTTTAATAAATTTGGAGTCTAACTTTCTACCTGTAATATGTGCAGTGATCTACAGCCTAAACACCAGAACCGATCTTAAAGAAGTTTTTACGTAGCTATATTTTGGTTATATTTCAGTAGGCCTTCTTTTCATTGTTTTCATAACTCAAAACTTGGGGAGACATGCTATGTGAGATAAAAGAGAGAGAAAAAACTATTCCGAAAATCGGCTTCAACGGTTTTTATAAACATATGGGTTACTGTCAATACAAAAATACAGGTTTTTCATTAATCGGGAAAAACGTAAAAAAATCTGTTTTGGGCTAATTTTTTAAAATATGTAATTTCCCAGATTTCGTCCAAATTTCATGACCCAAATCTGGATGAAAACTAATCCGGATCCAGTTCAGGAATTATCGGCAAAAAACAAACATTGGCCGCCAAATTAAAAGCTAGATTTCATCAAATTGAATTTACTTTGTTTATGGCACAAGAGAAGCAAGTTTGTGGACTCTTATTTAAATTTAATAAATATGTTTTAAAGACAGCATCCATGGTTCATTTTCATCAATAATTTTGATAAGAACTATAAAACTGACATTTTTTATGACAAACAATTTTGGCTAAGTATAAGTAAGTGAGAAAGTTTGTGCAGTATTTTTGTACCATTTAGTAGAATAATTTTGTTTTGTAGAATAATAAAAACGTAAATGTTCCCCATTAAATGTTTTTAAATCTTTAACGGGTACAGATATAACAACAGTGATCTACAAAACAAAACACTCAGTATATACATTTATTAAAATTTTCGTTTTTATGGTGTTAAATTATTAATCCAATGGGTAGGATCGGTGAACAATTTTTGGTCTCAAGCGACGGAGGATCCATGAGGGTAATCGTAAGAGTATTTCTGTATAATACATTTCCTAAACAATAAACATTATTAAAAATTCCAATAACATTTTAAAAATCAAATTTAATCATCATTTACATTTAATATTATTTTACACTCTACAACTCATGTATTACATGAATGCATTTTTGGAAATCATTTCATCTTTCACAAAATATTCGACAACTCAGATCCTCTTCAACACAAAAACTTTCCTGTTTGTCTATCAGTCTTTCCAGCCCATAAAATCTGTGTGCAATGTTGTATCAAGTTTGGCATGGTTGATTGACAGGAATTCCGGAGTAAATGCTTTCACACCGGAAGTATTTCTGTCAAGGTTACCTCCCTTCTTCATGCACCATTGATGGGCCAAGTCGAGCGAAGCAATCGTCTCAAACTTTTTATACTCTTTGGACAGGAAACAAAGCTATCACCTTTGTTTTATTACAAGTGTAAAGTTTTAATGATGTTGTTTTGTCGACAATTTTTAAATGTACTATGATATAATAATGGTACTGTAAATATATGAGGTTTAAAGTTTATATTTGGTAATATTAAATGTAAAAAGAACAGTTTTTGAACTTCATAAGGAAAAGAGATTACAGATATTTTATTGATTATGACTTATGACAACTAAAGCAAACAATAACTATTTAAAGAATTAACAGATGAATAACTAATACCATATTCAAGATTATTATTTTGTTATTAGAGGGCATAAATAACTTTAGCAGTAACAGATATACAACGATGGATGATAGACGATAAACGATAGACGATAGACTATAGATGATGATCATAAACAATATATGATAGACGATAAACGACAGACGATAGACTATAGATAATGATCATAGATAGATGATAGACGATAAACGATAAACGATAGACTATAGATGATGCTCATAAAAGATAGATGATAGACGATAAACGATAGAAGATAGACTATAGAGAATGATCATAAACGACAGATGATAGAGACGATAAACGATAGACGATAGACGATAAACGATAGACAAAAGACTATAGATGATTATGATAAACGATAGATGATAGACGACAGATGATAAACGATAGACGATAGAAGATAGATAATAGACGATATACGATAGACGATAGACTATAAATGATAGATCATAAACGTTAGATTATAGACGATAGTTGATAGAAGATAGATGATAGACGGTAGATGATAGACGATAGAAGATAGAAGATAGGCGATAGACAACAGACCTTAGATGATGATCATAAACGATGATGATAGACGATGTACGATAGACGATAGACTATAGATAATTATCAGAAACGATAGATGATAGACGACAGATGATAAACGATAGACGATAGAAGATAGATGATAGAAGATAGACGATAGTCAATAGACTATAAAAGATAGATCATAAACGATAGATAATAGACGACAGATGATAAACGATAGACGATAGAAGATAGATGATAGACGATAGACGATAGAAGAATATATGATAGACGATAGACTATATATGATAGATCATAAACGATAGATTATAGACGATAGGCGATAGAAGATGGATGATAGATGATAGACAATAAATGATAGATCATAAACGATAGATTATAGACGATAGACGAAAGAAGATAGAGGATAGATGATAGATGATAGACTACAGATGATAGATCATAAACGATAGATGATAGAAGATAGATGATAAACGATAGACGATAGAAGAATATATGATAGACGATAGTTTATCATCTATAATTAATCGTCATGTAGCAATCGCTGCTGAAGTTAATTTGTGGCCTCTTATAACAAAATAATAAAAACGATTTTATTATTTTTTTTTTACATGATAGATGATAGACGATAGAAGATATATGATATATGCTATATGCTATATGATAGATGATAGATGATAGACGATAGATGATGAACGATAAATAATAGAAGATAGATGATATATCTAAAGTCAAGTTAACGTTAGATCCTTTTGAATCCAAGTCAGAAGTTAGGTTAAGTTTAATACATCATGTCTCTCTACTTTTATGATGCTATTTTACACGTACCAAGTTGTTACTGGGTTTGTAAATTTATCATATAACCCTCCAGGTCAAGAGCATGGACCTGTTGTGGCCTCAAGCTTATTGGTTGAAACATGTATGGAGTGGGAGGTGTGACAAGTTGTCATTTATGTTAGTTTAGGTTTCATATCTGATCGTGATAACTATGTAATCGAAATATACATCAAAGTATTTACGAGAATAAAATAAAAACTATTTATTGGAATTATTGTGGTTATTAGTTTTTGTACATGTGTTTGTGATTAGGTGCACTATCAATTAATATTATGATAGATGAAACGTATGTCACAAATAGACGCTCTAATCGGTTTCGTCCGATCGGTTTGGTATATTTATCATTCTACTGTTCCTCTCCGCTCTACAATATACAGGGTGTTTCCAAAAATAGTTCCAAAACATCAGGGCCTTATCAAAACCAATAAGGCTAAACATATTTGCTAAAATGCTTAGTTTTCTATTTAGCTGCTATTTAACAAAACAAATCATAACTTCATAACGGTGAATGATATGGATTTTATCCTGCTACTTAGTGCTATAACAACCAATTGGAGTAAAATAATCAACTGATTTTCTTAACTCATTTAAAAACGTCGGCTATTTAACCTCTTGAACGTCAAATGTCTGGAAAACCGTTAATTTTACACACATGCAGGTTTAACTCACATAAACACAGGATATTGTACTTGGATCATAGCGGGAGACATGAATCAGCTACTGCACTCACCTTATTTATTTAATTATTTTTATTTTGAATTTTATAAAGAAACGAAATTCAACAAACATAGCCTAATTTGCAACAATACTTTCTGTTTGAAAATGAAACCATAGAAACAATAGTGAAATCAATATATTTGCAAATTGAACACAACACATTATTTCATCTCTCACAAAATAACTTTCAAAACATATTATTAGATTTTATATCAGTCATTTAACATGATAACAGTAACTAGTTTGCTGAATGCGATATATACTGAAGAAACTTGCCTAAGCCCAAAATATTGCAAACTTTTAACCTAACTTTTTCGTTTACGTTTATCTGGATTTGAAGCAACGAGATACTTTCTAAAACCAGTCCTACATAAAATAACAAGATGATCGACAGAACCATTCAAGCCTGAATATAAAATAAAATCATGGAACAGCAGAAACAATACAATATTTCAACGAAAGGAACTTTGGAAATACAGTATTACATTGTATATCAGGTTTTGTACGGAATAATGAAATACAATTGAATGAAGCACATTGAAGAAACTTGTCCTGAGATTGTAGCTATAGTATTAGAGAACTTAAATTTGGAACTCGAAGTTCATCTGGATTTAAAGAAATTCCGTATTAAACCTAAATTTGAAGAATAGAATTAACCATGAAGACGTAGTGCTCCCTCGCTCGCTTGCGCGTGTGTTTGTGTGTGTGTGCGTGTGTGTGTGTATGTGTTTGTGTCAATCAAATTATTACATTAAAACTGGTTGATGAATTTATCCAGATATAAAATGAAGTTAACAGAGTGATCATGATCAAAAATTTGCTATTTTAATAAAACATCAAAAATGGTTTTGAATATAAACAAATGAAATGTTTCAAATCGAAAAAACCTTTTATGTCAATATGTTTAGAAAAGAAAATTAATAATTTTATTTCATTGTATTAAAAGCTTCCAAAACCTAGACACTACTCCACTTATAAACTGCATCTTTACTTATATGTATTTGAAACGTTAAATGACACACATAACAAACTTCCAATTAAACAAAAATTAAGTTCTCTGTTGTTTTTGTTTGTTTCGGAACACACAGCGGACATCGGCATCTCAACAGACATCGTCATCTCAGCGGACATCATCATCTCAGCGGACATCATCATCTCAGCGGACATCGTCATCTCAGCGGACATCGTCATCTCAGCGGACATCGTCATCTCAGCGGACATCGTCATCTCAGCGGACATCATCATCTCAGCGGACATCATCATCTCAGCGGACATCGTCATCTCAGCGGACATCGTCATCTCAGCGGACATGATCATCTCAGCGGACATCATCTACTCAACGGACATCGTCATCTCTGCGGACATCGTCATCTCAGGAGACATCGTCATCTCAGCGGACATCATCTACTCAACGGACATCGTCATCTGCCAGGAACACGCCCGGTAATAAGCATCAGGTAAATATATAGTTTTAAACTTAAATAATAACGTAAGTAAAGATGCAGTTTCGATCACTCTGTAACCTTCCAGTATATTATTGCGTGTTTTAGTCTGTTACTAAACTGTATTAAAACGTGTTCTATATTTATATGTTTTGTGAATAAATAATGTTATATGTTGTATTATTGTTGTTCTTTTAATTGACTATATCTAGTGATGTGTAAAGTATTTTGAAGAAGGTTTATCTGTATCTACGTACTACAGGTTCATTAGGAAAAATAACATGGATCAATATCAAATTCGGTGGTTCAGATTATTAATATTAATTTGTTCTTTATTCTCTATTAGCTGTTACTATTACTTTAGATCTATAAACAATACTATGTCAGCTTGACAAATTATATTCCTATCTAATATTTAATCCTATAAAATACAATGTCCTAATCAGACCTTTAAATCATCAATCCAGAGAAATGGTAAATTCTTTAATTTAACATTAACTCTTGTTTTCTAACTCTCCCAATGATGGTCTTTTGGCTGTTTCTCTGGTGATCAGCAGCATCTACTCGTCTCCGCCGACATCTCGGATGATACTGATCTCCTGGGCTGGTCTCTCTGCTAACCAGCATCTCCCCGTCCCCGTCGACGACTCGGATGCCACTGATCTTTTGGGCTGGTTTCTCTGCTGATCAGCAGCACCTCTCCGTCCCCGCCGACAATTTGGGTGTCACTGATCCCGTTTCTAGGTCACTAGCAGTTTATAAAAAGATTCACTACCCATGTCATGCTAATAACCTGCAAGTTAAGCAGTTGCGACAATTTTTCAATTATTTCCCAATAATTACCACACGTCTGATATTGAAGATGTAACTGGTGCTAACAATTGAGTATTTTTTGTCAATAAAATATTTTCTTATCCTAAATCCTAAGAGATGCTTCTGAAGAGTTTCAAATTTTTTAATTTTTTTGAAAGCAAAATAAATATAAAGAAAAGTAGAATTAAAAGTCAATCGCTCGACGCAGTTTTTTTATAATTTGGAATTTTTAAAACAGCTGTTCAGTACTTGATAAAATAGGTTTGAGAATGTAACCTCACAAAATCCAGCATAAACATGATATTAAGCAGATTGATCTAACCTACATGAATTTAACGTGATTGCAATTGGCAAAAATGAAAATTACCTTAAATGAATTTTTTTTTTCATTAATGAAATAACTTTCCAGATACATTTCTGTGTTACTCCCCACAACAAATGTTAGGTTTCCTGATTGTTATAATGAATAAATTATCCTGTTTTGAAGCCTATAAGAAGACCTATCTGTCTACTATTTTGGGGTTATGATAGGAACAGATCGTCCAACAAATTCCTAGCTTTCACTCACACAAACACAAGGGATTTATACGAGGCCCTTGGGGCCTATGTTCATATGATTATTTAATTGAGTAACTATTTAAACATTGCAGTAAAGGAGAATTTATTAACAAATAGTTATATCTTCTTAATACTGATAGTATTTTATAAAACATTTTGTGTAAAATTCTTATCTTAAACCTTGTTCCCAAATATTTGCATTATTCATAATAATAAATCCCAGCGTCGTCTTATAAAAATCCTATTTTCCACGTTAAGAGATAAAAGTCGTTTAAAATACTTTGCAGGGTTTATAAGCCGAGGAAACAGTTTTCTAAGCCATATTGTGTGACAACGTTCAAGTAATAAATGCAGAATGTAGGTAGATCGAACGACAATGTCGCTTGCTAAGGTTTGTAATCCTGTGTCCTGCCGTGTCATTGGTTCAGGAGTCAGAAGCACTTTAGATAAGAAGCGACATAAACTATTGTGTGAGTCCTGGATAAGGATTTACTTAGAAAAGGCGAGGAAGGGAAGGGGTTTGACAATCTCTTTACGTTGTGTCCTCATCCCAGTGTCATGTTTATTTATTGCTTTTACTTTCAAAATAAATATATAAAGGACAAATGGAACAAAACAGAAGAAGGCTAACAAAAGACAAATATTTGAGTAGAATAAGAAAACAAAAATTAACAATATAAATACTTTTTTCATTATAGTTTTAAAACATATTTTTGGAGTACATAAAGAAGAATTACAAAAATGTTTTATAGCTCTTACTTGATGAATATAATATCCTATATATTATTCAACGTCAAATAATAATAATAATAATAATAAATTGTCTTTTTTAATATTAAATTATCAGCATTCATAAAATTTAAACAATTTATTAAAACGATTAAATTAATAATATTTGCAGAGCAGTCTTATGATCCTTTGACTGAAAGGTTGACAGTTATCTAATGTCTTTCCTTCCGTTTACCTTTTTATAATCACTAACAAATTTATAATCACAAACGGAGGACGAAATTTTTGACGATTACTAAAATAACCTAACCTATCCATCGTATACTGGTTAAGTAATAATGCAGTTAAATTTTATTATTTCACACTATCACCGGTTTTTTAAATTCACACTGTTACCTTTTTTTTCCCTATGCAGTAGTCACATTGTATTTATAAGAAAGATATATTACGTGTATTAAAACTTCTAAGGGTCAAGTTTTACAGTTCACAGACATCTTAACATGGTATAATATTCTGAGGGAATCACACTGAAATATATTGTAATATAAATAAAATATATATATATATCTATAATAAATAAGTATTTTTATAAAAAATATTATTATTTCTTGGGTGCTGTTCATTTTGCCATACTGTATATATTGGCTATGTCAAATATGTTAATATTTAACTTTATTATAATATTGTTGGGAACATTTCCTCTACGCGCACTTTTGAAGACAAGTCCTCGCACAAGTGAATCATATATTAAAGTACATTTAATTCCCTTTTGTTTTTATTGTCTTCAACCAGGTTATTCATATTTTACAGTACAACTTCTGCTGTGTTATCTTCTGTTTTTATTTGATTAAACAGTTATTATTGGTGGAACGGTTTTTTAAAATTTTACATTACTTTCATAATGAAATTTATCTGAACACAAAAATTGGTACATTTGTAAGGGCCAATATTTTTTCGTTTATTATTAAACGTGAAATCGCAAATATAATTTGGGAATTGAATTTATTCTTTTTGCAACATCTTTCATAAATTATTTAATTTTTTTAATGTTTATATTACTTCCAGAATTAAATTAATCTGAACACAAAAATTGTACACTAGTTAAAACCACTATTCTTAGATTTATTATTAAACGTGAATTCAAAAATATAAATTGAGATTTACATTGATTCATTTTGCAACTTCTTTCTTAATTTATTAAAACAATTTTAATGTTGTCATTACTTCCAGAATGACATTTATCTGGACACATAAATTGATACACTAGTTTGAATTAATATTCTTTGTTTTAATTATTAAACATGAACTAACATTGATTCTTTTACAACTTTTTTCTTGAAATTTTCAATGACCTAGTGATTTTGATCTGTAAACTTTTCCATTTTATAACTGTAGCAAATTTTGATACACTATCATTCAAAACTCAGGTCTATCATATTTTCGAAGGGATTTTTTAAGTTTAATTTTATTAAACATCAGTTTATATTAAGGGAACATATTTATTTTTTATTTTTTACATTAATAAAGTATGGGTTTTATTTGGACAAATAATTTCCTCGACGCTACTTTGGTCAATATTATTAAGTTTAATTATGAAGGCTCATAAATTAATGTACTATTTATTCCTTTATAGCTTATTTAAAAAATTTTCTTGAGTGTTTTATTTACTTGATCCATAAAGATGTTACTGGCGAAGAAGTGAAACAGAATCATAAAATATCTTAAAATCTACGAAGTCTACCTCGATTAAAAGTTTCTGAAATGGAACGTTCAAATCGTAATGACAAACACGTAAGAGAAGACATGTGGGTTGTGAGTAAATTGTACATTACCAAAATACTATGTAATTCCAAACCTGCACATTTAGATAATAACAACGAATTTTTTGTATGGATGTTTGAAAGGTTACTATTTTTTCTATACGTTACAACATATTTAAATAGTATAATACATTTTTCAAACATTTTATCTTTCGATTTTTCTTGCAAATTTTACCCACATTGATGATGATCATAAACGATAGATGATAGAGACGATAGACGTTAGACGATAGACGTTTAACGATAGACAAAAGACAATAGATGATTATCATAAACGATAGATGATAGACGACAGATGATAAACGATAGACGATAGAAGATAGATGATAGACGATAAACGATAGACGATAGACTATAAATGATAGATCATAAACGATAGATTATAGACGATAGACGATAGAAGATAGATTATAGACGATAAACGATAGACGATAGACTATAAATGATAGATCATAAACGATAGATTATAGACGATAGAAGATAGATTATAGACGATAGGCGATAGAAGATGGATGATAGGCGATAGACAATATACCTTAGATGATGATCACAAACGATAGATGATAGACGACAGATGATAAACGATAGACGATAGAAGATAGATGATAGAAGTAGACGATAGATGATAGACTATAAATGATAGATCATAAACGATAGATTATAGACGATAGACGATAGAAGATAGATTATAAACGGTAGACGATAGACGATAGATGATTGATCATAAACGATAGATGATAGAAGATAGATGATAAACGATAGACGATAGAAGATAGATGATAAACGATAGACGATAGAAGAATATATGATAGACGATAGTTTATCATCTATAATTTATCGTCATGTATCAATCGCTGCTGAAGTTAATTTGTGGCTTCTTATAACAAAATAATAAAAACGATTTTTTTTTTTTTAGATGATAGATGATAGACGATAGAAGATAGATGATATATGATATATGATAGATGATAGACGATAGATGATGAACGATAAATAATAGAAGATAGATGATATATCTAAAGTCAAGTTAACGTTAGAACCTTTTGAATCCAAGTCAGAAGTTAGGCTAAGTTTAATACATCATGTCTCTCTACTTTTATGATGTTATTTTACATGTAACAAGTTGTTACTGGGTTTGTAAGTTTATCGTTATAACCCTCCAGGTCAAGAACATGGACCTGTTGGGGCCTCAAGCTTATTGGTTGAAACATGTATGTAGTGGGAGGTGGGACAAGGTGTCATTTATGTTAGTTTAGGTTTCATATCTGATGGTGATAACTATGTAATCTAAATATACATCAAAGTATTTACGAGAATAAAATAAAAACTAATTATTGGAATTATTGTGGTTATTAGTTTTTGTACATGTGTTTGTGATTAGGTGCACTATCAATTAATATTATGATAGATGAAAAGTATGTCACAAATAGACGCTCTAATCGGTTTCGTCCGATCGGTTTGGTATATTTATCATTCTACTGTTCCTCTCCGCTCTACAATATACAGGGTGTTTCCAAAAATAGTTCCAAAACATCAGGGCCTTATCAAAACCAATAAGGCTAAACATATTTGCTAAAATGCTTAGTTTTCTATTTAGCTGCTATTTAACAAAACAAATCATAACTTCATAACGGTGAATGATATGGATTTTATCCTGCTACTTAGTGCTATAACAACCAATTGGAGTAAAATAATCAACTGATTTTCTTAACTCATTTAAAAACGTCGGCTATTTAACCTCTTGAACGTCAAATGTCTGGAAAACCGTTAATTTTACACACATGCAGGTTTAACTCACATAAACACAGGATATTGTACTTGGATCATAGCGGGAGACATGAATCAGCTACTGCACTCACCTTATTTATTTAATTATTTTTATTTTGAATTTTATAAAGAAACGAAATTCAACAAACATAGCCTAATTTGCAACAATACTTTCTGTTTGAAAATGAAACCATAGAAACAATAGTGAAATCAATATATTTGCAAATTGAACACAACACATTATTTCATCTCTCACAAAATAACTTTCAAAACATATTTATAGATTTTATATCAGTCATTTAACATGATAACAGTAACTAGTTTGCTGAATGCGATATATACTGAAGAAACTTGCCTAAGCCCAAAATATTGCAAACTTTTAACCTAACTTTTTCGGGACTTTACGTTTATCTGGATTTGAAGCAACGAGATACTTTCTAAAACCAGTCCTACATAAAATAACAAGATGATCGACAGAACCATTCAAGCTTGAATATAAAATAAAATCATGGAACAGCAGAAACAATACAATATTTCAACGAAAGGAACTTTGGAAATACAGTATTACATTGTATATCAGGTTTTGTACGGAATAATGAAATACAATTGAATGAAGCACATTGAAGAAACTTGTCCTGAGATTGTAGCTATAGTATTAGAGAACTTAAATTTGGAACTCGAAGTTCATCTGGATTTAAAGAAATTCCGTATTAAACCTAAATTTGAAGAATAGAATTAACCATGAAGACGTAGTGCTCCCTCGCTCGCTTGCGCGTGTGTTTGTGTGTGTGTGCGTGTGTGTGTGTATGTGTTTGTGTCAATCAAATTATTACATTAAAACTGGTTGATGAATTTATCCAGATATAAAATGAAGTTAACAGAGTGATCATGATCAAAAATTTGCTATTTTAATAAAACATCAAAAATGGTTTTGAATATAAACAAATGAAATGTTTCAAATCGAAAAAACCTTTTATGTCAATATGTTTAGAAAAGAAAATTAATAATTTTATTTCATTGTATTAAAAGCTTTCAACACCTAGACACTACTCCACTTATAAACTGCATCTTTACTTATATGTATTTGAAACGTTAAATGACACACATAACAAACTTCCAATTAAACAAAAATTAAGTTCTCTGTTGTTTTTGTTTGTTTCGGAACACACAGCGGACATCGGCATCTCAACAGACATCGTCATCTCAGCGGACATCATCATCTCAGCGGACATCATCATCTCAGCGGACATCGTCATCTCAGCGGACATCGTCATCTCAGCGGACATCGTCATCTCAGCGGACATCGTCATCTCAGCGGACATCATCATCTCAGCGGACATCGTCATCTCAGCGGACATCGTCATCTCAGCGGACATCGTCATCTCAGCGGACATGATCATCTCAGCGGACATCATCTACTCAACGGACATCGTCATCTCTGCGGACATCGTCATCTCAGGAGACATCGTCATCTCAGCGGACATCATCTTCTCAACGGACATCGTCATCTGCCAGGAACACGCCCGGTAATAAGCATCAGGTAAATATATAGTTTTAAACTTAAATAATAACATAAGTAAAGATGCAGTTTCGATCACTCTGTAACCTTCCAGTATATTAATGCGTGTTTTAGTCTGTTACTAAACTGTATTAAAACGTGTTCTATATTTATATGTTTTGTGAATAATAAATGGTATATGTTGTATTATTGTTGTTCTTTTCATTGACTATATCTAGTGATGTGTGAAGTATTTTGAAGAGGGTTTATCTATATCTACGTACTACAGGTTCATTAGGAAAAATAACATGGATCAATATCAAATTCGTTAGTTCAGATTATTAATATTAATTTGTTCTTTATTCTCTAAAAGCGTTTACCATTACTTTAGATCTATAAACAATACTATGTCAGCTTGACAAATTTTATTCCTATCTAATAATTAATCCTATAAAATACAATGTCCTAATCAGACCTTTAAATCATCAATCCAAAGAAATGGTAAATTCTTGAATTTAATATTAACTCTTGTTTTCTAAACACATGAATCTGCTCACCTTTTCAACATAGGCCGCGAATCTCTCTATAAACTGCCAGTGAGTCCTTTCGTAAGTACGTTCCTGGGCCTCATCTCTCTACTGACCATCTGAGTTTCTTCGTCCCTGCCAACGTCTGAGATACTCTGGGCGGTTTCTTCTGGGCTCTCCCAATGATGGTCTTCTGTTCTGTTTCTCTGGTGATCACCAGCATCTACTCGTCTCCGCCGACATCTCGGAAGATACTGATCTCCTGGGCTGGTCTCTCTGCTGATCAGCAGCACCTCTCCGTCCCCGCTGACGATTTGGGTGACACTGATCCCGTTTCTAGGTCACTAGCAGTTTATACAAAGTTTCACTACCCATGTCATGCTAATGACCTGCTAGCTAAGCAGTTGAGACACTTTTTCAATCATTTCCCTATAACTACCGCACGTCTGATATTAAAGATTTAGCTGGTGCTAACAATTGAGTATTTTTTGTCAATAAAATATTTTCTTATCCTAAATCCTAAGAGATGCTTTTGAAGAGTTTCAGATTTTATTTTTTTATTTTTGAAACCAAAATAAATATAAAGAAAAGTAGAATTAAAAGTCAATCGCTCGACGCAGTTTTTTTTAGAATTAGGAATTTCTAAAACAGCTATTCAGTGCGTGATAAAAAAAGTTTGAGAATGTAACCTCACACAATCCAGCAAAAATATGATATTAAGCAAATAGATCGATCTAACCTAGATGAATTTACCTTGATTGTAATTGGCAAAGATGAAAATTACCTTAAATGAATTTTTTTTCCATAAAAAGAAATAACTTTCCAGATTCATTTCTGTGTTACTCCCCACAACTAATGTGAGGTTTCCTGAACTGTTATAGTGAATAAATTATCCTGTTTTGAAGCCTATAAGAAGACCTATCTGTCCACTATTTTGGGGTTATGATAGGAACAGATCGTCCAACAAATTCCTAGCTTTCACTCACACAAACACAGGGGATTATACGAGGACCTTGGGGCCTATGTTCATATGATTATTCAATTGAGTAACTATTTAAACATTGCAGTAAAGGAGAATTTATTAACAAATAGTTATATCTTCTTAATACTGATAGTATTTTATAAAACATTTTGTGTAAAATTCTTATCTTAAACCTTGTTCCCAAATATCTGCATTATTCATAAAAATAAATCCCATCGTCGTCTTATAAAAATCCTATTTTCCACGTTAAGAGATAAAAGTCGTTTAAAATACTTTTCAGGGTTTATAAGCCGAGGAAACAGTTTTCTAAGCCATATTGTGTGCCAACGTTCAAGTAATAAATGTAGAATGTCGGTAGATCGAACGACAATGTCGCATGCTAAGGTTTGTAATCCTGTGTCCTGCCGTGTCATTGGTTCAGGAGTCAGAAGCACTTTAGATAAGAAGCGACATAAACTATTGTGTGAGTCCTGGATAAGGATTTACTTAGAAAAGGCGAGGAAGGGAAGGGGTTTGACAATCTCTTTACGTTGTGTCCTCATCCCAGTGTCATGTTTATTTATTGCTTTTACTTTCAAAATAAATATATAAAGGACAAACGAAACAAAACAGAAGAAAGCTAACAAAAGACAAATATTTGAGTACAACAAGAAAACATAAATTAACAATATAAATACTTTTTTGATTATAGTTTTAAAGATATTTGTGGAGTACATAGAGAAGAATTACACAAATGTTTTATAGCTCTTACTTGATGAATATAATATCCCATATATTATTCAACGTCAAATAATAATAATAATAATACTTTTTTTAAATATTAAATTATCAGCATTCATAAAATTTAAACAATTAATTGATACGATTAAATTAATAATATTTGCAGACCAGTCTTATGATCCTTTGACTGAAAGGTTGACAGTTATCTAATGTCTTTCCTTCCATTTACCTTTTTATAATCACTAACAAATTTATAATCACAAACAGAGGACGAAATTTTTGACGATTACCAAAATAACCTAACCTATCCATCGTATACTGGTTAAGTAATAATGCAGTTAAATTTTATTATTTCATACTATCACCGGGTTTTTTAAATTCACACTGTTACCTTTTTTTTTGCCCTATGCAGTAGCCACATTGTATTTATAAGAAAGATATATTACGTGTATTAAAACTTCTAAGGGTCAAGTTTTACTGTTCACAGACATCTAACATGGTATAATATTCTGAGGGAATCACACTGAAATATATTGTAATATAAATAAAATATATATATCTATAATAAATAAGTATTTTTATAAAAATATTGTTATTTCTTGGGTGCTGTTCATTTTAACATACTGTATATATTACCTATGTCAAATATGTTAATATTTAACTTTATTATAATATTGTTGGGAACATTTCCTCTCCGCGCACTTTTGAAGACAAGTCCTCGCAGAAGTGAATCATATATTAAAGTACATTTAATTCCCTTTTGTTTCTATTGTCTTCACATAGGTTATTCATATTTTACAGTACAACTTCTGCTGTGTTAACTTCTGTTTTTATTTGATTAAACAGTTATTATTGGTGGAACGATTTTTTTTAAATTTTACATTACTTTCATAATGAAATTTATCTGAACACAAAAATTGGTACACTTGTTAGAGCCACTATTCTTTGGTTTATTATTAAACAAGAAATAGCAAATATAATTTGAGAATTAAATTTATTCTTTTTGCAACATCTTTCATATATTATTCAATTTATTTAATGTTTATATTACTTCCAGAATTAAATTAATCTGAACACATATATTGTACACTAGTTAAAACCACTATTCTTAGATTTATTAATAAACGTGAATTCAAAAATATAATTTGAGATTTACATTTATTCATTATGCAACTTCTTACTTAATTTATTAAAACAATTTTAATGTTATCATTACTTCCAGAATGAAATGTATCTGGACACATAAATTGATACACTAGTTTGAATTAATATTCTTTGGTTTAATTATTAAACATGAACTAACATTGATTCTTTTACAACTTTTTCCTTGAAATTTTCAATGACCTAGTGATTTTGATCTGTGAACTATTTCCATTTTATAATTTTAACAAATTTTGATACACTATCATTCAAAACTAAGGTGTATCATATTTTCGAAGGGATTTTTTAAGTTTAATTTTATTAAACATCAGTTTTTATTAAGGGAACATATTTATTTTTTATTTTTTACATTACTAAAGTATGGGTTTTATTTGGACAAATAATTTCCTCGACGCCACTTTGAGTTAATATTATTAAGTTCAATTACGAATGCTCATAAAATAATGTACTATTTATTACTTTATAGCTTCTTTAAAAAAATTTCTTGAGTGTTTTATTTACTTGATCCATAAAGATGTTACTGGCGAAGAAGTGAAACAGAATCATAAAATATCTTAAAATCTACCCAGTCTTTCTCGATCAAATGTTTCTGAAATGGAACGTTAACATCGTAATGAAAAACACGTAAGAGAAGACATGTGGGTTGTGAGTAAATTGTACATTACCAAAATACTATGTAATTCCAAACCTGCACATTTAGACATTGGCAACGAATTTTGTGTATGGATGTTGGAAAGGTTACCATTGTTTGTATACATTTCAACATATTTAAATAGTAAAATACATTTTTCAAACATTTTATCTTTCGATTTTTCTTGCAAATTCGACCCACATTGTTTGTTAAGTTATTGATACTCTGACCAAAATCACAACCGTTATACAGGTAATCATAACTATTATAAATTAAATTGGTTGGTATGGAGAAAGAAGAACATAGATCATCCTAATAAAAAGTAGAGCAGCTTGTTCACTTCGCTCTTCGGTTGCAACGACAAGTACAACAGAAGAGCACGTGGTAAATATGAATGTGATAACCGAATGTAAGCCTCAAGCCTAGTTAATTGACCCTAATTGAGCCATTTATATCTGCAGCATGACGTCGGCTTGGCATAAACGAGGTCATTTGGTATTAAGTGCAGAATTTTAAATGAAGTCAATTAGTGCATTGTGTACTAGAGTCAGCTCTCTTTCTCTGGATGTTATAAACACACATATAATCAAACACATGTTCTATTCCACGCATATCCTTTAAAATATCTTCACTGACCCAGAATATATTTTAAATTTTATTTCAATCCGTAAATAAAATGGCGCACAAACATACACAGATATACAAATTAGTTGAATTAATTCTATAAATATCAAAATTGCATTAAAAAATTGTTAATGATCCGAAGTCAATTTTAGATTTAAAAAGAAATTATATTATATTCACAAGACAACACAAAAATATAAGAAAATCTACATTACTAGAAATACTTAAATAAACTTAAATACTTTATTCTAATTTTAAGCAAATATTATGTAGCATTGCTGACAGAGAAAAACAGGCGCCTGGAAATGTCAAAGTGGCCTTGACACTAGGTGAAGACTAGTATTAGTCAAAATAAGAAAAAATATTTAAAACATACGAAATATTAACTGAGAAAAATAAAGGACAGCTGTTGATAACTCAAAATTAAGAATGCACTTGAAAAATTAAAATACCAAGAACAAAACAAATAGCCTATTATTACATTTTAAATATTACTTTTACTTATTACTTTTAAAATTAAATCTAATATTATTGGTGTTAGTAAAAAAAAAACTCTTAATTTCTTAATTTTTAATTTGAAATGTTCTTAAGGATAAGATGTTTATTTATTGACAGGAGTTTTAAATTCAGAATGTCGATTATTTACAGAACCAATAAAATTGCAAAATATTTACAAAAAACAAAATATTTTCCCATTTTCTCAAAAAAAGTATATTTTTTTCGTTGAGCCACATTATAACAGTTTTATTGAATAATTAATAACACCATTTCTTTGTAATTATCTACAACACCTAATATTACCCTAAAGAATTTATTATGGAATTGTGCTAATTGATAATATTAATATCATAATCAATTGCCCAGAAATGAAAATGTATTCCTCAATAAATTAAAAATACGACTGCAGTTTTAATAATAATTTAAATTTTGCGTAGATTTTTTAAAATAAGTTTGTAAAATACATATTAACAAATACATTTACCAATAACGATTTAATTTTCTATACATTTATTTAGAACATTTTATGTTTTAATGTTTACCAAAATACTAAAAAACTTATTAAATATTTAAATTAGCATTAAAACAAGAGTTACTATTTAGAATTTGTTAAGTTAAACATTTTCATTTTTATAAATATTTGGACAATGGATTATAATATTATTGTTAACAATTATCATAATCCAAAATGTCTAAATTCAGGTTAATCTCGAGTGTTGGAAATAATTGACAAGAAACTTTGTTATAGTTTTTGTTAAAGGTTTGGTGTCCTTTGATGTTCAAAATTTTTAATAAAAATCATTTTTTTATTTCGTTAAAAGACAAACAATTTTAGTAAATATTGTAAAATATTAAATGTTTCAGGGAATTTCTACATTAAAATTGTAAACGTCCACCATGTTAAAAATGTACAAAATAAAAACCTGCTTTCCCGGTATACTTGTTAAAGATCATATTAACAAAAGTATACTCATAAATAAAAATATAAATCACACTCAATATTTTATCTATTTCCAAAGATATCATGTATTTTTGAAAAAAATAAAAAGGCAGATAGACGTAAAACAAAGCCTTTCCGCACTAATGTTTATATAGCTTTTTTAATGTTTATATATCAGCTCCAGAAATTTTAACTTCCAATTTTGAATAAACCTGTATATACAAATTTAGACTTCTTGGCTTGATAAATAACATTGATAAAAAATATTACACACTTACTTAATTTTAAAAATCTAGTAAACTGCATTTTACTTCTAGTAAACTGCATTTTAAAAAATACACAAATCCCGTCAAAACTAAGGGTTACAAGTACATTGATCATTAAAAAAATGTATTCGATTTTCTTCATATGATGACAGTAAAAGTTTTCACATCTCACTAAATCTTCGTGTTCTATGTAGTAACAACTTTAAATCTCTATTTAAGCAGAAAATTTATTATTATTTGTGTTACAAATCTAATATGATGTCTAATTTATATATTATCCCCAGAAGGTATAACTGAACAACAACAAATAGAAATGTTCCAACTGCGACTGCGTCGAAGTGACGCAAACACAAAAAGTTGATAAAGCCAACTTGCTTCCACTTCTGAAACCAAAGCTATCTATCAAACTGAAGTAAACCAGTTAAAACCGGATTAACTCATAAGACCAATGATTAACCTGAGCTTTCATCACTTTAAATCCAGGAATTAAAATCTCTTAGGATTTATTGGCGAATAAGTGTAATTAATAGTGAATTACAACGTGAAGATTTAAATATTTTTCGTTACTTCTTTGAGTATATCAGGATATTGACTGATATAAACAACAATCGTAAACAACTAACCTTATAAACAAATAATTTACTCTTTAATTAGTAACAATCAGACCAAAATAAACAAATCAAATTTCTTTTTAGTAGGCCTTAATAGTGTATACACCTAACGCTGTGAATAACGATGATTCTATCTATTAATATAATGTTTTATTATTTTAATACTAAGTTATTGTTATTTAGTAGTAATTTATTTTATATGTTTTTCTTGTGTTATTTTGCAGTATAATAAAAATTCCGTTCATAGCTCGTCCAAAAATGCTTTTCCGGTGCTTGATCAAATTGGAAAACACTTTAGCGGACGGAAAAAGCCACTTGCTGTACTTGTAACGAAATTTACTATTAAATTTATTTACTTTCAACAATAAATTAAATCATTTTTTAATACTGTTTTCGTAGAGATCCTTGGTAATAATTGTCAAGAATCCAATTTATTTGAGGCAATGGTTACTCGTTTTAGATGATGCAACGTTCATTTTAAATATTACAACATAACATGTGTACAATGTTTGTAGGACTATTGTATGTGAGAGTGTGTTTGTTTCTGTGCCAGCATGTTGCTTTGAATTTCCTTTTTTTTAAAAGCATATGTTAAATTAGTGTTTAGTATATATATAGTGAATATATTTTTTGTAATAAAATTTATTTTTTCTTCTCACTCTTTCAATGTTTTTACCAGTCTCCACCTTTTGTGCTCATTTTTGTAATTATTATATTGTTAATAATATATGTTAGAAGTTTTCACAGTCCGTTTTTTCCAATCAACAAAGTAAGTAATAATAATAATAATAAAAGTATTATTTGTATTTCTTTTTTTTCCCAATGAGGGTAGCTTCAAAACAGGCTAACAGCCTAAAGGAAGTGCCTACATTTTCTTTGTACGATTATGTCAGAAAGGTTTCAATTTTTTTCTTTGTTACTTGCATAGGTGCTTAATAGTGTTTTAAGTTCTAGTTCGAATTATTTTTCTGTAAATTGTATTTAAGTTTCTACGTTATTATTTAATGTTATTATAAGTTATATTACTTGCATGTTTTCGAATTATGTACAAAGAGAATAAATGAATATATATATTTTTTAAAATATACAGTCTCTTAAAGTTCCAATTAAAAAAAACAAACTATTATATACAGATCCTCTAATGTTCGAAATGGTATTTAATGCCACCTAAAACTATTTTCTGTGCCTGAAATATAAGTAATTTGATACGTTAATACATATAACATGTGTTCTTTATGTTTTGTTTATTTTTACTTAAAAGAGTAACCGTAACTTTAAATACTTTAGGGTTGATTTAATTTAGAGGACTTCACAGACATTAAATTATTTTGTAGCTATATTTAAAAGAATGTAATCATCAGTTGTGTGAAAAGAGAAAAGGGTTTAAAATACATGAAGTTTGACATATTAACTTCAAAATAACGATTTATCTGAATTTAAAAATTTTATGAAACATAATCCTTAGAGAATTTATAACTTATGAAGTGAATATTTCTCTATATACCTGGCTTAAATTCCAATACATTTAAATTTAATTAAAAAAGTAAGGTATTCCTAGTAAGAATTGCCCCATTATTCATATGAGATTTGACAAATAAATTCTCTTCTCCTCGTTTTACCAAATTTGACTGTATATACATTAAATGTCTGATTATTCCTAAACAAAAAAATATTAAATGACGTGGAGAAACCTCATACAGAAAAGAGAGATATTTTTTTAAAAAAATACCTAATCTGATTTTTAAAACTTAAATGTATATTTAATATTTAAAAATGTACTTTAGTAACATAACAAATACAACAAAAAGACATACAAAATAACCACTTGGGTTGTAAATCACTATTAACCATTCTGTGTAATTTTAAATCCTTCATAAAAAATAAAATAATTTTAACGATTTGATTGTGAAAAAAGATTTTCATCGGCCGAATAAATTCCCTACAGTATTAATTTTAAAATTCAAACTGTCCTATATATAACCAAATGTTGTATCGTCATCCAAACAGCGGCTTTAACCAAATAAAACCCATTTCATTGATCTGTTCCCACAAACAGTGGAATCCAGTTTTAATGAAATATTTTAAAACAATATTTACATTTTACAATAATGAAATTTCCATAAACAGACAAAGCTGCCAACTGCAGTACAAGGGTTTACCACACTTTGAATTCTAACAAATAATTGTAATTGCACGTCAGGTACGTTGCCACGTTTACGTGTTAAATGCCTGGTAACAAGGTATTATGATTACACAACATAGGCTAAACACAAACAAGGGCATGTAAGTGTCTGTGTTAAAGAGGGTTCGCTACTGCTTTGCATATACAAATTTGTGTTTTAGTTGGCTGTCAAAATATTGACCTTGTGTGGAGATACAAGCAGGGAGATAATTAATCATGTGTAGCTTTGGAGTTGGGTTCTACCATAAACTGTCTCTACTACTTGAACCAATAAACAAAACATCTTCCTAGGAAAAGAATTATAGTTCTTGAGACTGATCGATATTGAGGTGGTGGAAGAAATGTCAGTAATTTAAAATTAAAATAAACTGTTTATTAACATCCTGAAATGTTCATTTGTACTTTTATTGTTTTAAATGTAAAGGTTTGTAAATGTTTATAAAAAAAGGTAGAAAAGAACATAAAACAAAGACCCTTACCCTAAATTCTCTAAGAACCGATAGGAATGATGACATAGAGGGATTTCTAGATAAATATGGCTAGAATTCTTTGGGATTGCCAAGCTGATACACAATAAAGCGAGCCCCCAGAGGACATACAAACGTACAAAGTTACACAGAAATTCATTTTGCAATATAACTAATCTATAGAAAACAAGAGTATACGGTATATCAAGTTGTATATATGATATCAAGTGTTCAACTATAGTTATTTTCTTTTATGATCGGGTTCAGTTTAATTTCCCATTACCTCCTGTTTTACTTGATGTTTGATATGTTGTTTTGGTTTATCTATAAAAAAAGTATCCCTAAATAAGGTGTGTCTGTTTTTTGTATATTTTTGAGATACTTTAGGGTGACACAGAAGCATGAAATTATACATGGAGCTTCCTGATCTCTGAACATATTATGATTAATATATTACTTTTACAAACTATTCGTAAATTGTTTGATAACGTCAATAAAATTTACCATTTTATATTTATGGAGAAACTTTAATTAGCTGTTTCATAACTATCAATCAGCTGATATTATTAAATAATCAAATTTCATTTTTAAGCTTATGATGATGCTTCAATCAGCTGTTATTGCAACTGCATACGTAAATACCAATCAGGTGATATTATTAAAACAACCGAATATCTCATGCCAAGTTTTCCAATCAGCTGTATTTTTAAACAACAATCAAATTTTCCATGCCAAGCCTATGAGAAAAATATTATTTATCAGTGTTGTATGTAAATTTTCAACTGCCAATCAAATTCTGACTATATGTTTATGAGAATAGTTTTAACTAGCAGTAAAATATTCAACAGCCAATCAGTTGTTATTATTAAAACAATCTAATTTTCCATGCTAATTTAGAAATTTTTCCATGTACATGTTCAACTGCAAATAAGGAGAGATTAAAATCCACATGTCAAACAATGATTGCAATTTTGTTCAGTTGTTGTTGCATGTTACCAACTGAAAATCAGCTGATATTATTAGATTGTTTTTGTTTTAATGTCTAGCTGCTGTTACTTGTATTCAACTATTTATCATTTGATCTTAAATATCCAGTTTGTTTTGATGGTCTGTTTAAAAAGTTCTGCTTTTGTTTAAAATATATTTCTTATAGTTGAAAATAGTAAGGTTACTAGTGAAAATAATAAATTAAGAAAATCATATAAAAAAGTTACATGAAACTTTTTCATTCTACAATAATTAATTTTTGTTAATTTACTATTTTATTTATAGCTATTGTTTGATATTGTACAGCTCATTAAAACCTTAACGTAAGTCCTGTAGGCGATACAAAAAATATATTAATCAAGGATTTAACAGTCTGAGGACTTCACAGACATTAATTAATATTATTTTACTTGGATTACTTAATAAAGGAATTATTACAGTCAATTTTTGTAACCACATTTAAAAAAGTAAAAGAATAATTGTCTGAAAATAAGAATCTATTTGTGTGACATTTTGTGTATCAACGAACAATCAGATTTTGGACAAAATATGCTTTATTGGAGAAAATAATACCAGGAATAGGCTAAAATTCATTTAACAGTTTTAATAAAATTCATATTAGTTTTATATTTTGGCCTTTAATTTTTTTAATTGATAATAATTCCTACATATTTTATTCCCAAAGAAAACTAAATATTGACAATTATTTTATTTTCACGAGTATTAATAAAACTTAAATATTTATGATTTTTTTTAAGCTCTAAGTTTGATTTCACAATGTTTAATCACCGTTACATTTAATATTACGTTAATTTTTCCAATTTAAAAAATATTAGCTCTATACATTTTTGCAAATTACCTGCAACATTCATATGGAAGATGGAAAGAAAAAGTGAATTGATAAATAATTCTTTTTATACATTTTTTTCCCTCTAAATTACCAGTACATTCAAACATTTTGAGGTTATTAATTTGTACTATGTATCACTAGTACTTTTTAAAAATGTATTAAATAGTTTCTATAATTTCAAATTTTTAATATTAACAAATATAAATAATGTTTTTAAAGATGGTTATGTGATATAAGAGGGTACAGGTAGGGAGTATATTAACTAGTACAGATAGCGGTGCCTATAAATTGATAGTTATCCGCGTCTTGCATAGCATCTTTTATATTATATGATTTGTGTGTGTGTATGGCCTGGATACTGTTTTTATGTTTTTTGATCTTCTATGCTTGTATTTGTCTTTTCAATATAATTCAGCAAATTTGCCGTTCAAAATTCAAACAATTTTTGTTTTTAGTAAATATAATCGATTAATTGGTAAGTATGAGTTTAACTTCTAACTTACATATTCAATTCTATAAATAGTAAAGTAATACTGGCTTTAATTTATTTTATGTTCCACTGTGAGTCAAAATTCTAGCCTTGTTGCATGCGGGTAGACAAATAGGCCGTGATGGAAACGCATTAAGCCAACCTGATAAAGTTGAATGAGAACTTGTTTTCAGAAAGATTACAGTAAAGAATAATAAACTAAACTGACAGTTTTATTAATGAATATTGCGCAAAATTATTTAGGCCTTCGGTAATTCGCTCTTTATAATAATAGGCCTAAAAGTATAAAAATAAATATAGTATATTTATAAAACTAATAACTTATAAATTTCACAACAATCAAAATATTAATCAACAATTTGGGAGCTTTTCAATATTATAAACATTCAACTTTTTTAGATAACATTATAATTGTTCAGAATTAATTTATTTCGGTTTATTTTACAAACCGAGATCAAATGAAATTGATTTTTCATTATACAAAGTTTAGGGGTAATTTATTTGCTGTACTTTTCATACAGGTTTTTTTCTATAGAACATCACGTTTTATACGAATTCTATTTTTAATAATTAATAATATATATATTTATAACAATTTATATAAACTATCTAAAAGATAACGGTTTTTTAATATTTCTTAAAACTATAAATTTTTCAGCCAGAAACTAAGACTTTATCGGTAAAATAAAAGAATAAAAAATTATAAAAATCAAGATAATCTAGTGTGATATTTTATAGATGATAATTTTATTTGTGAAATCAAAACCTCTAATTTAAAACTTTTATTTTTAATTTTGGAACTTCACTAATTCAGGTTGTTAATGGTTTTAGGGCGATTCTGTTATTTCACATTTTATTTTGTCACATTAAGTAAATAGTTTAAAAATGTTATGTGATGGGTAAAATAATTTATATCGAGTTTTATACAGATATATCCGTTCTGAAGTTTCTTGAGTTGAAAAAGTGATTTTTGGCGTGATGTCGGTCTCTCTGTCATATAGGATATAAACTACTATACATTGCAAACATGTTTGAGAGATTTGAGTTAAATATATTGTATGCGGTTATGTCTCGATAGTTTTGTTTTCTTTCATTTATTGAGAATAAACAATTTGGGAGTAGCTGTCATACAAATAACACAACATTTTTATTTTCTTAATATTGGTGCAACCAATTTCGTTTACATTTGTATAAAAATGAGAATTTTAATTACCCAAACCCACATTTTTCAAAAATCGCAAGTAGAAAAATATTACAGTTTAATAATAACTAACAATAAAGAAAATAATAACTTCAAATCTATTATAAAAGTTTGATTTTACACTGAGGAAGTGTTCATGACGGAGCTTATGGTTGACTTTTTCTGTGACGATTAGTTTGGTTTGTCTTAATATGGTTTTGATGATAGGTGAGTAGGAACGTTTCTGCAAGGTGTTTGCACTGTATATAGGCTATTTTGATTAGAAATTTAGTTTTAGTTTTAGAGCACAACACTCTATCTACACCTTTTCGACGTTTAAGAGTCAGTATCTCAGAGTTACATATATTTTTAAATGAATTAATAATGTAGTATTATTTAAATTTACTTTTTACCAAGAAGTACTGTAATAAAAGTGTAAAATTAAATTTGAATTTTTTTCTTTACACCCCCTGTGGGATCCCTTTTTTGAGTGGCGAAATCTGTTTCTATACCAAAAGGTAGTTACATTTTACCAATAGATGTATCATAATTTCCGTTTATTTTCTGAAATAGCTCAAAAGCAGTCCCCGTATTTATCAAACACCCTGTATATTTATGTATATCTTTTTAAGATTTATTTTAGATGGCGTTGTATTATCAGATATTTTTCCGTGTCGAAGTAAATAACATTTCTTCCCATACTTTACAAAATCATTACTAGGAACGTCTAAAAAACAATCCACCTATATTGATGGATAGTTGAGTGAATGCATATTACTAACATGATTAAAATACAGTGGCTTATTACATATACTCTACGCGTCACGAGGAATCATGTGCCAATATATGCTACTCAAATGTAAATTATGCTACAATATAGCCTACTAAACTACTAAAACTAAATCTTACTGAAATAAAATTATCCGTACAGTCAGTAAAATAATTTAAAAATTCATTGAACATCTTTAACTTAAACCTATCACAAAATTTCAATAAACATATGTCTATTAAACTACAACAAATTATGTATAGTTCATAAAATACTGCAATTAATATAACTCACTACCAATAATTACAATTAATTCTTAAACTTACTAACAAATAATTTGTTTTGTGTGTGTGTATATTGAGTAACTTTATCTATTCTATTATTTTTAATAAACTATTAATATGGTCTCTGTTTAAAAGCCAATAATTAATTTTCATTCGAAAAGAATGAATATTTGTCCAATGTTAAATAAAACAGGTACGAGCATAGCAAGGCTTTGGACCCGGAGAAAATAATTCTACAAAATTGTTTTTTCAACTTTGGATCTAGTAACAGACCTTGGATAATAGTTATTTTGAAATAGTAATAATATATATCACGAAAGTTGTTTACGTTTTTTAAATAGACGATTTTGTGCACATTATGGATAAGTATTTTTGCACGAGAATTTTTATTATTATGAATAAGGAATGATGAGAAACATATTTAAATTCAACAATTTAAATATAGCTTTTGAAGGTAAATTTTTATATTTCCTACCATCTCAAACTGTAATATTCTGCAATAGTCATGAATAAATTAAACCAAAATATAGGTATTCATTCATCATGCTCCTCAAAAAGTGAAATTGTCTTAAACTTACAATTTTCTCATCTACTGCAATAACTATTCTTAAATATTTAATGTGGTCTGGATTTAAATGAGCTGGTACATTTAATTTGAAGAAAATATGGAGGATAACTTCTCAATTGTAGAACATAGATGTCCTCAACGTTAGCTAATTGTATACCACTTTAAAATCTGAATAAATTGGTAACTAGAGTCGTTTCCTGCTATTAAATGTAATTGGGGGATCAGTAAGGACCACAACTTTAATAGAACTACTTCATCTTTAGTAAACATAATAATTAAAATTAGATTAATCACCCAGTGTGCGCACAACTTTGTGTTCCGTTGTGAGGGCGAGAAACTAAAAAATATATACAATTTTTACACCTAAACAAAACTAACTCCATATTGCAGAAGATCCCTTACTATCTAACACAAACAGGATGTATTTATCATGAGGTCAAACTATAAACAAGTGTTCTAATCTGTAAACAGATGTCTAGTCTTATTATGATTAATTCCAATAAATCTCACCAGAGTTGATAAGGTTTCTATAGATAACCAACATGTGGTGTGTTGTTAATTGGTGGTCGCCACTTATCTTATACAACTAATAACTTGGATATGTGATGCGAAGATTGTTTATTGGAGCGTAAACAAAGTTGTTTATATCTAGCTCGCTGGGTCGGTCAATATGTCACCCGGGGATTAATTGGGTCGGACAAAAGGCTGTAGTTAGAGTTCCTCTAGTTTATTAAATGTCCATGGAATAAATGCTTCACAGGGTTCTTTACAATTATGTCAACATAAAGACATGTTTTAATTATAAAAAACACCAGGTGGCGTAAAAGTCATTTGAAAAGTCACTTGTAAATTGTATTTTAAAAAGAAATTAATTCTCTTAACTTAATGGCATTGTAATAATTTTACTTGTTAACTAACCCAAGCAAAGACTGTTACAACTTGACCAACTGGAAATTCGTCTGTATGTTTGTCTGTGTGTTTGTTAACTAGTTAAATGTTAACAGTGCATGAATGTAATGAGACATTTGCCATCATTTGCGTATAGAAAATAGAAAATTAAAACAGGACATTTTTTATAGTAGAAATCAACTCTCATTATCAAGTGTGAAACTAAAACATAAAATAGAAAAACAACAACATAGTCTAGTGTTAGGATCATGTTGGAAACTATAAAGAAATCTATAAACTAAGAACAAAACTCCAGCATAAAACTAGGTTTGAGCAGCCAAAGCCAACAAGGACTTACAGAACCTGCGATAGAGCTGGACACTACAGGAAGTTCCAACTTAACCTTAATACTTAGGCCAAGCAATGTGAATGTGGTGCAAGACTAAGTACAAAAGTGATCAGATAAAACCACCACACACAGGTAACACTATACAAAGGACGACAAGCAAATGATTGACAAGAGAATGTTGTCCTAACTTTTATCTATTTAAACAACATTTTTCTTAATACCTTTTTTAGATTAAGCGGGAAAATTTTAGCCTCAAAAGGTCGAAGAATTCTTATGTCCGTTTTTTAATTCTGCTTTATATTAATGGAACCCATATTCGCCTTATTTTTACATTCTAGAAACGTCGTGGATTAATAATTAATCCATTAATTTCATTAATAATTAACAAATTAATCCATTTGTGTGTTTTCTATACACAAATGATGCCAAATGTCCGATAAAACCAAATTAATAATATGAACATTCCATCATTATCAAATAACTTTAAAACCAGAATTATTTGCAATTTTAAAATTACTTTATTTTTGTATTTACCATTTTAAAGTAATGGCTGTTCAAATAATGCACTCTTTCAAAGCAGTTTCGACTAGAAATAGAATTTGTGCTATAAAATAGTAAATATAATAGAGAAAACGAGGTGTAATAAGCAATAGTACGTAAACAACTTCAAAAAAAATATTTGAACGGTTTTCGAAATATTTCCTACTTGAAGTGTTTACCTATCTAAATGAACACAAACATTACTTTGATGGATAAAACCAAAACATAATTTCACTAAAATAATACGTTTATAATTTAAAAATCGTTTCAAAGGCAGTGTCTCCATTTTCACTGCTGAAATAATGAAATAAGTATAGAATTGTTGTTAAGTCCGCTTGAATAATTAAACGTGTTATTGTTGAAAAACTTTTAAAATTTGTAATATCATCCCACAAGTCAACCTCGGGCACTCGATTACCTCATCGCAAATAGATATCTGTATGTGTGTGGTCAAAGCCTTTATGGATTCTAAAAAGCCACAAACCATTTAACAACTGAAGAGTTATGTAGTTAGATAGTTGCAGTTATATATATATATATATATATATATATATATATATATATATATATATATATATACGAGGATTTTGAAAATGATAAGAGGTTATGTGTCGGAGTATGTAACAGTGTTTTCGGTAGACTTTAAAAGCGTTTATTTTTTTTTGGAAATGAATAGTTTCTAAAAAAATAAAATTATTTTATTTTTGGTAATACAATAATTATTTACTGAAAATTTTAAACAATTTACGCAACTTCAGAGCTATTATAAAAAGAGTATGATCTCGTAGTCGGCTGTATTGATAGCGTTCAAATTTTAATAAATATTATGATTAATAACTCACACCATTGAGAAACTCTCAAATAGTTGAAAATTATCGTTCAGAAATAATCACCATACAAAAGAAATTTACCTAGGCGACCATAATTTATGCTAGATTTTGTCAAATACGATTTAAATATATTATACGTTTGTAACACAAATTAATAAAGTTCAGATTATATTTAAATTTTATAAATATTGTTTAAAATTATTTGTAACAATCTAAGGCTATGAATACCAGGGTTAATTAATTTAATAAGTTTTTAAATAATTGACTTTTTTGGTGACGATAAGTTTTCTTTAGGTTTATATAATTTACGAATGAAAAAGTTTGTGCAATGTTTTTGGATCGATTTAATTTTGAAAGTTATCTTTATATATTTATAATAAAAGTAGCTCTCTAGAAGCTAAATTCAATAACGACAGAACTGTATTAATACTGCTTCACTAACAAGCTTTCCCCCATTGTGCATGAAGACTCTATAAAAACTTTTACAAAGAAAAGAAAAATGCAACTCTAAGGAGGGGGGGGATGACAAACAGCCTTCTTCATCTGACAGTGGAAATAATATAAGGGTTGCAAGGAGCTATACCCCGGACTAAATAATTGCAGCAATATTTCTCACTAGTGACTTTATTTCTTCAAATTTAAGACGTTTGTCTCGAAATTCCCAACCCTGGCAATCCTGCTTCATTTTTCTTTGTTATCTAATGAATGTTTACTTCCTGAGGGAGGCAATGGAGCGAAAAGGTAAATTTCTTCCTCCTTCCCCTAATTACATCACTGAGTGCCTTGTCGAGATACAATAGTGTTTTTTTTTATTCCGTCTGGGAAATAATGACGTAAAATTTGTCCTTGACTGAGTTTGTTTTAAGACACTTACAAATATACCGAAATTGTTAATTTAAACATAAGAAAGTTCATTATAGTTATTTATTTACGTATAAATTGATTGTGAACACCTATTTAGTTGAGCGTTAACCTATTCTGGGAGCAGGATATTTTACTCAATACTCCTTCTCTGCTTTACATGAGTTTCCATTATACAAACCTTAAATAAAATACGTGTTAGCAGAGTCTCTAAATGTAAATTTTAGCATTATAAAAACCGACTTAAAAAACAATCTAATTAGTTTACACAAATAATGTAGTACTTTGATTTATGTAACGTAACAGAACTAAAAGAATTTACGAATTAAAACAGGGAAATGTTTTCAGGGGCTTGGTAAAATAAACAAATAAACCCAAAACTGTATTTACATATTTTCAGTCCTATACTTTCTTATCATATTTTTATTTGATCTTGTAATAAGTTATGGTATATAGTATGTTAGTTGATAATGGTTAATTCTGACAATATTGGCACTTTTTTCTTTTGAAAAGAGTGATTATCTATCTACTTTCATTTCTGAGTATCAATTTATAAATAAAATAATTATTTCTAAAAATATTATAAATTACCGCTGTTGAGCGTCAATTAGAGAACCACAATCTAAACTATCTTTACATTCAATCACGACATTTGACTTTCTGGACTCAATAATTCAAAGCACGAAAAAATAAATAAGTGATTTATTTAAAGCTTATAACGTTAGAAATAGTAAATAAGTGTTTTGCTTATAACGTTAGAAAAAGTAAATAAGTGATTTGCTTATAACGTTAGAAAGCTTATGAAAAAGTAGTAATTATTTTTGTGAATTATACACCCGTGAGTAGAGTTTATTTATTTGTATAACAATTTGAATTTTAAAGCAAGATTACAAAACATTAATTTTTTTCGTGTTTAGAGGCTTGTAAATAATGCTTACTCTAAGTTTAAAAAAATGTAGTTGGTTCTATCTTATTAGAAATGTACTATAGTTTTTGGAAATTAGGTCACTATACTTGCTAGGTGAAAGGTAAAGTTATAAAATATAGTTTTTATCTGAAAAGGCAGGTTTTTTTTTAAATAAGAAAACTGTGGAAAATTTATATCTCTGCAAACGATGGTAGATAGGATGGGACTTTATGGTCGATTTTGTTCCAATTGAAGTGAATTATCATCCAGACTTTTTGGCACATTGGTTACCATCACACTGAACACTGTATTATATCTTAACAGTAATTATAAATTATGATAAAAAATTAAGATATGTCTTAATTGTAGACGTATACAATTAACTTAAATGTGTTACATATAACCATTAAATATATATAACGTTAAATATATATATTAAAGACTGTAGTAATTATTGTTAATAATACTAATAGTTTTTACTTTCTCGCTAATCAATACCTTAGAGAAAGTTATGTACATTCTTAAGACAATCTATGTTGATTTTATCGAGAATATCATTTTGAGGTTTCCTAAGTAAAAAAGTTAGAATGACTGTCATCTCCCAGAGTGTATGTCAAGCCTTCTGTTGTTTGTGTATTGTTGTACAGCCCAAATGAGCATATCGATTTAGAAATTGGGTATGCACAATTATTTATCATTTTTCTAACGATGAGTCTTGATACCATTTTTTCAATAATAAAATATGTATAAGAAAATAAGGTTAAGATAGGTTATATTAAGGCCACCAACCCTTGAGATGATCTTATTCATTTTAGTTGTTTAAACTCATTCTCAAGTCCTTTTCAAAGAATAAATTATATAAAACGAATTGTGTTTAATATTAGAAGAAAACATATTTGTTTTGTACAAGTTTGGTAATAACATGATGATTTTTTACAGACTGTATTCACATTTCTACAGTATACAAATAACATTTTAACTAAAATCACATAGAAATATTACACAGTAATAACAGTTATGCAGATTTATTTCAATTGTAAATAAATTAGATCACATCGTTCCACATGCGTGCTGTAATATCCTCGTGGGCAGATACTGTAATGTTCCTGTATTGGACTAATAATTATGTAATAAATATTGAAAAGGATACGGGCTAGAATGGAGCCATGGGGCACACCATAAACGAGCTTTGAACTATTGTATCTACCCGCAGTAGAAGACATCTTTAAAACAATTTATTATTATATGAAAATGCTCAGGTTATAAAAGTGTTATATTAGGTTAGATTAAATAAAGTTCTCTTATAGTTAATAATACATGTATTATAATAAATTAATTAAATGTTTTTAGGAGTATTTTACTTATCTCTCTCAAAAACTGTGTTTTTGTTGTTATTTGTAATTTTTTAATCAAACTTTGTATACGATACTACACAAAAATTACCTCTTCAGTAGATAGTTTGTTATTTTTTGTTTATGTTTTATATTTAATTTAAAAAAATAACAAATATATAAAACACTCACACATAATAATGAAAGAAACAACAAAAAGATTTAAAGATATCTCTTTATTCTTTTTGAGAACTTGTTTGAAGATTTTTTTTTTTTTTAAAGTTTTCGTGTTCTTGTATTGTCATTTATTTAAGAATAAAACATATTTCCTGTTCCGGCTTCCCTTCTCATACTCAGTTTTCCCGTATCTCTCTACCAAATATCTAATAATTCAGGTTAGATTAGGAACTCTCTCATCCGATTTAACATAATGGATTAAGTCGATTTTTAGACATTCTTTCTATAACATAGCTGAATGATTTAATGTTTGTATCGAAAACTTTTAAAGCGACATTTAAAAAAGAGATATGCACCAATAGGTTTGTTTAAGATTGAAGAGGCTATATTTTAAAGGAAAAATTGTTAACATTATAATCGATTTTAAACAATAGATATTGTACGTCTTATTTCTATTTCAAAATTTTGAGTTATATAAAAACAAATGTATACATTTTAATTGTCTTGAGGAATCACAATATTCTTATGGAGAAAATTGGACGAAAATAATGTACTTGTTCTGGCAGTGGAGAAACAAACAAAAATAGTCTTAAAATTCCGAAGTCATGTTTTTGATCTTGCGGGACGTTAAAAAACATTCATGAAAACTCTACATTATTTTTTTTGATCCTTAAGTATATGCTACAAGTAAGAAAGTTGTTTAAAGTAAAAAATCTACAGTCATCAATGCCTCGTAAAATAAAAGACATCAATCATAAAATGAAGATACAATGGCTCTCGAATACTCTCATTTAGTCAAGATTAGAAAAGAAAAAGAGAGACCCCATGGTAAATATGAAAGAGAGTTATCTAACCCGAGACTACCCTGAGCAAAAAAACCCTGAGGATTGCCAAACCTATACTCACTAGAGTAACCCCCTAAGACATTACACACACAATATTTCACCCGATATCCCTCATATTCTCTTTTCAAATAACATTTATTTCACCGCTTCAAAACTAAGTCAATTTAAAAGAAGGAGTTCCCTTCAGCACAGGAAGACACATGATTTTTTTTTTTTTCAGACGAAATTGAAAGTTCGACAAAAACTGGATACATTTGTTACTGTCCCAAATGAAGTCTGCTTTTGTCGGCAGGTAAATTCTATTTGAGAGAAGTCAATTTTAACAAGACTTGGAAATGATTAATTCGTTTTAAACATCATTTGTTTAGTGAAAGAGAACCGTATCAAGACGGCACTGTGTATTAGCGGAGTAATCAATCATACAGGCAGCGCTCGTCGTATGTCCAGACAATACACCTGCCTGCCAACTTTCTTTCCCGCCAATTCTCGCTTGTGTTAGACGATTATATTATTAATATAAAAACACAATTGCTGACTTAATTTACTTTCCTCGTTTACCAGTTGTTTGTAGACTTTATAATAAGTAACTTTAAGTAGTTCACCATTACAGTGTTTCACTTTCACATCACGAGCAAGTTTTAAGGTGTTTCGAAAAATTATGTTGTTTTTTGTGGAAATATGTTTTAAGGAGCCCATTAAAAAAAAAAAAAAAAAAAAAAAAAAAAAGTCGACCTATTTTGATCAATTTTATGTATTTTATTTTGGCTATAAATGGAGGCGATGTGTTTATTAATTTAGGTGATAACCCATAATTAGGTGAATTAGATTTGCAAGTTTTGGTGGAAATCAACAATTGTAAAATGTTAGTTTTTATGTTTTTACTTATTTTTTTAGTATATATGGTTTTAAATTAGTATATTTGTAATTGTGTATTTGGTTGTTGTACTTTTACTTTTACTTCTACTATAGTTTAGGCAGACTTGGGTATTTTGTTATATGTGGCACCCCAGTAATTGGGTTTTAACCTGTTGGGGCTGCTTTTGCAACATAATTAATTTTGTATTTTATTTGTTGTAAAAATTGTTGTTGTTGCAATAAGTTTATTCTATTCTATTATATTCTAAAAAGTCAAAACTATAAATATTAAATATAGTTTTGAATGAAATTTTGTTAAAATTTATAGTCCATAGTCCCAAACAAAATGAATTCCTTGTCATATCCCCCAAAATGGGTTCGAAAATTATCAATTAAAAATAATAAATAATTAAATCTCCTGATATGGTCTCAATGGTAATCAGCACACAAGTATTGTAACAGTAAATTATTGTTTCCAGATTTTTAACAGACATAAATTTTGTCACATTATTTATCCCGACCTGTATTTTTTTGCAGTTGCACTTCCTTGATGACTCTTGTTCGATTTTATTGATTTACTTTCAATAAATTTGCATAACAATTTAATCTTTATTATAGAACAAAGCTATTTGAATTTGTATTAACAGATGTCTGACACATAAACAAATTTTATGGATTTCCTTTAACTTCCTTGTATCAAAACTACACTATTTCCTGTAGAACATAAACTTGTTTCAACATCTTTGTACGAAGCTCATCTTGTATTCCACTACGGCAGCGTGTTCTCTTACACATACTGATTGCTCTTCTTTCTTTATATTCTGGGAGTTCGCCAAATTTAAAGGAGATTTATTTGTTACTTTGTTTCTCCAGAATATATGTTTAATCACACAATGGCTTTCTAATAATTATATGTTGTAAAAACAATCAAAAGGGATTACTATAAAACACAACTTTCAGAACATGTTTTTAATAATTAATATGTATATAATTGCTTAATAAAAAAAACAAATATATTTGTATCGAGCGATATCGGCTAGAGAAATGAAAATTGAACGAAAATTTAATGGATATTTAATATTTTATAAAATATATTTGGAAGTAGAGTAACATATTATCTTTTGATTCGGTCAAGAATACTTTTTTCTTGGATAGACGCGTTTTGGAATCGGAAAACCGTCATCAGTATGTCACTCGATAGGGTCGGTAAAACATCAAAACATAAACGATTCACAACACGATATATGTTCTACATACACATACACATCATTACTTGAATCAAAGTTTGTGCGCACTATTAAATTTCCCGCGAGACACATGATGGGTTTTGGGATATAACGAACATCCCAAATAATATTAAAATAAATGGTATTGGGAAAAAAAACCTTTAATATATCCATTCAACCGAAAAGTAAAATTTTCTTAACATAAATATTCCCTTTGCAACTTTATTTAGAAACGTAACTCTGGTACTCTGTGTAAATACATCAGAGCACTCTGATCTATTTAATAATATGTGACGAGGCATAACGAGCAATCGTGAAAAAAATCTTCGAATGAAAAATTAAATTTAAATTACTTATTGAAATTCCTATGGGGACTTTTTCCATTTCAAAAAAGGCGTAAAAAACATCTTCATCTGTATTAAATGTTGAACCTGACTTATGAGAAAAATTATACAGTATAACAAACACACAGAACACAACTCTCATAAAAAACATGCCTAAGTATCAAGTTGAGTTATAGTTTGATTGGTGTAGCTCGTGTATCCCTGAAGAGGACGACCTTGTCTTTGAAACGCGTCTGATACTTAGGCGTATTTTTTGTGAGAATTGTGTTCTGTGGGTTTGTTATACTGTATATCTTCATCTGTTTTTTTGTGATGTTGTAAATGAATTAAATTATTTTCGGGTGTCATAAGATTACAAAAATATAAAATAAATTATTATTTACGTAACTGTTACAATATTTCGTTTACAGAAATTTCCTCTAAAACATGATAATTCACCTAAGTCGTAAATATGCATTTTAATACGAATTAAAGTAATATATAAACAGTAGTCGGATGTTTACATTTAAAATGATTTGAGATGGCAATCACCGATGATCATCATAGGTGGGACAAAGTTTCATTCTGTATAAACATCGACGGATACAGTATAGTGTGAAATAGAAATCACAGTCACATGCCATCAATAGAACATTTAACTTACATTATTCCTCTCTGTCAGTGGTGTTTTGTTTATAACTTCTTCTTGATATGTGATTATTGCTTAGTAGTAGCCACTTTGGATTTAGAAGAATGATATAGCCTATTAAATGAAGGAACGAGGTATATTGTTCACAAACCCACTACTAAATACTTTCAAAATGTAACAACATTACAGGTAGCATTTCTTGTAATGTATGTATAGTAACTATAACAATTGGATTAACATTCGTTAGTTGATTAAATATGTATAACATTGCACACAATATAAGTGATTGTATAGAACAACAGTAAATTGTAAGATACACTTACAGAAAGCAATGTAATCAATGTAAGAAACAGTAATGTAGTAGAATAGGAGATGAGCTCCGTGCAAAGAGGTAGAAGAAGTTTATGTTAGGTGTATGTCTGATACAAAGAGGTAAAATGCAGTACATTGAAGTTACTTAACCTATTTAGTTAGAAAATAAAAGTTTATTTTGTAGGGAAATAAAACTTAAACGTCTGGGATTAATACAAATCCTAATGGTAATGTCAACGGAAACAAGTTAAAAGTTGAAAACAGCTGTTTATGTACAAACTATGTGATGATACTCTTTATTCAATACAGATTATTATATATTGTACGCAGTTATTCTTCTGTACATCTGTTTGTCTTTGTAGTCGCGCCTTGTGGTGAACTGGAAACTTTCAGACTTTGGTTTAAAGTAAAGGAATTTTTTTCTAGTTTTTATATGGGAATCCAAACGGCCTTGTTTCTGCACTGATGTGGCTGATACGATTGACAGTTAGCTTTATATATTATTATTTATAAGACTTTGATTATTTCTAGTTTTATTTTACTTTTTGACCTGCTGTATTGTGATTTTATTTTACAATTAAATATATGATTTTGAGACAATATATGTTAGAGGATAAAATAAAGCAAAAGCCTAAAGTTTCAAATATTTAATAGTATAAATGAGCTACAATTGTTTTGCCTTGCGGCATCGTCTGGCAACTGATAATTTACAGGTATAGACAACTATTCAAACATAAGTACAGGAAACTGAAATACAATAGAGAAATCGGGAAAGTTGGGGGGATGACCTAGCAGGTAGATAAAGGTTAATGAACTATGTTACGGATGGGTTTTAGAAGAGGTGACGAATTTAATACAATTTGGTCATTTAAGTTGAGAATAGGCCTAAGTGAAATAGATCTATTTATTTCTAAACATTCTAAATTATTTAATCTATTGCTTTTATTTTCTATAGTAAAAGTTTAACATTCAATTTCCGATCAAAACTATGACCCGAGTCCAAAAGGTGGTTAGCAAAGTTAGAGTTTCTATAGCCATGTTTCCAGCTATTTACATGTTCTTTAATTCTAACTTTTATAGATCTACCTGTTTGACCTATGCACTCTGAGTCACAATCTTGACAAGATATATTATAAACTCCACTATTTTCTAACATTTCTTTTTTATCTTTATTATTAACCAACATTTTCCCTAGATTTTTTGTACAATAAAAGGCAACTTTACGATTACATTTAGTTGAAATAAGGTTATTGATTGTTTAACTAGTTCTGTTGATATAAGATAATTTAAAATATCTAACTATTTCAATGTTCTCGTTATAGGAAGAGTAGACTAAATTTTCAGCTCTACGCTTTAACTTTTTTCTTAAAATATTATCTATTAAACTAACCTCATACTTATTATTAACAGCAATTTATTTAACGACATTCAGTTCATCATAAAAGTCATTATAAGTTATTTATAGGTGAAAGAGGTATACTAATAAGTCTATGTACCATGTTGTGGAAAGCAGCATGTTTATGGCTGATAGGATGGTTAGAATCAGCAGGTATAACTGTATCTGTATAAGTAGGTTTTCTGAAAATTAAAAATTTATGATAACTATCACTGATATTAATGTTAAGGTCCAGGAAATTAATGCTGTTATTGTTACCCACTTCTTAGTGAACTGAATGTTACTATTTACAGAATTTATGGTTTTAAGGAGAAAGTCTAACTGTCTATTAGTGCCACTAAACAAACACAAAACATCGTCAACATAACGGTACCAATAAATTATATTTTTAAATAAAGGATTGTCTTTACAAAATAAATTATTTTCCATAAATTCCATATTAATTATATTATTCATAATAATACATAATAATACATATTAATACATATTTCATATTAATTACACATATTAATTATTCCATATTAATTCCAAATTAACCATACCATAAATTCTGTAAATAGCAACATTCAGTTCACTATGGAAGTGGGTAACAATAACAGCATTAATTTCTTGGACCTTAACATTAATATCAGTGATAGTTATCATAAATTTAAAATTTTCAGAAAACCTACTTATACAGATACACACACAAGAATATCTTCCTTTTTTAGGTCAGCTTATCAGCTCTTTGCTAATGATTTGTCTTTACGAGAAATAAAATAGTTAGCAACAGTACTTGATTATACAATAACATAAGCCGGTCTATAATAACATAAAAATAACGTGTTTGTATTTTCTTTAACCTCTTTGTATCAGAACCTCACTATTTCCTGTAGAACGTAAACTTGTATCAACCACTTTGCACAGCTCATCTTGTATTCCACTACGGCAATGTGATATGTTAGTCCTGCTGATTGCCTTGCTTAGTAATGTGGGGTTCCCCAAATTTGAAGTACATTTGTTTTGTTACTATGCATCTTTCCAAAGATACATACAAGAGTTTCATTTAGGTATCACTTATTTTAAATATCGATTAGAAATGATTACTTAAATAAATTCTGTAAAAAGTAACTAATACTTTTCAGTTACAGAGTTCAATTAAGTTTTAATGAACAAAAATAAAGGAGGCAATTTATTTAAGTTAAATTATTGTATTTAATTACTGCCGATAAAGAAACAATGGTTTGTATAATTGTATGCATATGAGGCTATTATGAATTTTGGAAAATAAAAATGGATTCTTAACGATCAACCAACTTTTTTTACTGGTGTTAGAATTTGAAATACAAATTTATCAGTTGTACATATTGCCCTAACTTAGTTTTAAATGTAAAAATCCTAATAATTAGAAATATAGATTTTAATGTTAATAAGTGGAAAATCATTTTTATCTGTTCTAAAAATTCTCGGACCACACTATTAATCTGCATTCAGTTTCGAGACATTAATCTTTCCACAATAATATTTGTTCAAATCTGTAGGTATAAACATTGTTTTACAACAATTACATTTTGTGGTCAGTTGTTTAAGATTTATTATTCTACTTCTGAACGAAATAAAATAAAATAATTTTGATCAAATTTAATTTAAATTATTCATATAAACAAGAACGGTATTAACGTACCGCTAGATATGATCTGGTTTTATAATTATTAGAGTCTTTTCTAGAAGTTGTTAGTTAACTGTCATTCCAAATACTCAGTCAAGTTTGGGTGGTATAAAAATTACACATTTGTGATTTAAAATTTTGTTGTTTAAGTTTATAAATTTTACATTGCCACATCGTAATTCAAGTGAACTGAGGAACTAGTAAAACAAAGTCCTTTCAATATATTATCATTTTCATTACTTGGACTAACTGGAAGTTTTATATGATTTCTCTACTAATTTTACAATGTCCCTACATACACTATTGTGACTACAATTAATCTTATACTCCCAAACTAATTCGTTCACAAAAAACTTCAGATAATCCACTTGTAATTTATAAAATTCCATAGCACTTCAATGTAAAACTCAAACTTTGTGTAGCCGCCATTTTGGATAGGGGCTTCATAGAGTTATTTTTGTTCAAATACTTTGTAATTTTCATATCACATTACAAAGAAGATATCCTAAGGTGGGTGAAACCATTTAAATCTTCGAATACCCCCCTCCCTCCTTACGTTGAAAAACAGTTTTGAAAACCTAACAAAATGGTAGAGTAACTAACACATGAAGAATTATGGAAGTCACAATTAAAAAATAGGCCTGGTCTTACAGGATTTATTTTCTACTGCGTACATCATTAATATATTTATATACATAAATAATATATAACATACATATATACATATAATTTGCATGGATAAATAAGTACTTGAATAGGCAATTTGATCCAAAATGTAACAAGGTAAGGGGGTTACTTTCTTAATTCTAATTAATTTTGCATGTGTATTTATTTTAATATAGTATATTTAGGTTATTATTTTTAATTAACACTGTAAGTAAATAAACAGTATTTAAACGTTGTATTAACATTGTCATCTAAGTCTCATAAATAAATAATTATTGTTCTACATGAGGCAGCTAAGGTTTCCCTTTCCTGAGTTTTGATCTATTCAAAAGTTTAAAACGAAAAGTGGTGTATTCCCCTTCTCAAACTATTCTCAAATGAATTAATATAAAATTAGTTATTAGTACAGCCTACTGCTAGTATAGGTTAGGTTAGGTTAGGTTAGGTTAGGTTAGGTTAGGTTAGGACACTCCTAGTATAGGGCTGTTAGATGGCTTTCAATAAGGTTAACACGTTGAGTTCCATTCTTGTAATTCTACCTTTCGTAACCAGGGTTCGCTTTCAATTTTGGCTGACCACTTTTACATTAAGATGATGGATAATTGAAAAGTTTTTCCCCTTCTCATAGTGAAACGTGCTCCACCATGAGGACTACTGCAGACGTAAAATAAGGTATTTACCATTTATTCTCTCTCTCTCTCTCTCTCTCTCTCTCTCTCTCTCTCTCTCTCTCTCTCTCTCTCTCTCTCTCTCTCTCTCTCTCTCTCTCTCTCTCTCTCTCTCTCTCTCTCTCTCTCTCTCTCTCTCTCTCTCTCTCTCTCTCTCTCTCTCTCTCTCTCTCTCTCTCTCTCACACACACACACACACAAACACACACCCCCCCCCACACACACACACAAACACACTTTCTTTCTCTCTCTCTACATGTTTCCTAATAACTTTAATAATAACCACTACACATCTGTTGTACTGCCATAAATACAAAATCTTTACTTACTGCATAAACTCAGTAATATTAAAATTATTTGCTAATAAATAAATTATAATTGTACACCAACAAATCTTTGGGGATTATAATGCTAATATTTATAGTGATGAAAGCTCTTGTTAATGGTTGGTCTTACAGTTAAGCCGGTTCTAACTGGTTTACTTTATTTGATGAATAGCTTTGTTTTCACAAGGCAGAAGCTAGTTACTTGATCAACTTTTTGTGTTTGTGTCACTCGGACACAGTCATAGTAGGAACACCTCTATCTGGTGTTCAGTTATAGCTTCTGGAAGTAATATATAGATTATACAACATATTGGAAGTATAATTACTTGTTTAATGCACAATTACAGCATTTCAAGCTTGAATACTTTATAATATGTCTCTTTCTACAAGACCACGCGCCGCTTTCTTTACTCCTTTGGTCTATAAATACATAATCAGGTTGACATGAACACAATTTATTACAAATAACACGTTTCAACTACAATATTACCATCTTCAGTGATGGATGAACCACAATAATCAAGCTGTAACTTTGTTATTCTATGTTTATGTATTTTATTAAAAAATAAATTCAATAGTAATATATTTTAAATTTTTTATGAATATATAAATTATCGCGTTTAATATGTTAAAGAACATTGTAATTTCATATAAAACTTTTGAACACATATGAAATTTTGTGCTCAAAACTTCTCGAAATATGTTTAATATAGCTTATATAATTTTACAAGATTTGAAACAGAGAATTAGTGAGATATTTAAGTAAGAGCGCTAAAATTATTTTTGGTTTTAGGTGCGGATTATAGAATATTTTCTGTTACATAAGAACTTTATGTTCCCGCTAATTGATTGTTATTTGGACATTAGTATATATAATAGAAATTAACAGTCGTTCCTGCAACTTATCGGCTAAACCTATATTTATGCGGACTGGATTAATGTGTTTCTTCACTGGTCTAGGTAAATGATTAAAGTATTGTTTTTTGTTCAAAACACAAAATATTATTTTTCTTTTTGTTCTCTAATTTTACGTTTTTCGTGTAAAAATTAAATTACAAAATTTGTGGATATGGAGTTTTTGAATAATGATTTCAATGCAAATTATAATTTGTTTTCATTTAAAATTATTAAACAATTTCAGCACAGTTAAAAATTGCACTATTATTAGGTTATTCAATTTTAAATTAGACAATAATAATTAAAATTGGCGGAACTAGTGTTTATACTTTACTTTATTACAGTTATTGTAACAAAATGATATGAAAATTACTATTTCTCCTTTTGCAGTGTTCTGGGAATTATTTTGACACTTTGATGTAAACAAAATTTAATTTTAAAATTACGTCGCGGTAATATAAAATTTACATGTGTTCCGATTTATAAGAAAATTCAACTACAAGGGCGGGAATGAACACAATGTTGTTACTAGTTCTGATTATGTATAAATTGAATCATATAAAATATTGACATAAGATCAATGTAATCCTGTCTCATCAATATTTGTTAGTGATATATGTTTCTTAACTAAAGTAACCCCAAACAAAATATTTGTGTTTAAAAATGTATAAACAAACTTTGGTACTTTCGTAATATACTTATCATAATTTAATTTATATTATTGACTCCATGAGTAAGTGATAGACAAAAAACCTTTCCTGATTTTTAAAAATATTTCTAATACAAATTTAATATAGTCTACGTCCACCCATAAATCATAGAAAGCGAAATTTATATTTTCAGGAAAAATACTCATTGCTAGGTTTCCATTTTCTGTGAAAATATAATATAAACTATCTAATTTAAAGAACCTTTCCAGTATTACCGCTGTTTAATCTATAATAATTTCGAAACTGTATTCGGATTAAACAGGAAAATCATCGTAATAATGAGAACGAAATGTATTTAACTCGAAAATATTGAAATGATTGGACAATTTTATTGATGGTAACAGAAGTAAAATAAATATAAAATAAACATTTTATAATAAATGCGTTGACACAGTAGTACTTCTTTTTCGGTTATTTAATTTTATCTACAGACTAACGTTAATGTAAATAGAAACTGAGATCAGAGTTATTTTGTTTTATAGGCCTATAATTTGAATGGTCCCCATTACGACACTTGTGAATGGAATCTATACAGTAACGAATTAATATATATTTATAGGATACAATAACTTACACAGAGTTTGTTAAAGATTTTTACAAGATTACAAACAAAAATGTCTTGTATAGCTTATATAAACATACTGAAATTTATTGAAATTAAATGTTTTAGTCCTGAGGTATTACCGATCACTTAGGCTATTGACTGATTGTCAGAACGTCTGAGAAATTTAGAATACAAAAGACAGAATTATGATTCATCAAATATCACAAACATTTGATGTGGCTAAAAACAGACTAAAAATAGATAGTACAAGTAAAAATCTGTACATGCAAACTTCTAACTTGTGTCACAAAATTACATTTTAAGATGATATTTTCTTAAACAGTTAGGATGCAGTGACTCTCAAAAGGTGCTGCAATTATAAAATGATAGGTTATATAATTACAACTAAAACTAAATTTCTAATTGTAAAAAATAGGGCCTTAAGAAATTCCAGAAATTTAATAATACAGCTGGAATTTTTGATAACTGGTTTTTTCAGAGTTTAGGATCCGATTTAGTTACCAAAATTTTACAAATTTCCAATCAGATTAACAGAATTTATACAATGAATTTAACGGTATACCGTTCTTTAAATGCTTTAAATTCTGAGATTATTTTGATTCTAAGTTTTAACATTTTACATTTCAACAACTGTTAAGTGTCCAGGTTTCCTATACAGACACAAATTAAGAAAAGTATGTAACATTCAACAATCTTAACATTCGATTTTATATGAATCTTGTAATAAGAAATATAGATTTTTCGGACATTTTCCATCATTTGTGTGTTAAAAATCAAAACACTGTGTTTATATTTTTAAAACACAAATGGCAAATGTCCGAAAAATGTATAATAATAAAATTGAACTTCCATCATTAACAAATAACTTCAAACAGAGAAAACAAGAAATATAGGTTTATATTTAAATATTTAGAATTCAACCCTTTGAGGAGAACCTTCTTGAGGTTACAAAATTTAGCTGTATACAAAAAGAAATATCATTTCGACCAATGTAAGTGTTCTCTAGTTCTAGTTTTTCTTCTTTTGTATATTGCAAATTTATTTAATCAATTTCATTGTTTATTTCTGTGTAATATTATGTTTTTTTAAACTTTGTTTTTATTGTTTAATCATTTTTTATTTCACTTCTAGAGAAAACAAATTGCTTTACGTATTAATTAGTTTGTTTTATTCTTTAGTAAATTAAATAATAAAAAATAACAAAACATTTTCCAGACTAGTATCCATCTAATCGCATTCAGTCTATAGTGTACTTATACATCTAATAAATTACAAATAATCCCTTATGATGTACAGAGTTAGCTACTTTTTATTACGCCTCAAAACTCCAGACTAGCAGATGTTCTATAAAAACAAAATGGAGTCACTGCAATGCGTAACCATGTCCCAGGATATTGTTTTATGGTTGACTGGACTAAAACTGCTCGACCCACTGAACTGCTACACAATTCCAACTTGGACATTCCGTCTCGAACTAGTAAGAATTTAAGGTAATTAAAGTATAGTTGCCGGCGGTCGCGCTCTGTCAAAGTCTAACCGTTTGTCTCTAACACAGTTATGTTTCCACACTTGAAACAGTCGGCTCGACTAGTTTCCTTACATATTTTAAACTGACTATCTACTTGTGAATGCACAAACATAAACTCAAACCGCCAGTGATGGTGTCTCGTAAATTTGAGTTTCGTTTACGTTTTATTTACTTATTTACTAGTGGAACACTTATATATATTATTTATACTGAATTAATTTTTGACAGTTTTATTTACCATCGTTTTAGTTATAACATTGAGGTTTTTGTGATAAAAGCAGAATATCACCATCACATAGCCAAGGCAGAGGCCATAAGAGGACAATTCCAAAAAACAGAAAGAGGATTTTTTTTTTTAGTTTTAAGTTACATAAATTAGTTTTTAATTATTAATATTTAAACAGTAATTGATGAAATTATTGTTTAATAGTGACTAAAATTTTTAATTTTATATTGTCCAAGCATTTTTTCCCTTTATTTTTAAGGCGAGAAACCTATTTATACAAAAAAGAAAGAAATATAGCGTCAGGGTTCGGAAGAGAGCAAGTGTTGATCAAGAGAAACAACCTGATATTATATATGAAAGAGAAGGATCTAATCTAAGACGGTATAAAAAGATAAAGATCCAGCTAGAGTCCATCGCGATTTTCAACCCCGTACTCACTTCACGTACAAGCATCTGTGGATAGTTTTCAATGTTAATATATAACAGTTACATATGTATATGTCATTGAATACCCTATCAAAACGAGGATATTTTTACAAACGTGTACATACTACGTAATAAATAAGAGTTCTTGATGATACTATTTTCCATCCCAGTGACAATATAACTTAGTCATAATGTCAGATATGGAGTGCTAAAAATCAACGTGAGAATTTTTATTTTTCCACGTAAGACTCAATCAAAGATAATGTCTTTTACTTCAGTTTATTTCTTATAAGCGATTATTTTTACTTTTTTAAAGAAATTCTAACTAAAACTCTAACCTGGACATGCAAAAACTATCCAAAACAAGGTTTTTTCCCATTGAAGATATCGAAATCTCTTTATTTTCATGTCGGGATTGACTATGTTTAGATAGTTATGTTATGAAAACAAAAGACAATTTACTCATTGCAAGTATAGAGTTTGAAACAGCGGTTATTCACTAAATGGCTGTAACACGTATTACGAAGCGTATGTAACTTAATTAATATTTTACTATATTGATTACTAAATAGTGTTCCAGTGTGCTTATAAATTCGTGGTTAGTTCAAAGTTTATGTATGTGTGTTAATCTGTAAGAAGTTGTTGGTGTAATATTTGATATCAGTCCGTATTTAACATATGAGAATTAAATGTAAAGTATTTATTGAAAAATAAATAACAACTTAATGGAACTATTTGTTTAACGTCCTAGTACTTATAATATAACTATCTTATATATATATATATATATATATATATATATATATATATATATATATATATGTTTAAATTTATTTAAAAATCAAACAGAGACAAATATAATTAACTATTTTACAATATTTCTCTTCTTAAATAAACGAATTCATCCTATTTCATAGTATAATAATTAATTAATTGTTTTCGAACATTAACTAAAGCAAACACTCATAGTGAAATAATTAAACTTTTTAATAAGCAATTTTTATACTTCCCAATATCTTCTACAACGACAAATTATGGCTTTTAATATGGCCACCTACATCGTGAACAAGTGTATCAAATTTCGCACAAGACTCACGACAGCAAAAAACGATCTCTCTCTCTCCCCCCCCCCCCCCTAATCCTCAACTAAATTAACAGGATGTTTGAGGATTACCTTGATTTCATAACAACGTTCTTTACGCTATATAGAATAAGAGAACCAAAATCAAATTTCCTACCCACTTTCAAAATTGCTAAAAACGTCCTTAAATGTTTGCTTACGACTGTTTAAATGTAATGACTGTTTTAACTTTACCATTTCGTCTGCATGGCTGTTTGCTACAAAGCTAAACGGCAACTAATCGTAATAAAATGTAGGAATAACGGCCTTCACAACAAAGCCGAACGATGTATGTACAATGTTTAAGTGTTGATATTTAATTTTAACATGGCGGTATCGCATAACAGTTATTCCACGATTTTAAAGAATGGACCCGGTTGTTCTGATGAGACAAAAAGCGTAAAATTATTAGTGGGGAAGAAACAAAACGAGCAGTCGTAAAAATACTTTAAATCATTAACAATAGTGTATTTGTTTTTTTTAAATAACAAAATAAATTAGATACGTTCTTTTTGAATAAAATAACATTAAGTTAAAAAATTACAATTAATTGAGACAAATCTTGTTTGGGTTATTAAAAGTGGTCGCTAATCTCTTCCTGAAGAAGCAGTAGTCTTTCATCTGAGCTATGTGCAACATTTCTTAACGTATTCAGTGTTATTTTATTTTTTCATTTAAGACTTCAGCAACAGTAATTTCAGCAAAAGATATCAATGAAAAAGGAATTCATCTTTCAATCGATATTAAATTGTTTAGTCGATATTGAAATCACACGTCGAAAAACTATTTTATAATTTATACGCTACGAATTTTTCATTGCATTGTGTGGTTAAGTTAAGTTGTATTCGTCACATACAAAAAAACAAACTACAATATATATATATATATATATGATTTCGCAATGCAATTTAATTTCTAATATAATTGTTTTCTTTCAAATTTGTATTTCATTGTGTTTTCTAAGTTAACCGGTTACATGATATATGACACTTTGATTTTTGTCGAATAAACATATACGAGTATATTCGATATTTGATTTTTTTGGATAAATTGAAATACTTTTTATGTATTACGCTTAGGTAAGAAAATAACAATAAAATGATTGCATAGAAATATGAATATTTACTTGAGGTAAAATATTTCAAAATAAAACATATTGAAAAATTATTAGAAAATATACAAATCTAAATAAAATTTCAATTGATTCTTTATTAATAAACTATTTTCAATATTTATATTTTTTTTAACAAAATGAACAACACAAAATCATTTGTACGATACCATAAATCATTATTAAAAAGAACATGACCAACCTACAAATTCCCTTTCATAACTTTTAAACAGTTCAATAAAGTTATTCTAAACGTTATTCAAAAAGAAACTTGATGAAAGAAATACAAACATGAAAACAAATCCAACTAAAACATTGAACTATAGTTGAAGAACAAAGTAATCTTTTATTCTGTTCAGTTCATTTTGTCAAAAGGATAGGCGTCCATGCTGAGAGAAATATAAATGACCTTCCTACGTGAAGACAGCATAGTGAATATTTAATGGACAGCATGTTGTAGTGGGAGAGATGAACGGTGGGTATGTACGGTAGTTCTTAAACTGATGTGATGAAAGAAAAAATGAAATAATATAAAGGTATATTTTTGTTTCTATTTGTTAGAAGTTTGTTAATAACTTTATGTTTCTACAACAAATGAAATATGTATAATATTAATTATTAATTTTTTCAAATCTTTGTCTCTTTTATACATTTTTCAAATTTTAAAGTATAAAAGTCATAGAGAGTATATTTCGAAGATGATTAATAAAAGTATTTAGAATTTGTTAAAAATCTAAAAATATTAATAAATAAATTAACGGGCCAAAAACATTGGAGTAACTATTTCACTACCTTTCAAAAAGACTAATTATTACCATAAAATATACCTAATACCGCCTATAAAGAGTGATTCATATAAGTGTGCCAGATATTTAATTTGGAAAGTATTAAGTATTAAAAAACTTCAAACCGTAACTTCCCTGAACCTTTTATATTGTCTTAATTGGAGGTTTTAAACTTTTATACAACCAATATGGAGGGGAGTTTTAACATTTTTTATAAAAATACATATTTTTATGATAGTTTGCATTCTTTTTTGCATAAAGAACACATGTTCGAAAATAATTTTTTGGTGTCTGGTTTAATTTGGTTTATTTTATTTAATATATATAAATGAACGGATTAATGAACACTGATTCTCAAATTTTGTAAACGTGTTTGAATAAAATTTGTAGAGTAATTAGAAAGCATAAAATTTCTATATAAAAAATGTTTTGAAGTAACGCCCATTTGATCTAAACTTTCTCAAAAACAGTTTGTTTATTAAGACATTTACAAATGTCTCAGTTTTTCTACGATCCACAATGAAATAAAGATGTCTGTAATTTTTAATAATAGAGCAAATTATATATTTGTACATATTTTCGATATATTATGGAACATTTTATGGTCGCCATTTTGTAACATCTTTAAAAAATTTATGTTTTTGATATAAATTAACAATCAAACAAAATACCAAAGTGTTTTCTTACCTATATTTCTTGTATATCCAAAGTTATGTATTTTAATACCAAAGTTTTATAAACCTGCATATGTTCTTTGGAGGAAAGATTTAGTTTATTTCAAACTCCTGAATTGATCTGTATGATTAAAATGTACATCAACAATTAAAAAATGTTCTATTGTCTATTTTAGAATATACAATAAAGTTTAATAAATAAAGTATCTCTAAATTTTTTACCATAATTTTATGTATAATAACATCTTATGTAATGTGTTTTTATGCTTTCGACTGCTTTATGACAAACAGTGTATTATACAATAGTTTGCATCTTTTTGGGCACGCATCTGCGATTAAATTTATCAATTCTATATTCATTAACCTAACCTAACCTTCAAGACTAACTCCTTAATTTCTTCACTAAACAATATGCTCTCTTGTGTGTGGAGCTCTCTATCGTGTGTCCATGTAACTCAAATTAGGAGCGGCGAAGTGAGCAGAGGACCCACCTGCCAGCTCTAATTAGGCTTACATTCTCATAGAAATCACTTGGATCTAACAATGTTTTAAAACTTGATCATGCGTAATGGTTCCGTATCGATTTCCAAACGGTGCCTATCAATTAACGGTAAAGCTCGATCATGCTTCACTGAAAACCAATGTATCAAATTTTGTTTAATTTTAAAAAGGACAAGTTACATTTTGTAAGGAAGGACAGAATATTGCTGTGACAGTTCCTAAAGTAGAACAAGCACTGGAAAAATACGGATATGTAGGAGTATGAATAACAATTAAATTCTAGATTATTAACTTTAAGTTATCGATTACAGAAGTTGTCATTGGTTTCCCTTGATATTGAACAACTTAAGGTTTGACTTACTATAGACCTAGTTTTCTTATTTAAGATTATTCAGTTGATCTACATTAAGACATAAATAATTTTCTGTTTTGTTAAAAATTTCATAATTTTTGTTGTTGTAACCTTTAAAAACTATATTTATAAAGGTACAATTTGTTGACCAATTTACACAAGACACAAAAGGAAGTGAGTTAAGTGAAACACATTAGTTTCTTAGATCGCCGGAAGAAGAATTTCTAGTTAAAAACAAAACTTTTCATGCAACAATACTTTACTAGCTTGAAGTAAAGAACGTTGAGTATTTTATTTACATTTTGCATATTCATGTAAATTTATTTCTTTATAAAACAAAACAAAAAACACATACAAAATAAAATAATCTGCAATAAAAAATAAAAACAGTTTGATATGGTATTTTTTTAAAGTTTTAATTGAGATGTTTTCAAGATATTTTTTTTAATTTTAATTTTCCCTTCCTTTTACATATTGACTTTCGTAGACAAATTTTTGTTTTTGTTTAAATTTGAATTTTCAAATACATATAGAGTTTGACTTGTGAGATGATATTATGTAGAACAAAAACTGGAACACAAGATCTCACAAAAAATACGTTTATTCAATCAAACGCGTTTCAACGACAAAGTCGTTATCCTCAGTGATACATGAGGTACAATAACAAAACTATAACTGACTTGAATGTGATTGAATAAACGTAGTTTTTGTGAGATCTTGTGTTCGAGTTTTTGTTCTACATTGAGTTTTCAAGCTCATATCGACGTTTTTTCAGTACCGTTTCTGCTATTAATATCTGCCAGGTATCTAACTTAGTTTGTGATTTTTATTCGTCTGTATTTATTATAAATTTCCAATAAAAAATTGTACTTTATACTAATCATACTAAATAATTTATATTATTTGTTATATATTTACTAATACCTAATGTATAATTAGTAAATACTACCTTTTTGATATTATTATTGGAGTTTCAGACATGCTTTTATCCTTCCCATAACTCCACAACATTATCTGTAATTTGTAATCTTCGGCAAATAATACGCTTCAGTTAATTCATAAAAAAAAAAAAATTATACCCTACCTATACAAAGAGATAGACATAAATCGATATTTATTTGTTTAGAATAATATGTAGGATTAATAATAGTAGATCCTAAATAGAATCAGTAGATGAACAAATTAAGAACAAGATTAAACGAAAAATCATGGAATCATGTAATTTTAATAATGTAAGTTTCACAATGTAATTTTAACGAATCCATCAAATATATTAATAAAGTTTGCTAATGAAGGAAAGCCAATATTTTCTCAAAACTCAGTTCTACCAACCTTAACGACGGTAATTCAAATAAAGTATTCAACTCACGTTGGTAGAAGAGAATTTAGAATTTTGAAAATGAATCCAACTAATGACAAATAGCTTATAATCCCTAGAGGGTAGTTTACAAGGGAGATTTATTACGTTAGGGTGTATAATGTTGATGCATTGTAAAGCAAACTCATTTATACTGACAGTTTTGTAGATTATATTTGAAGTGTAGGATCAGTGTAATTGCTATAAATCAACGTTATTCACACTCAGGCTAATATATTTTGAGAGAAAATTCTAGTACAGTATGAGAATTTTCGATATATCTGAAATCAAATTAAAATATTATTTTAATTTTGAAATTATATTGTTATAATGTAAATACATAAGTTACTTTTAATCATTATGTATTGTTGGAAATGTATCACTCTAGAAATAAGATAACGCATTGTATTTCGGATTTTAAACATTACGGATCTCACTTAATATAATATTTACATTTTCTAATTATGGCTTTTATAAATCATGTTTTTGTATTTACTTTTTATTTATGATCTCTAGAAGACTAAAATAGTTCATTTTGTGCAACATTCGATGTCTGATTATTAATATCAAAGGGAAATTTGGTACACGATAGGATTCGCAAGAAATTAACTTAATTTAATTTCAACATTTTCCCCTGCATGCTGAGTAGGTTTTAGTTTTTTATTAGAATCAACAATATAATAAATTACACGAATGCAATTACCAGTGTTAATTTGTAATAAAATATGTTCAATTTGTGTTTGTTTATAATGTTGAGTTTATTACCAATTTACACAACTTCGTAAAATTGTGGATAGGACGATGTTACACTCTGTGTTTTACTTTCCATTTTTCAATATATATATATATATATATATATATTTCTTTTTATTACATTTAACTTTAATATACTTTAAATCTATACTGATAACTATTCATTTTTAAATCATGCAATGTAATTTAAAAAATAACAAACACAAATATGAGTCATATGATATTCTAGAGTAACCGGATATGCTTGAATAACTGTAGTTATTTTTGACTTACCGCCAGCAATCCTTGGATAATTCTATTTTAGTTTATATTGTCATATATTTATTCACTACATGTGTTTCGGACATTATCGTCCATCGTCGGGTGATAACACTTAGTTAAAATATGCAACACAAAATACAAGTAACACATAACATTCACGCACGAGAAACACAATATTTTAATGTCACCGTGCCGGCACTACTTAGTATACTATTATAGTATACATAGTATACACCGTTATGTGTTACTTGTATTTTGTGTTGCATATTTTAACTAAGTGTTATCACCCGACGATGGACGATAATGTCCGAAACACATGTAGTGAATAAATATATGACAATATAAACTAAAATAGAATTATCCAAGGATTGCTGGCGGTAAGTCAAAAATAACTACAGATACAAATATGAGAATTAATTATATAATGAAAATATTTCTAACTATAGTTTTAAAGACCAATATATATATAACATAAATGCATACATTTCAGTTCTAGAAAATCTATTACTGTATATATTACCTTTCACGTAGATTGGACTGTGAGTGACAGGTGACCTATATCCACCAATTTGAAAAATCAAATATAATTTACTAAACCATGATTAAGGTAAAACGATTTTTGATTACCATTCATCCAATCTTATACATCCCTAAATTAGCGTATATTTCACTCTTCTCTTAAACAATAAAAAATTAAACCGTTATATCTATTCATAAACAAACATTCAAACATTTTAATTAACATCCTTGTTTACACCAAAAAAACCAAAAAAAAAACCTAATTCGAAACTTATTTACAATAAGATATAAACATATATGAACAGATTATAAACTTTACTTCTTGTAAGTAACAGTAAGTAATATTTTGATTAACTGCGAAATCAAACAAATAAAAGGATAGAAATTGTTTAGAACTTCAGCGAATCCATTAAATAAATTTGGTTATTGAAGAAAATAACCGATATCATCTCTGACCCAGTTATGCCAACCTTAAGAGCGGCATTTCAAATAAAATATTCAACTCACGTCGGCAGAAGATATTTGAAAATTAAAAATGAATCTACCTAATGTAAAGTAATTAGTAATCCCTTGAGAATAGTACAAGGAAGATTTTTTACGTTAAAAGTGTTGAAGCAATGACGTTTAAAAATGACGGTTTAGTAGATTTTTGAGAGCTATCGATATCTGTTATTCATACTCCAATCCAATCTAAGTCCAATCTATGTTGAACCCTCTATCATATTTGAACTACGTTTACCACTATCAATAATTCTCTTTACTTACTTTTATAATTGTTTTATACGAAATGAAAAGTCCCGAAGTTAGAAGTACATTTATAAGCTATAGCAAATTATATAGGTGAAAGATTAATTATCTCATTTTCTGTGAAGAAACGGTTGAAGGTGACATAAATAATTTTGTAGATAAGACTAATCCACGACGACTCAATTTTATTTTTAAAGTCTCTTGGGGAAGAGGAAATTACACACAAAAAATAGTCCACCTCAAAGTAATTGGGTGGTTTGAAAAAATATAACCTTTTAACAGTTTTACATCGTAAAATAAAATGTAGGTAGATTAAAGTTTTGTTTTTTAGAATTCAACTTTTTCAATGAAATACTTAAAATATTTTCTTTTTCCAAACTCAGATGTTAGTGAAACATTTACCGGAAGTGAATTACATCAAATGGCATACTTTGTTAGGAAACAAGAAGATATACTAAATAAAAATGGTTTTGTATCAAATCGTTTGCTTGAACTGTAAGGTTTTTTTTTCTACGAGGGTTGGTGAAAACCTGCAACAGGCTCTAGGACTCCCGTAAGACCTAGTAGTGTGGGGGTCGCCCCACTAAAAACACCTCCCTAATGTTGCAACTGAGCTTTTGACGCCCATCTATCATTTTTACTTTCATAAATAACGTCTTGTGTGTAGGGGTATAGCCGAGTGGTTAATCCCAAAAACTAGTCATTCACTTTTCCTCACATCGACCATGCTGTCATCCGCAACTACACTTGCGATAATAAGTCATGCGTTTTTACTCTCTTTAGTCTTCTTAACATAGTTGGGTTGGTATTTCCTCCAACATGCTAATAATTGCCGGATTTTCGTGGCATTGTATTCGTTTGGCATAACTATGAGCATACCTGCTCACAATCTCACTGACCAACTCCACCTTTAAGTCTCTGTGGAGGAAATCATTTCTAATGTACAATGGGGCATCATCAGATGTTGAATGTGTGCAAGGATAGGCACACCTACAACATTAATTGGTGGAGGAGGTACTTCCTTTATCATTCCTCCCAGTTCTTTATTTGTTACATGATCTTGCACCATGTCCTTCTTATTACTTGTTGAATGATTTACTACAAGAGCGGTCCCTGTTAAAGCCTCCGCAGAAAATTCTGTTTTCCGTTTTTTAGCTATTCTTTTGTTTCTTTTTAAAATTCAGTCTGTTTCTCGTTCGAGTTCTTCTTCATCAGTTTCATAGGCATTTATAACCCCACTAGTGCTCTACGATCCCTCCTTTCTTTCAGTGGACTGCTGCCTGTGTTTGGAGCTGAAGCAACATTCCCTCCATTGCATTAAGCTTTTTTAGCAGGTCTTTTTTCAGTCTAATTTCAGGCAGGCGTTTTCTTTTTCATTGTTTTTATACCATCCTTTACAACAACTAACTCGTTCCTTTTTCTTTTTTTCATAACCAGGCACTCTTGGTGGTGTTCTTTCCAGTGCTGTTCCTTTCTTGAATGGGTTTTGATTTAACGACAGTTGGTCCTCCATAGAATCCTTAGGACCGACCTCCATGATGGAGGGCGGATTTTTCAGAGTATCTGGTCTGCCACCTGGGGTAATACTTCCGTGTGTTTTATCCATCGCATAGTCAAATTGATGAGAAGACGGAATAGAGTTCCGAAAGAAGAAACAAGATTAAATTAGAGACCCTTAGCCTTCGGAAACCTAACAGCGGCGGGGTCGGATAAAAAGGCCTAGTACCCAATATGAAAGAAGAAAGAGAAGGGATCTCACTCAAGAGAAGTTGAAGTGAGATGAGATCCAGCTCGGGAACCCCGGGTTCGCCAAACCCGTACTCACAAGGAGTGAGCCCCTGAGGGTACTGTAAGGTGAGAAATTATAATAATTACTTTCTTGTATAGTCCTGAAATTTTATTTATTGTTCCAATTAAAAATACATTTTCGTGAAAAATCAATTTTTTACTCCTTTAAAAGAAAAATGTTATACACAAACATTCAAAAAAAAAGCACATCGTACTTTCATTACATATCGTATCATACTTGGTTATTTGATTTATTGTTTTATTTACTAGTCAGAAACTTGTTTCATTTCTTAAAAGAGTTTTCTAAAGTTAGAATCTGTGCAAGATAAAACAAATTTGGTTGTGTTCACAAATCTACTAACTATTCAGTGGGTCACTTTAGGCAGTACAGACGAGGAAATCTAGCTTGATGAACCTTATTTTTTGTAGTCTAAGTTTAACTCCCCTTTTAAATCTTTTATTTAAAGTCTCTTTGACCAACTCTTGCACTTTTCTGTCCCGGACGCTATTAAAGTAATCGATCGGTAGGGGTCTTTATTTTATGGTCTTTTTTTCTTTTCCCCGAAGATGACGGAATAGTGTTTTGCCTTTAAACAACAGGAAAACAAAATCTACCAAATAAATAAAAAATAGTATATGTCGTATTGATCATATATTTTCTGTAATCCTGGACAACTTACTCCACCTATAGCTTTTGTGATTGTACATTAATTCCATTTACAAGGATATTGTTAACAATCAGCTAGTAAAGAAAGAAAAACCTTTAAAATTTACACCAACGCTTTACACCAATATTCTCGACTCAACGAGGGTTTTAAAATGAGGTATCACTCAATAGGTGTCGCTAATTAATTTTTTTGATTTGCAACCCCCCCATTCTCAAGCTAATGAGGGCGGAATTCATTCATACCCCTAAAAGATGCAGAATTTTCCCAATATAACTGCCTAAAAGTTTTTTATACGTGTAACAGGTATAAAATTGCATATATATATATATATATATATATATATATACACTAATAAATTGTATTATAAACCTACACTAAATAAATAAAAATATATCATAAGTTATTATTTTAGTACTATAACATCACTGCATATATTTCAGTTTACAATTTGTTCCAGAAAGTCGATTACTGTATTCAAATTAACTCTCAACAGAGATTAAACTGACCGTGATTGACAGATGACCTATATACACCAATCACACAAATCAAATATAATCTACGAAATGATCATTAGCTTATAAACAAATTTGCTTTACCATACACCGAAAATATCATCCCTAACATAACATAAACTGCTTTTAAACTACAATCGAGAGATCGTTACCTTTTTATTGTTAGTTGTTAGGTACAATTTTACATATTTTCTATATATGCAAACTTTATGAAAATGTATTTTCTGGTGAATAATTATATCAGTATTTTGTATCTTTTATGTGTTCTGTTTACGAACTATAGAGTGAATTTGGTAATCGTGAAAAATTTTGTACTCCTATTTTTTACTGAACTTTACGTTTCACGGCCATAGAAAACCGATTTTATACCCGTTGTAGTCTGTACGGAAACACGATTGTGGTCAAAAGATAGGTACATAAAATTTGGTATAGAGGTCTATATTAAGCTAAGTTGTTTTAAATCATTGGTTTTATGTATAAACAACTTTAATAATATTTAAGTTTAATAGAAAAGTTGGACAGAGACAATTTTTATTTACTTTTATTCATATTTTAGTGTTATTATTATAACAAAATAAGTGTTTGTCGTAACAAATTTAGTTAGTCAAGATTTAATTTCGATTGTTTAAATTGTAAGATCCAATTTTTAATCTCCATTTGATTCTTACTAAGAAGGACAATTCTCTAATAAACACTTTCTATATATCAATTTTGGTATTTATCTGAAAAAAGTTTGTAGTATTTTGTTTTCTGCAATTATTTAAAAAGAGTTTGTATACAGAAAATTTTAATATCAGTTTTGACTTTTTATAATAATGTATAAAAGTGATTAGTTGATTTGGATTTAAGAGTTCTCACAAATATGATCCCATTCTCTGTTTCATAATTAGCTGGTTGTAACAAATGAAGAACGATTACGAAATCAAATGAGAGTTACTGTAATGTTTTAATGAAGACTCTTAATAGTTTTTTATTTACCTTTTTATTACTCTCTCCCATACGTAGTATAGTAAACTTTATGTGATGTGTCAACAAATTAATGTTGAGTTTTTTGCAGATATGTAGGTTTCGAAGTCGTCTGAGTAAAAAAAAGTCGTATTTAGAAAATCTGTCTATCGCCTCTTGTCGTTCGTATGTGTAATCTATGTATCAAACACGTGTATACATCATATATTATGAAATTGATTTGTGGACATTTTTGAGCAATCACTGGGAACCTTCTATTATTATTCTTTTAATTAGTGTATATTTCCTTTTTATATAAAACTAAAAATTTAGGATTAGCTGCATAGGAACAATAAATAAAATAACAATTTTCTCAAAATCGGCTGTAACGATTTTTATCTCATGTTTCTATAGTCTACCCACTAAGCAACACTGCATAGTGAGTATATTCCATAATACCCACTTTAATGAGCAACACTTGTGGAAATTTCAATTACCAAATGATTGACAATACAACTTCTCACAATACAACTTAGTTGTGGTTATCAATTCCTGTTATCAGCGTGATGCTTAAGCCTTGTCAGTCACAATTTTGTGTCAGGGTTTGTGCGCATGTCACAAAGGATGATGACTTGTTCACTTAAATTCGTCTTGTATTTGTAGTTGACAATTATAGTGGTTATTGTGGAAAAGTGTATTGTTATTAGTTTGCTATATCGTTCAAATTTTAGTGATAATGTAAAAATTAATGATACAAACATGTCTGAAAAATCGCAAATAAAATTTAATTACGGTTCAGATATAATTGGTAAAAAAAAAGAAGAAAAAATATACCTTAACTGCATTCATTAAAAGGTCGATTTTATCAAATACAATTATTGCTGAAGATGTAACACAAACGAAACCAGTTTAATTTTGTTTAAATATTGAACAATTAGTAACGTATAAATTGCATGCATAAACCCTACACTCCAAATGTAAAAATAATCCTAGCTTTAAACTACTCTAAAGCGATTTTTGGTTGTTTTTTTACAAGTCCCGTTTTTTAACATTCAAAGAATAAATATTAAAGAATCTTTAAATTCTATATATTATTTTACAGATATAAATTAATTTTTTCTGAAGAATTCTATAAAATGATTAATCATTGATGTGTATAAAGTTACTCCTGAAAATACATGTATAACACAATACTAATGATTGCAAATTTAAAACATTGCATATATGTTTTTAAATATGACTATTTTATAATTCATACAAAATCAATCAGAAGCTTAAAAAAACAACTAGAACAATCTGTAAATTATAGTATTATAACAAATTGGGTGTATCACTACATATAATATTTTATATTAAGATAATTATTACTGAATTAAAATTAATTCCCAATACTGATTGTAAAAATACATGACCTATATCCACCAATCACACACATTAAGTATAATCTACTAAATAATCTCAATATTAAAATTCTGTAACAAAACATAAATAGTCATTTAAAACGATTCTCCCCGGATATATGATAATTTGTGGAAATCATTTTAAACATAAAAACACCCCTTCTTTCAACAGTAGTTTATACAAACTTCCATCGTTAAGTTTAGAAGTGAATTAGATAAAATACTAAGTATTTTCTTTATTAGCAAAGTTTAACAATTTCAGATTTTTTTTTTTAATATCTTAAATCAAATTATGGAAGAAGACTTATTTTCCGAGTATTGTTTCAATCTTTACTGTTTTTAAATTTGTACTTTTTTCTATCAAAATTCATTTTTTAATACAACTTACTACAAGATTGGCCTTGTGGAGAGAACAATAAGTGGAATAAAGTTGCTACATAATTAGTGAGCTTATTTGTACTTCGATCGAGTTGACAGTAGTATTGTCCCTACTAAATTATTCTGCAAATTAATTACGGGACTAGATTACACTGTGTGGTAAAGATTACAATGGGACTAAAAAGTATAAAATATTTTTTCTTTATAAATAATATACTAATTGCTCTTAAACGCGGTGTTCGTGGATTTCAAAGAAATCAAAAGGTTGTAAAATTCAAAACACAAAACGTGGGTTGCATGAATATAAGTATATAAATGCTGCATGGATGCAACAGTAAGGATTATAGGTAGTAACTCCAGTAGCGAAAAATCAAATGATAGTTCAAATGTATTGCATTGTAAGATAATTAGGGCCTACTGTTTTTTTTTTAATTTTTTTAATAGTTTTGAAACAATACTTGGAAACTTTTTATAAAAACGATTTGTAAAATTGTTTTTACGTTCTAACCTTAATACACTAATTATTCCACAGATAGGTTTCGAATCTGATTAAAATAATTTTTATTCATCACATTAGAAACAAACAATGTCTCCATTGCAAAAGTTGGTGAGAATGTTTGCGCACTTGTTCCATTTACAAGGATATTGTCTGCAATCAGCGTTTACAGGGAGAAAACAAACCGAGGAAATAAGATTGTATGCAATTTCAATTTCAAAATAAGAATAAAAGTTTCAGTTTAATTAGTTTTTATAAAGTTGGCAAGCTTGGATATGTTGTTAATGAAGCTATGTTCAGTACAAAATAAATTTCGTTGTCAATTACAACTTAAATATCTGCGATTTGGATTATTCAAGTAGGCTATATTTAAAACTATTGTTACATAATGACAATATTTTAAACCTAATATTAAAACAAAAATTCCGACAACAATTTTAAATATATAGACAATAAAAAGGAAATACTATATTATCCAAACTAACTAAAGCAGATAGAGAGCAAGAAACCAGTTGGGATTTATGATGGTTTACAATTTTCCAAGGCTAAATATATCATCATAGTTGTAGAAATGTGTCTAATTTTTTCACTTTTTTTTATTAAGAAGAAATATAAGAAAGTATAAATTTTAAAATTCGTCTCTTTTTCATAAAACCTAAAAATAATGAATACTAAATAATCAATGTTTTAATATGTGTAGAAAATAGCAGGATGGTTAGGCTATTTTATTCCGAGTAGATATTTTACGTGGCCCACTAAGACCCAATTGACGTCTGTAAAGTAGTGATATACACAACTCTGAGGTTCGAAAAACCTGTAACAAATGTTTTAAACATACATAAGTATACGGGTGTAAATTCCAATCGTCAACCAATGTAATTTAATAATTCATTCAAGGCCCAAGAAATCAACTATTATGCATAAGATTTAGAGAATCTGCTTCTATTACACTATGTAATTAGGATGGGTAAGTAACATGATGGCTTCCAATAACTAATTTTTAAATAATTCTATCTATAGCGACATATAACCAAAAATTCCGAGAAGGTAGTCTAAAAAGTAAATATGCGTCGAATGTCACATTAGAGGAGGATATGATAATGCATGTCAAAGCAAATTCATTTATACCTACTGATAATTTTTTTAGACTGTATTTGACCTGTATGGTTGAATAGATCATCTGTCACTTACACTCGTTCCAATCTGTGTTGAGAGTAAATTTGAATATAGTAATCGATTTTTTACAACTAAATTATATGCACTCATGTTATGCATACCCAAGCTAAATAAGAATGCAATATCATTCATTCAACACTATAATTGACAGATTGTTTTATTATTTACAAGACTTTATTGGGTGATTGTAATTATTGCAATACGTTTTAAATGAATGAATTTTATGTATTCATATTCCAAAATAGGAATAAGGTGCATTTCATACTCTGTTTGGAGTGTGATTTGAAGCTGTGAGGCTATTTACTTACCATGCTAAAGATCGTCTAAATTAACTATATCAGATTTTTTTAAAACATAATACTGTCGGAATTCTGAAATTAAAAAATGAACAAAAATAATAATAATAACCTTACTTATTACAAGGGAGAGTAGAGTTTGTATAGTGACCATCTTTTCTATGCTAGTTGTGCACAAAATTCAAATTTCTGATAGTTTAAAAAACTAATATATAATTTCTTTTATATTAGGAATATCTTATAATAAATTGTGGAAGAACATTGCACAAACTTCTTAGCTCACCAATCCACAAAACGAAATAAAAACGAATCATAACTAATGGTGACCAAAAATGTTATTTCAGTGATTGTCAGTCAAAAAGTGAAAAAAAACCACTGATTACGTTTTTGCGTTTTTTGGCTATCAATACATCATTGTTGAGGAAATTGTATTTCATTAAAATAAAGCATTCAATGATGGCGGTAAAATTTATTCCACACCACCGCCACACCAATTTGTCAAAAACTGTAATTTTGTTTCACTTCATATTTCAGCGAAATCGGTAGTCTATTTTAGGGAATTAGGTCTTTCATAACGGCTCTACGACAGATGTTTTTTTTTTATCCACAACTCACGAGTTAGTAGTTTTGGATAGATGCCGAAATTCACGGGAAAACCTTGACCAAAATTTTATAAAAATCGTTAAAGCTGATTTTGAGGAAAAACTTATTTTTTGTATTTTCTTTGGCAGCTGCCCCAAATTTTGAGTCATAAATAACTCCCTAGATACATCCATAATAAATCTTACATAAACATTATGATAAAATAGGTTTAGCGTTTGGGCTTTAGAGATAAAACTCTGATATAATTTTAAACAAAACTTTTGTGTACTTAAAGAACTATAAAGTGTATATTTCTCCAAAACACGTCATCGATTTTTGAACCCATCACATAACTATCTCTATACTTGAGGCTTGCTTTTCCCAGACGATTCCATTAAAAGACAAATTAATTTAAACAAATTTCACATAAGTAATTTATTTCAGAACTTCCAAAAATGTATCGTAAAAATCTAAATTGAATTTTATCAAGAACTTTTTAACTTAAAAATCATTTATTTTATTATAATAAAAACAAATAAAATCAGTAGAGTAGTCAGAAAAGTAATCAGTTATCTCTTCAGTCTATTTTACGTAAATACATTGATACAAAATACCGTTATTTTTAACTAAAATAATCTCATCTTGCGGCTTCCAAGTCCCATTGAGTTTATTTAATTGATTTCTAGTTAATGTCTCAAAGTTATCTGGCTTTAGAGATAGGAAGTTTTAACCAAAACAGCTTACACCCTAATCAAAATAAAACATTACTTTAAAATTTATTGTCACGTAATCATTAAAATAAAACTACGTCTGTATTCTTTCATAAGGAGCAACAAGAAAGGAAAGCAATAATATAAAAGTCAAAATGTAAATTTGTTTAAAAGTAAATTTAAAATAAAAACAATAGAAAGTTACATACAAAAATATAATAATATAATAACTATGTAAAATAACAAGTGAAATTCGTGGTTTCAATATGAATTACCAGTGTTTATTACGCATTATTAATTGTCACTAAAATACTTGGTTTCTATTGTTTCAGCGCCTACGAACTTTAATGTGTAGTCTATAAATTAATACACTGGTTCAAAAGGACACGATTATTTTTAATGGTACTATAAAGGAATTTTGCCGTTGAGATTTTATAATTTATTTACTAACAAAATTACAATTTTTTATTCTTTGATTTGTTACAGAATAGAAATCACCCCTACATGCCGTTTCATGAATTGTCAGTATAAAACCAAAAAATCGTCAAAGGAGCCGTTATAAAATAAATAATTTCTCAAAATCGATTTCATATAGACTACTAGATTCCAATTACCAAATTCATTTTTTTGGTAACAATTATTTTGCTTCATTTATGTATTTAAATTTTTTTTTATTTTTTTTTTGTTAACAATTTAAAAAAAATTTTTTGTACAGTTTATTTTTAATTTATAATCACATGTAAATTTAGTAAACAAATATTTTCAAGACGACACTAACAAATAAATGTATCTCAATTTCAGATAAATTCTAGAGAAAATAAAAATCATTTATACCTGTGAAATGATAGGTAGAATGTAAATATTTAAACGTCTATTTAAACGTTAAGAAATAAATCCTTAATTGTTTTCGGTTCCCTCTTTTAATTCATATGTTCCATTTTCTCTATTTCGTTTCGTTCTTAAGTGTTGTTTCTAAAGTAAATACAACACCTTAATCCTGACAAACATTTCCGCTTTCTTCCTTATAAAAAAAAAAAAAAAATTAAACATATTTTAAATAAAAACTTGTGCTACAAAAAGTTGTGATTTCATTTATCCCCAGGTGAAACTGGGGCCATAAACTAGTGTATCAATATTACACTCTATGTGTATCAACAGTAGGTGTTATTGCTCCAAAAATGAATTGTTTGTTTCTTTAGTGAGTTTGTGCTTTCCATTTCCCTTTTGTTGTTTAAAGGAAAAAGCCTTTCGGCCACCATCACCTTAGAAAAATGAAAAGAGACTCCTAGCCTTAAAATAAACTAATCATTACAGGGTTGGAAGAGATGAAGATTTGGTAAAACGAGACCCGCTAGGAAAGATGAAAGAGAGGAATCTAACCCATGAAAGGGATCCGGCAAAGATACTTTGGATTATACAATAAATTTTAGAAGGATATTTTTCTATATGTTAGACCATTAGTCCAAACAATTAAAATTAGATTATTAACTTTGTGTTCCAGTGATTGTTTGTTTTCGAGTATGCATTTTTGTTTAAGATTAGAGCAAGAGTTTTCTTTATTTGTGATTATCCTGTAGATTCAGATTAAAAAATAAATTGTGTAATAGGGTTTTGTTTTAAGTTTCAACTTATTTCAATAAAGACTTTGCTATCTCTGTAGCTAGAAGTCGATAATAAACTTTGGAAGTAATAAGTTACATAAATTAGAATCGTTTCTTAGAAACTCGGAAGAGTTGTTGCATAAACAACGCTTTTGTGTATCAAATAATTTACTAGCGTTGAAGTTAAGTAGGTTGAGTGGTATATTACTGATTTTCTTATTTTTCGCTGTATCTTAACACGTTTTAGCATTGTGGAGTTTTTAATTCAAAGATTTATTAAAAGTTTTATATTAATACATCCTGGACTTTCTTTTCAGTTTTCAAAACACCTACTTCTGTAACGAATTATTAAAAGAATGTTGGTAAATAAGTCTAGTCATATATTTTGTTACCAAATTAATGGTCGAAATATTTTAGACATATTTCTCATCCAAGCCCACTACCCCCAACTAATCGTCACCAAAACCCTCATTTCCGAAGTTGTCAGTCGACAATCAAAAATGAACCATCGACAACGTTTTTCAAACTATATTCATATATTTAAAAAAACGCCCTAAACATTATTTTTTATGAGATAATCACGTATTTTGTGTAAATCTTATTGTTTAAAATGGTGCTTGTAACAACGCCTACCAAGGTAAATTTTTTTCAATTGATTCTTAATAGTAAATTTTTATTACTTGTGATCATATACATAGATTTGACTATCATAATCCTTACATTTTACGAAAATTTAAACGAAATTGGTAGAGCTATGGCCGATATTTTAGCTATAACTCATTAATCGTCTTTTTATAGGCGAACACAATACATTTTGTTTGGGTACTTACAAGGTACACATGAGAAATATTTCTTTGTTTATTTAATGGAAGCTACCCTCAAATGTTGAGTTATCAAAAAATGAAACACGTCCTGATATATGATCAAAAGCGGTCATAAAATGGATTCTCATATTTGCTCTCTAGAATACTGCACATGCTACATTCATTTTACTTCTTTAAAAATTGTTTGGACTCAAAGAATATCAAAATGAATTTTTTGAGTAATTATAACTTTTTCTACAAGTTTGTGAAAAAAGTAAAAAAAAACTTCATGATTACTATTTTAACAAAATATGATAGTTCTCAAGTGTATTGGAAGTGGTTGACTGGTTTACTTTGTTTTAAGTATTCTCAAAACCTTATCATTGAACAATTAATCGTTTTAATTCAATGTGCCAACCAGATCACAATAACAGAAATTCAACTAAGTGAAGAGAAGAAACAAATTCAATTAGTGTGGGAGATATAAGGTGAGGGGGCGATAACAGTGTATGTCTTGACAAATTTATGTTGTTCGATTATTACCAAAGTAGAAATCCCGTTCGTCTCGTAACTTTTGTTGATTGTTTGAAGCTATAAGACTTGTTATAAATTTTGAGCATATGACAGTAAAAATACTGAAATAGGCCCTACAATCATTTTATTTCAAAGTATTTAATTTTGACGTAAGTTAATTTAATGTCTTTATTGTATAAAGTGTATAAATTTTATAATATTTTAGGAATTAAAATAATAATACACACAGTTTTGTGTACATAATGTCACGAAATACCAAAAAGTGTGTGTGGACCCGAGTTGTAAGTTACATTGCGACGAGTTCTGTTAAAACTTTACCCCAATGAATAAATTAGTAAAACTTCGGTAACATTGATTTCAGACATGGTTTTATAAATTTACCTTCTTAGAAATCTTATCAACTTTTTTTCGTAAAATAAATTTTGTTTAAAAAACTGATAAACATAAATACAAATATTACATCTAAATATAAAGATTGAGCAATAATAGGTATTATAATTTATAATTATATAAACACCAATTATAATAACAGTCCATTTAATAAATGAAACCAGCAGTATTTTATAAATTACACCCTTAACCTAAAATCTGTTTTATTACTTGATATAGATTATAAATATTTACCTGTCGCTAATATTTTATATAATTAGGTTGCAGTTTTAAAATATTTTGCAGCGCCCATGATATACAGAGTGTTTCCAAAAATTGTTCCTAAGCTTCAGGAGCTCATTTCTCATATCAAAACAAATGAAAAAGTTTATATAAACATATCTCCTAAATTGCTTCGTTTTATATCTTTCCGCTATTTTGTGTTTTTACCAAAAAAAAAAACATATTTTTTGTACGTTAAACTTATATGAAGTTGAAATTTTGATCTTAAACGATTTAACGTCGAATATCTCAAAAAGCGTTAATTTTACAAAATACTGACAAGAGACAATAGTTATTAGTTATTACATATTATTATTGGGTCAATAATAACAGTTATCGTTTAAGCTACGAAAGAAAATATATTTGTATTAATATATTTTAACGGTTTTAAAGATATTCGACTTTAAAAAGATAGAATCTGCCACTATTTTGAGGGAAAAAAATCGGTTGATTATTTTCTTCAAATTTTGTTTTTATAACACTTAATATTAGTTACTGCTAAAAAGATGTGAATGGTTTTAGTTAAAAACATAAAATAGAAGCAAGATAGAAAAATTGTTTATAAAATATATTGATATAAACTGCTTCATTTGGTTTGATGGGAGCTCCTAAAGTTTTGGAACGATTTTTTGAAACACTGTATATTTTATTTTTAACAGATTAGTCCAGATTCTGAACATTTGGTGTGTTGACGTTTAACACATATTGTTAATGTCCTTAAAGGTTATTAACTTATTCAACAAAATTATTGCAATAGATTATGATTTTACGTTTAATGGCAGCTGATTCCAAATTTCGACTTATCTACAAATGAAAAACGAAAACCTAAAGAACAGACAAAGTACATAGAGAAATAACCAAAATTTACCTATACATCAAATTTAGTATGTGGGTAGTCTGACAGACGATAGACAGATAGCACAGCAAATACGATTTATTTAATTTAGTTAATTTAAAAATTATGTTTTTGTTAAAAAATATACTTTAATAAATGACCCTTATATAATTTTCTCTTTGGTATGTTTAGTATGAAAATAAAATAGCAGTGACTGAGAACTTAGACATTATACTCTGATTCATACATGTAGAAGAATTAATGTATTAAAATTCCCTTTCATCCTAAGTTAGGTTGAGTGTGAATAACATATGACCTATAGCTATCACCAGATCCTACGCTTCAAATTACATAATCAACAAACATTCAGTATAAATGAGTTTACTTTACCATGAGTCAATATTATACAATCCTAACATAATGCAAATCCTTGTAGACTACACTCGAGGGTTTATAAGGTATTTGTCATTAGTTGGATTCATTTTATACATTCTAAATTCCCTTCTGCCAAGTGAGTTGAATACTTTAGTTAAATTATCTTACCTAAGGTTGGCAGAACTGTGTCAGAAGAAATAGTTTTTTTTTTCTATTAGCTAATTGTATTAACGTGTTTGAAAGATTTATTGAAGTTAAGATTGAAATTACTTTTTGATTTTCTTTATATTCATAATTGATTTTTTTTTTCTTTTTAATTTGTGAATCTTCCCAATTCCTATAACTCACCATTTCAACCAATCGTACAATTAACTTACGTTTCCTTACGTTACACGTTTTTAGACATTTGATAAACAAAAAATATTTTTATTATACAAATATTTATGGAAATATAATCGAAAAGAAGTTTTATTCTTGTACTTAACCATTTTTCATTGGTTTTTAAATGGACAATAATTGGCTAATCACTATTTTTCTACATCTGATTTTTAGAACCAAAGTAATTGAACACACACCGTTTCAAACATTCATCAGAAACAAAGTTAAAAATTAAACCAATATTTTACTTTAATAAAACAATTTATAAACTCATTTACTACTCTGAATAATTAAAACAAAATTTGAATAAACTTTAAATAAATTTATTTACAAGTTCTGCATTTAAATATTTAAAAAATGAAGTTTAATAACATCACTAGGTAACGTAGAAATTAATACCAACCCAAAGTTCTTTACACAACAAAACTTTAGTAAATTAATATTATTATAATTTAAATAAATGAATGCACATATTTTAATAATGAATATATTTAAGGAAGTCAATTACTTTATTCAACGTAGATTGGACTAAGACAGATTGGAAGATAGATTGGAATGACAGAAAACCAACATCCAAGGCAAATATAATCTAGTAAACAATCAGTAGTGTACACATGAATGTACTTCACCATACATCAACATTTTGCATAACAAAGTAAGCCTATATTTTAGACTAGCGTTGAGGAATTTTGGCTTTTATCACTAGAAGGATTTAAAAAACTCTAATCCCTCTTCTTTCAACGTGAGTTTAACGATTATTTAATATTTCCATCATTGAGATGATAGAAATCACTCACAAAAATTGAGGTTTTTTTCTTCGCGTAAACTTTATTAATGTTGGATTTTTTTATTGTTTTGAAATTATTTTATGTTTCTTGATTTGATCGTTTATTCGTTTTATGATATTATTTGTTCCTCTATCTTTCGTTAAACTTCCTGTTCCTTTCTTTCAAGTATTTTCATTAGATTAGATTTTTATATTCTAGTAAACTATTTTAACAGGCTGACTCCACCAACACACTTTTACAAATTAGATGATGTAATTAAGATTTAGTATTGATCGAGATGGCGTAGGATTAGCCACTGGGTTAATGTACCGATTCGTTATATGTAGTAGGTATTTATCACAAGCGAAATTAAAAAGAATCTAGTCAATATTCGGATAAAATGCTTTTGGAAAGTCATGACGCCGAGTTAAAATATTTCTTCTTTGTTGCTTAAAGGAGAAATCTCATGGTCAAAGAATAAAAAATGAAGTTCCCTAGCTTTCGAATACTCTAATAGCCTCAGCGTTATGAGGGAACAAGAGTTGGTTAAGAAAGATAAAATAGAGTTATCTAACCCAAAACTAGATGAGAAAATGTGTAGATCTAACTAGGATCTCTTAGGATTGCCATGTCCCGTATTAGATTTCAAAGTATTTAATATTGACTTCAGCCATTTTAAAATTGAATTGTATTTAGTATACAATAATGGAAAAAAACACACTTTTGTTAATACGTAGTCGCAGCTGATTAAAATATGTTTCTTTAAAGTCCTGAAGTATAGCGTAATAACGACGAGTACTGTAAAATTTATTTTACCAATGGAGCGATTAGTGAAAAACTTAGAATGGTATATCATTCGAAACTAACGGCGGTAAATTCTCATTTTGGTATTTTTTAAGTTTCCCACGAACCGCGTTACCCCCCTCCCCTTCCTTAAAGTCGTTTAAATGATTTGAAAATATTACATATTTTCTTTCAGTGACAATGTTTCATTTTCTCTTTTCAGCCGATAATTCTTGAACCAGCACGTCTTTAAGGACTACATTAACAAAGTTATTGTTAAATCTGTTGCGTCGGTTATGATAAAAGGGAATTTTAAATTTGATATTTTTGCAGCTAAATACCAAATTTGGAGTTACCAAAAAATATATATATATCAAATGTTATCAAAATTTGTTTGTGTCAATACACAGACGACAGATGGAACTATGCCATAATAACCATTATAGAAAAATACTGATATAACTGAAAATTTCGATAATAGGAAAAATAAATTGCCACGAAATTTTTAAACACAACTTTCTCTCGTCTCTATCTGTGGAAGAAGTGAAGAAAAATAAATTTCACGTAGAGACAAATTTAATTCTCATATAATTGTGTCTATTACTATATTCTAATTTGTACTCTACATCGATTGGATTGAGCTTGAATAACAGATGATCACAAAGATTTAACAATTCAAATATAATCTACGACACAGTATAAATGAGTTTGCTCCACCATACATGAACATTATACTCCTTAACATAATAAATCTCCATTGTAGACTACACTCAAGGGAATACTAATCGTCATTAGTTCGATTAATTTTTTAAATTCTAAATGTTTTCTGCTAAATGAATTAACTATAATTGAATTAAGGTTGACGAAACTGGGTCAGATAATATTGAATTTTTTTTATTAGAAATATTTATTTGATTGATTCGTTGTTGTTAAAATTGAAAATAATTTATGAAAATAGGTTGGGTTTTCAATAATTACTGAATAAGTCTCTTAGTTTTACTTCTATCAAATGAATGTATTGTAATGTACCTAATTTTTAGTTTTATACAAACAATATTTTGTGTTAAACCTTTGGTTTGACTGTGTAACTGAAAACGTACACTCTTATTAGTGTATCTGTATTTAATTATTTTAGTTTTTTATGAACCGATTGAACATTTTTTATCATTCACTAACAACAACCGATGAAAGTAATTTCTTGTTTCAATAATAAGGTTTGCATTAGTGGAATTGATATAAAAAATAATAGTACGTACCATTTAGAAATCAGTCCTCTTGTCCTCTTATTTATACTTATAACCCTCTGAGACACCATCCCTAAAAATTTTTTTTTTGTATTCGGAGAACCTTAAAACTTATTTTTTCCTAAAAATGTACATAAATTGTATTACTCACACATAACATATCTTATGTTATAATATGTATAATGAGTAAGTAAAAGGTGAATGATAGACTTAGAAATTAAACTTTCATTCCAACAATTTAATTAGTGTATTTAAATTTTCTTTCAAGATAGTATTAAGTGTGAATAACAGATGATTATTAGTTATCACACAGATTTTACACTTCAAACATAACCTACATAACTGTCAATATAAATGAGTTTGCTTCACTACGTATTAACAATATAAACTCTTACTGTAATAAATCTCCCTTATAAACTACCCTTGAGGGATTACAAGCTATTTGTCATTAGGTGGATTCATTTTCTAAATTCAAAATTCGTTTCTCCCGACGTGATTTGAATGTTTTACCATCGTTATCTGTGTCAGAACTGGGTCAGAGAATATATTGGTTATTTTATACATTAAAAAACTTTTTAATGTATTTGTTGAAGTTAGGACTAAAATTACTTCAAACATGTTTGCTATTCATAGATTATTGAATACATCGCTGGCATTTTACTTTGTTTAAATGATCATTAGTAATGGTGACTCTAGATTCTCGGTGTTTTATTTGAAAAAAAAATTAAAAATTCATCAACAGTAACTTCATCTCTTACAATTAAAGGTCTTCTTCGCCTCTTGATGTCTCCGACGATGGAATCAAACTTTTTATATGAGATTGTATTGCACGGCCTGCCATTCAAACTGTTGCGACTACGAAACTTTCTTAAGCCGGCTGATAACCTCCATTCACATTCATAATAACACTGAATGCGATGCGTGTTTGTAAAGGTAAAGTCATGAAAGAAGAAAAAAGTCTATTAATAATTAATTGTAAACTACTTCAAGTTTACCGCCTACAAAGATTCCTGTGTTTGAAATTATTCAACAATGAGAAAACTTGTTACGATGGCAACAAATAAATAGCAACGAAAATAACAGCTGATATTTTAATAAATCCCAATTATATCTGCCCAAGTTTTTCTCGGGGACTGCGCAACAAATAACGACAACACACCAATATAAAGTTTTAACTAACCTTTTAAAGACAAGGTATATTAAGTAATTTAATTATACTATTAAAGTTAAAGTTATTAAAGTATTAACATATTTGATTATGCTATAAATTTTAAAAATAATTACATATATTCCTTTACACAACTGTACTTAAAAAGAGAAACTAATAATATTTTATTAATTTTGTTTTACAGTATTACAAATACTTGTACTAACTAAACTAAACCACTCTACGAGAGGCAAGAGCAAGTAAAGATCCAGGTCCATCTAGGTGGCTTTTCAGTCTGCTGATGTGTAGTTAGCACATCACATTTCCTGTAGCGATTGTTCTAATCTTCTCAACCAGAATTTTCTACTAATGGTAGCTTCCTTATAAGCTCGTTCAATTCCACAAACGTTAGCTCCATGGGGAATGAACGAGGAACCTTTCATTCCTAAAGCCAGAGTGCTTTAGACCAGAGTCCAGAGTCAACTAGACCAGCCAGGGGCTCGGATTACAGATATCAAAAGCTTCACAATGCATTTCAGATAGACACCTAGGGATATTTTAATAGTAGGGAAAACTTGAGAAGCGTTAGATCATCTACTTGTATTTTAAATATTCGACGGGTGAACTTCTCGATAATAAGTTAATTGTTCACTCCCTAATAGTAATAGGATCTACCATTGAGGAATAACAGCTTATTATTGTAGTAAGACGATAATAGCAGAGACTGTTCTTTAAGATTACGTGGATTCATAAATTAATAGAAGAAAAGCATTGTCAGTAATCAACAATCTCAAATCTGTAGACTAAGTGGAGAAATGCTGAGGCCAATATGAAAAGCTGTTTAGTCCTTTAATACTTGTTCCACACGTGTGTAAAATTGAGTGTTTATTTTTCAATATTAGAGTGTATATGGAAACGGAACCATCAATATTGGGCTTATTTTGTATTATGTAATTTTACGTAAATAAAAATAATATAAAATAGCGATATACACCTGCATCAACAACAATTTTGCATCATTAACCTTCACAAAAACTACATTTAAATCAAAACTTTGAAATATACGTTTGGAATTAGTTCGTTGAAGAATTAATTTTATATTATTTATATTTATAAGACCGAAAACGGATTTAAATTCATAACAAAACAAGTCGTACACTTTCATTAACATTGTGGAAAAAGTCAATAAATACTGATACGTGTAAAACATAGATTTAAATTAATCTTCAAAATATACACGATGTTTCTGATTTTCTTAAAAGGATAACAAAGCAAAATATTTGTTAGATGTTCAGTAAAAATTAGCCTTTTAACCTAATTCATATTGAAATGCTTGTTTTATAAAAAGGAACTGTTCTTCCGGCTAAATAAGAAACTACTGTGTTTTATGTAACTACTTTCCGGTAATTTTAAAATAGAAAAGTTTTCAAGTGTTTTAGCAACAAGTTAAACTTTAACAAACAAAACATTACTCAACAATTTATGTTTGAATCTAGGGCAACCGGATAATCATAAATAAAAAAAAAACTAAATCAACTGTTGAGGCGTAAACAAAGGTGCAAACAGAAGAGCTGGATTAAAAGAAAGTTATCGCGTCATAAACGAAATATATTTATTTAGTTTTGTGTAACTAGAATTTTAAGAAAAAACTATATAGATATAGTTTTTTATACTCTCTGAAATAAAAGTATTAAAACGGTCCAAACATCAAGAAGAATAGTGAATATTTATATTACACTACGTGACTTAGAAGCATTTTATTTATGTCTCATTAGAAGCAATGTGTTACCTAAATTTAAATCAAATTCGTGGGAAGCTATTAGGAAAAAAGTGGTTTTGAGTGTTAGTTTTAGAACATCTAATCCCACAAATTTAATTACTGAAAAAAATTTATACCAGATAAAGATTTAAGCATACATTTGTTTAAGAATCGGATCAATCGTTTACAACCACTACCCTCATACAGACAACATCCCCTAAATATTTTTTAGACTAAGGGAATCTGCAAACGCATATTTTTATACAAAAATGACATCAATTTGTTTAACCTATAATAAATTTCTAGATAATTTATAATAAGAAAGTAAAATGCAGTGAATGTTAGTTTATAAGGTTGGTACACTTTAATTTGGACATGTTGAAAAAGTCTATTACTCTGTTTAAATTATCACCCAAAATAGATTATGTTGATTATGAATAACAGATGATCTATAGTTATCACATAGATCCTATAATTCAAATATAATCCTAACAAACTGTCGTTATAAATGAGTTTGCTTTACCATGCTTCAACAGTATGCACTTCTGACGCAATATATCTCCATTGTAAACTACCCTTGAGGGATTATAAGCTATTTATCATTAGTTGGATTTATTTTCAAAATTATCTACTACTAATGTGAGTTGAGTATTTAATTCGAATGACCATCGTTAAGATTGGCAGAACTAGATGATAGAAGATATTATTTGTTTTAATCATTACAACGTTTATTTATGGATTTGTGGAAGTTAATAAATCTAGGTGATATATAAAAGCAGGTTTCCTTTATATTATTTTTTTTAAATTATTCTTGTTAAATTTATTTAATGATTTGATGTTAAGATTTAAATTGCTTTTTATTGCTATTATCTCTCTTATTTTTTCAGACTTAAAGTGTGTACAATTGATGTGACTATTCTCTTTACGTGTTTATTGTTGATATTTTTTACAGATTATTGAAGTTGTATTTCGTTCTTTGATTAATTAAACTTATACTCTACTTCAAACTAATTTAATAATTTCCAAAGTAGATTTTTTAATTTTGTAATTTATCTTTGTTATTGCTTGAAGAATTCTGTTTAATCATTGTGCAAGAGTTGACATAATTTCTTATTATAGGATCCGATTTATCTAGTTTCAAACTTGAAATTTATGTTTAAAAATAAAACAAATAAAATGAGAACTTTTTCGCGAAGCTACCTTAACAATTTTATATTTCTATGCCAGAAATCGTTGAGCAATTGAACGGAAAATTAAATAAAACTCGATAGTTTTTTTTTTAGACAACCGGTAGAAGAGTTTGTAAGCATTATTAGTACTGAAGAAAAGTTGTTCAAGGAGTTATAATATTTACTATCTTACGCCTTTATTTGTGTCCTCTTTTAATGTGAATTTTATACTAAGACCAATTATTTTTTCCTAAAATTTTATTACAAAAATCCTCTTTTTTACAATTTTGATTACTTTTCAATTAGAGAAAAATTATTTACTTGACAATCAAAACTAGTTTGCTGAAAAATAGGTACCAATTAAAAATCGGAATAAATACATTCCAGAATAATGATCTTCAGTATTAGATCTTCAGTAATAGATCTTCAGTTATAGTTCTTCAGTAATAGATCTTCAGTAATAGATCTTCAGTTATAGTTCTTCAGTAATAGATCTTTAGTAATATATCTTCAGTGGATGAGGTGAAGAAAAATATTAATTAAATCGTTAGTGATAAAAAAGGAGTTTTTAATTTTTTTATGAAATTAGTGTAACGTTTGCTACCACTATTTAACGTTAAAGTTACATTTAACCCTAGCCAAGAGTTTACGTTTTGGAATGGGATACTTTTTTGGGCAATTTGAGATCTAAAAAATTTTCCTTAGGACTGCCCATCTACTATATGTACCTAGATTTGAATATATTATTCTAATTAGTAATCGATTAACGAATTATAACTAGTTACTAAATATTCATTCACACAAAACTGTCACTAATTAAGACATTAGCTGGAATTAACCATTAATATTTCTCAACCCGTCTATCTTTTAATAACCTAATCTCACATCCGAATTGGGGATTAGCCCCACCCCCCCGAACGCCTGGCCTACAATTGATTAAGGAGACATGGTGTTATTTAGTACAAAATATATATTTTTTAAATAACACGACTAAGCTTACACACCAGGACTGCTTGTGAATAGGAACGGATCACTTCTCCCTCACAAGAGTGTTTTGCTCAATATAGCTACCAGCAAAGTCCTGATCAGCTGTTTCCAACAATAAAGCAAAACGGACCCGCTTAACTACCGGACCCGAGCCTAGTGACATCATCACAGTATTTAATCGCAGATTTTTATTTGTGGGGGAAAATAATACGAAATTTGTATCAAAGTCAGACCATTCTTTTGATCCACTGCATTGACTCATCTATAAAACCAGGACTAATCAAAATACTAAATATTCGCAAAAGACTAAAAAAACCTATATCTTCGTAATAAAAAACATAAATCAACTATTTTTTTAACTCATCATACAACTTTCATTATTCAATGAGTATTTGAAACCTAATAGATGAACTATTGTTACACTGTTGTTTACAACCTATAACACAGATATTTCGAAGCATGAATCGATTGGATTGACCATGAATAATAGATAACCTTAGCCATCACTAGATTCTACACAAATATAATGTAAAAAGTGTCAATATAAATGAGTTTGCTTTCTCGTGCATCAACATTATACACCCCTAATGTAATAAATCTCCCTTGTAAACAACCCTCAAGGGATTACAAGTTATTTGTCATTAGTTGGATTCATTTTCTAAATTCTAAATTCTCTTCTGCTATCCGTGTCTTTATTTATTACCGTCGTTAAGGTTGGCAGAACTGGGCCAGAGAAGATATTGGTTATTTTCTTCATTAGCAAACTTTATTAATGAATATCATAGATTTGTTGAAGTAAAGACTGAAATTTCTTTCTTGAAAGGAAGTTTTCCGTCATCCAGTATTGAATAAATCGAGTTAATTTTATTTTGTTCAAATTATCACTTTGTAGTGCTGCAGGTAGTTTTAAGTATCATTTTAAAATATAGTTTCTTGTAATAGATACTATTTTCTGTCAATCTCTCTCCCTTGATGTGGAACTAAGTACGTGTACGAGCGTACGCGTTTGTGTGTTTAATTTGATTTCTTTATGAACTGATGCAAAACAAATTTCTACCCCATATAACTCATGACACATATTAACATTTTTTTTAATAAGGTGGTTTTACTATAGGTGAGTAGGAAAGGAATTTAAATTACGTAAGTGTGAATTTTGATCTCAGCTATCTCAGGTAATAATAAATAATTGGTGAAACTTTAGCAACACGAATTTATTTAATTAATTAAATTAGACAATATGGATATTTACAAAGAAACAGATTTTATCCTGTTATAAACTTTTTAAATATTAAAATTTATCGCTTTAAAAAACTAAACATAACCCTACAACTTATGAATCTAGTAGTATTTTAATCTTAGAGGTGCCCAAATGACACGTTCCGTTATCGAAGATTTCACAACGTACAATGAATTTTAGATGACACCTAGGAATATTTTGTTCGTATGGAAAATTACGAAGTAACATTGCATCTTAGATATTCTTCTGAGTCGTCGGGTGAAGTGAAATATCAGGATTACTCTCACTATGTAGTGAAACGATACAGCGTGTGACAACGATCATCAAGCTGAAACGAGGGCGTGGTGTAGTGACTACATCATTCTGTACTGTCGCTTCTTCCGAGTTTTCTCATAAGTGCGAAATTGGGAGTGTTTTATGAATAACAAAGTGTATGTATTTTCAGATAAATGAACAATTGTGTGCTTATTTATTGTATGATTTTAGCCAAATACAAGTCAGTTAAAATGTAAGAAAATAGTCATCAACCATTGAGTGTCATAACCTTCCATAAATCTACAATAAGCCTATATGAGAGGTGAAACTTTTAATTAATATATATATATATATATATATATATATATATATATATATATATATATAATATTTAATTTTATCGTTATAACACCGACTTTGAAATATAAGTGGGTTTTTTTTACAAAACAAGTTAACTAATCTATCACTAATTTAATTAACTGTGAAAAATTAGAACTGATTTTATTTCCAAATGTATTTTTCGAATTTTCTAAACAACAGCAGTAATTTAAAAAAAAATCACGATCGTTTCTTGGGCAAGTAAAACTTTACTGATTTCTCTAGTAAAACTGTTTGAAGGGTTGTTTGTGCGAAAATGAAAAGGTTAATACAAACTCTCTGAAAAAGAAAAGAAATATTGATAAATAATTAAAATTAATTTTAAATTATACTTCAAATCGATATACATATATATATATATATATATATATATATATATATATATATTGCACTATAAAAACTATGTTGGTATAGCTTTAACATTGTTAAAACTCTAAAGAGGTTAACAAACATATTCTTTTGACAAACTTCAGGTCAAATTTTTTTTTACAAAGAAACAGTTGTTTTTAAGTACAAACTGTACTTCCGTATTTTTAAGAAACTATTCTATTCTATGAAACTGCTTTTCGATCAATATCTGAAAGATTTCGTGCTTCAGAAAAGTTTAAGCAAAAAGTTAAAACTTTAACAAAACAAAACAATATTCAACAATTTCTGATTGAATCTAGAGCAAGCGGATATTCATAAGTAAGGAAACTAAATCTTGAGTAAAACTAAAGTTGGTAAAAGCATAAATAAAGTTACTTAACAGAAGAGCGACAGTAAATAAAGGGAAATTCAACTTTAATAATCTAGTTTCAGTTAATTGTATAAAAGTTGAATTTATAGTATTACATCAAGATAGATTGTCCAGTAAATAAAAACTTGGAAAACTCTACAAAAATCAATTAATAATTATGAATACCTCGTAAAATTCTGAGATTGGGTAGTCGATTCATTCGATTTAAAACCCATATTTATTTTTAATTTACTAAATCTTGTAAATCTTGTTTTAGTGAGAGATCATTCGGTTAAGTGAATCCATCCTATGGTAAACATTTATTATTAAAAAAAAAAACATCATACATTTACAATAATATTTACACCTGAAAACATTTAAACAATCGTCATATTTAACTACAGATTGAAGTAGAATACAAAAGTGAACGATTATTGCATACAAAAATATAAAAACTAAAGTAAATATATCTCAATTTAGTGAAAAGTTGTCATAATATAAAATTGAAACTACGAAAAATATGGTTATTCATTAAAAAAAAGTTTACTAAAAATTTAATCTCTGAAGAAACAAATATCTTACTAAAAATGCTCAATGATCATTTGTTGAAATGGAGAAAAACATGTCACCTACGTAACAACATAAAACCTTAAAATCAGACCAAGAGATTTCTATAAAATATTATTGAAACGTAAATATGTATGTAAGAAGACGATTTGGGGTTATATTAAAATAATATTAATACTATTTTATACTCGGAAGAAAAAAAAAATCATTAAGAAGATATTTGTAATTTTACGATGAAACTCAAAGCTCATTATCGCTTTTTAACAGATAATCATACAACCGAAATTTTGGGCGATAATAACGCTTGTTTACATATTTAGAGGCAAAATTTTTATCGTAATTTGATCAAAACAGTTACAATAGATTTTGATAAAATTAGAATTGTGAGTTTTCATTTAATAGCCCCTAAATGTTAAGGTATTAAACAACCGGAAAGAAATAGATATGGCCAAAATATGCCATAAAAAAGTTTAAAGCGGTACAATTGTTTTGGCTATAAAGACGACAACACAATTTTTTGGATCTCATACGAATAATTTTGAAAAAACACAAATTAAATGTAAAGAATCCTAATAAACATTGATACAAAAATAATTACATTTTATAATTAAAAGGTGTTATCGTACATTTAAAACAAGATGAGAGTTATAACGGTCGGTTCATTAAATGTAATATAAGAAGGTCCTACAAATGTAATCCCCAAAAGTTGGTTTTCCTGGGCCTTGTAGGGAACGTTAGACTGTTTGGTAGTACAAAGAAACTTACCCAATAGAATAGATTTGTTTATAACAGATGTTATATAGCTTTTCAAATCATCGAATGGATAATTCAACATTCTTTGATGTAGGCTATAAACTTACGGTAGGCTCACTCTTCACTTGTGTTAGTGGTTTTCCTGTGTCGGGCCTCGAAACTATACGTATGTGAAGGAGCTTCCACTCGGTAAGCTCTTGTAATATACTCTATCAAAGCCGTTACTTGGAACTATACCAATATCATAATTTCTTGTGACGTTGGGTTTATAATTATATTTTGACAATGACGTCGTTAGAGAAAAACGGTTGATAACATTACATGTAGAATTCAAATTTATATTTAATTGCGTGTTTGTTATAACAAGGTTAGATATGTACAAACCAACTGTTTCAAATGCCCTATTTTGACATTTATAATTCGAATTTCCTGTATGTCAATAGGGTTCAAAATGAGCACGCTATAGTCCGATATACCAACTTTCATCTTATTTTTTGTGGCCTCTATGGTGTTTTAAAGACGTCAACGACGACGGACGAAAACCACTTTAACCAACAACCGAGTCTAAAGGTTTCATTTACGGCTCTAAACAGCTGATTACTATTCAAAGTGGAGAAATGTTTATTGCAAGCAAATTAACATTGATTAAATGTGATTCGTTATTGCACTTTGAATAAACCAGCGAATTCAGTTTTACTTTTGTCAAGTCGCCCGATCAATGAACAAAATGCATTTATAGACCTAGTTATTTAATACCACGATTTTGAAGTGGAAGATTATAACTAACGGTAAATAACGTGTCATCTATTGATCTCAATACAATATTATTATTGTTCGATAAGTTGCCAACCTATTTTGTGTACAGCTATCACATAACCTAAAATTAGTAGAAAATATAAAGTATACTGCAATTTTAGAAAACAGTTTGCATTAAATTTGAGTGTATAGTGTCTACCTGAGATGCACCTACTTGTGCTCTTAATATAATAAATGTCTATTTCACTTACTGACATTATTAAAGGTGAAAATCAGTCGAAAACAGAGGTAGTGATTTGTGTCGAATACCAAAGTTAATCAATGCATCGTGTTTATATACTAACCAAAAAATATTGTCAGAGTTAGATTCTACCAATATTGAGAAAAGATGTTTTATTGTTTTCAGCTCAAATTCAAAGAAGTGGACATTTAATTTTTAAACAATTCCATATATTGATATAAAGTCAAGTATCCATTGAGTGTGGTTTCCAAAAGTAGTAAGGTAATAATATATAATGTTGATCCATGGCAAAGTAAATTTTGTATAACGAACTGATTGTTTAGCGGATTGTGTGAATATAACCTTGGTGATTAGTGGATATGGGTCACTTGTCACTCACACTCAGTGTAACCTTTCTTGAGAGCAAATTTGAATACTGTAATCGACTTTATACAACTGAAATATATGCATCAGAACTATATAAACACAAGCTATTATAATATAGAGTGACTCATATGTCATCTCAGACTAAATTTAGGTGTAAACTATCTTTTTAACACACTGTAAGAAGGTATAAAAACCGATTTAAGAAAATATCGGTCGTGAAGTCCCTGATTCGTTAAATTATTTTAAACTTGAAATGGGCTTCTTGTTACCAGCCCAAACTAGTCGAAAAATTTTAATCAAATTGGGTGGTAAGTGGGGATATTTTACCTATCTCAAAATTTTTTAATAGCTTACATATAAACAAAATGATAAATTGAGTATTTCTTGAAATCGGCTGTAACGATTCTGATTATATTTATGCAGAGTGAACAGCTTAAAAGATTCCAGTAACTATTATGTTATACCTCTATGTACAATGATTTCAGTCATTGTTGTACACTATTTTTTTGCTGGTTAGACTGGAGCAGCTGATTTTAATTGATTACGTTAGCTTGCTAAAGTAATTATTGTTATTCAATTGAAAAACATAATTTTACACAGATTGGGTCTTGTAAATTATAGTTCATTTAATAACGCGTACTACCGTACAAGAGCGGACAGTTTGTGTCGGAAACCTAAATAAACATGTTTCTTATAAAAAATGCAGACAAGAATATCTTGTAAAGTTTGGTAATAAAGCTTCAGTGAAAAGTGTTATTTAGAAAATTGTTAACAAGTGTTGTCAAACTGGCACAGTAACGAACAAAAAACGTGAAGGCAACAAATCAGTTTTAACAAAACAGTAGTTACTAGACATTGAAGCTGCTTACTAGTTGACCTGGTAAGTCCTTACTATAATTAAGTAGTCAAACTAATGTTTCCTACAGTTCAGCTGTAAGAAAAGTTCATACAGAATCTATATACATGGAATAAGTCCTCTTGATTATCAAAAGAAAATTCAATACTCGGTTTGGTTTAAGAACCAATAAAAAAAATTCAATTTAAAACAAACTTTTCTTTGCTGAAGAAGAGTGGTTTCACTTGAATGGATACATAAAGAGAAAAGACTATCGTATTTGTAGTGGTCGTAACCCTCATAACTGTATTACAACTCTTTTACATCCAAAAAGTTGACGTATCAATAAAACGCTCATTAATCATTGGTCCACTGTTCTTTGATACCACTGTCAATGACGAGGCTTATCAAGAAATTATTCAACAAAACATTTGTCCGTTTACGAAATTGAGCGATACTGTTGGTTGGACGGCGCCACTTGTCATATCACTTGCTCTAACATGAGTATGTTGAAAACATTTTTTAATGAAAGAATTATTCCAAGGAGTACATGTAACTGAAGATGGCTTCATAGGAATATTTCACATTAGACAAAGCTGGCGTTATATTTAATTTTGAATAAATATGGAATGTATTACGTTAGAAACTTTGTTAATTATGTGTAATTTAATCCGTCACTTTCTCATGTAGATCTAGGGTAGAAATTTGATAACCTAAAAAATCAAAGTTTAGTCTTTAACCGATATATCTTATCTGAGTTCAAAATGTATGTTTTTTGGATTCGAGTCTGTCTGTTTATTTGATATACAGTGATTAAATGTGGTGGTAGATTCTGAAAACAAATTGTTAAAAACTATTATAAGATTCATACTCAAAATTCCGATTTTCTGTCAGGATTAGATTTGTTCTTAAGGGTTATTTGAAAAAAATCAAGTATTCAAGAGTAATACACACACTTTAAAGGAGGTAAAACTAAATATCAACAGTGTTATTGCATAGAGAAATTAGGAAACTAAGAAAAGCTTGTTGACAATTGTATTTAATCATCTCAACTAATGTATATATTAGAAAAAAAAAATCCATCGGGCTTGTCCCTAAGTTGCGCCAGACTCTTACCGACTAAAAAATCTCCTCTTTTTATCTCAAGACGTTGAGAACTACCTTTCGGCTATAACCATCACCTGCGAAAGCCCTGCTTTCCATGTCCAATGTTGGCTTCCATACATTCCTTGTTGTTTCTTCCTTTTCTATATGTTACTATTAGTACGATCTGTGAGGTCTTCGCATGCCGTCTTCATGCTTTGTTTTAATTACTCTATTTATGAAATTTTCTATAGTCCTCCACGTTCCCTCTGATTTTAGCATCTTCCCTATCATATTCTCCTACTGTGTCATACATTTTATGCCGTCAGTCATCCTAAGCTTCGCATTTAAAACAGTATGCTTAACGTCATACTGATTACTGCAGTAGTTGCATGCCTCCCCTTCTGCGACTTAAGGTAACTGCGAAAACATCCGTGTCCAGATAAAGTTTGGGTTAGATAATATTCCACGTCACCTTGTTTCCTGATAACAAGCTATCTACGTTTGGAATTTGGCTATTTGTCCACCTCCAGGAAGTGTCCGTCTCCCATCGCATCATCAGCCTTCGTCTAGCTTCTGATCGTACTGAAATATAATCAAGCGTTACCTTCGAGGCGTAAACTTCCTGTCTCTGTCTTGCCATCGGATCCTTCGGTGGTAGGGTAGCTGTCACCAAAAGTGCGCAAGTTGAAACGGTTCTATAAGCAGATGCAATTCTCAGGGCAATACCGCTTGTAGGCGCTTTACTGCAGCCTGTTTCCAACTAACTCGTTTAATATAGAGGAAATTTCATTTGCTTTTATTTGTATGTATAATTAGTATTTAAATACATTTGTAAGGAGATGGCGAGAATATTATTTCGGGTTAGTATTTTGTTTATGGATGGGTTTATCCTCTAGGTGTAGTGGTTAGAGCACTCGTTTTCTGCCCAGAGGTTCGGGGTTCAATCACCTTGGGGGCTTCGGTGTAGACACAGAAACGAAAGGAAATGTAGAAAGATACAAGTAGTAAGCGAAGTAAAACTACCATGAACGAAAACATGATGTTATGACCACACATATATCTGATGTAGCAGATCTACGATTCAACGGAATCTTCTAGTAAAGATTTAAGAAGTTGGAGCAATGTTTTCACCGTTTATATGTTGTATATTATTATAACTAGAAACAAAAGATTAAACGTTTTTATATTCTGTTGAGTTATCTTTCTTGATAACTCAACTATTCATATTTTTGTTTAATGAAGGAAATCAGATATACTATGAAATGTAACATTGATACTCTCCTAGTAAAATGTAAATCAATACCTAAACCTAATCTAAGATGCTTCTTCCTCTCTTACAGGTTTCTAAATAAACACTGCAAACATTGGACTAATATTGCCACACATCTGAACTCAAATACCAAAAATAATATTTGTTACAAAACCATTACCTTACTAATATGAAATAAGTGATCAACAAATAACAAATATTATCAATAACAATAACTAACAAAATTAATATTAGAAAATTTATTGCCCTTATGTACATTTCGGTAACATCCACAGAGGGATATAGACCAACACCTTAAAATATCTCATTACTCATAAGTGAGAGAAAAAATATATCTTAATTAATGAGTTCTCTTATAGGATCAAGTTTTTGTAGAAGGATTTTAGCTGGTAAAAGGCTCGTTTTATGAAAATATTTATATGTTTAAAAATTATTTAAAATATAATTAAAATAATTTTAAAAAAATAAATATTATCTATATCTACGCAAATAAATAAATATACGTAGCGTATTTATGTACTTAAATAGCACCAATTTACTTAGCCAGTGTCGTTAATTCTTTCCAAGTGCAATCCTATTTTAGGGACACAGCTGCCAACCATGTTTGTCTTAGCTATTTTCTACGATAAGGCAAAACGAACCATCACGTTCAGCTACTAGACCCGAGCTTAGTGACAACCATCACTATTCTGTCAACTGGTTTGGGGAGTAGAGCACTGCTCAACAATAGAAAGTCAGACGACAAACAGACATCATCCATAAAATCAGTTTTTCTCATGGAAGGCCACAAAAACGAATAATTTAAGCAAAACTATCGAAACCTTTTTTTTGACCCTTCTCATAGTTTTATCTATGATAAGTACATGTGAAAAGTGTATAAAGAGCAAGATTAATTCAATAATCATTGAGAAATAATCATTCAATACTTTTTTCCATAAAGCAATTTCAGTCTCAATTACAAAGAATTCATCAAATGCCCTAATAATGTTACCTAATGACGAAAATAACAAATATTTTCTCTGACCCAGTTCTACCAACCAACAACGGTAGTTTAGTTAAAATATTCTACTCACCTTGATAGAAAAGAATTGGGAATTTTGAAAATGATTACAACAAATGACAAATACCTTATTTATTCCCTTGAGGGTAGTCTCCAAGTGAGATTTATTACGTTAGGGGTGTAAATGTTGATGCATGGTGAAACAAACTCATTTATACTGACTGTTTTGTAGATTATATTTGAAGTGTAGGATCTGTATTATAGAGAAACATCATCAGTTATTCACTTTCAGGCCAATCTATATTGAGTGGGATTTTGAATTTAGTAATAGACTTTTATAAATTATAATATAGCATGCATATAATTAAATATAGTTGAATGTATTGTAGCATCAATGCTGTAATATATCAACCTTTAGGGACTCTCCTATAGTGAGTACAGGAGTGACAACTGGAGGCAACCTAACTGAATGTACACCTTTCTTCGTGTAGTCTTAGGATAGGTTAGGTTAGGTTAGGTTAGGTTAGGTTAGGTTAGGTTAGGTTAGATTAGGTTAGGTTAGGTTAGGTTATTGGAGAGGTTAGGTTAGGTTAGATTAGGTTAGGTTAGGTTAGGTTAGGTTAGGTTAGGTTTGGTTAGGTTAGGTTAGATTAGGTTAGGTTAGGATAGGTTAGGTTAGGTTAGGTTAGGTTAGGTTAGGTTAGATTAGGTTAGGTTAGGTTAGGTTAGGTTATTGGAGAGGTTAGGTTAGGTTAGGTTAGGTTAGGTTAGGTTAGGTTAGGTTAGGTTAGATTAGGTTAGGCTAGGTTAGGTTAGGATAGGTTAGGTTAGGTTAGGATAGGTTAGGTTAGGTTAGGTTAGAGTAGGTTAGGTTAGGTTACTCAGTAGAGTATAAGAAAAGTTTGGTAATCGTAAAAACATTTGAAGCTCCGCTATTTACTGATCTTCACATTTCAAGGTGGCGGAAACAAAAAAAAGTAATTTTCGAACAATCGATAACGACCACAAAAATTAAGATATTAACATTAATTTAGACTTCTATATTATAATATAGCATGAATATAATTAAATATAGTTGAATTATATGGTGAATTTATTGTAACATGAATGCTGTAATATATCAACCTTCAGGGTCTCTCCTAAACTGAGTACGGGAGTGACAACTGGAGGGAACCTAACTGAATCCACACCTTTGTTCGTGTAGTCTCAAGTTAGATCCGTGTTTTTCATCTTTCCATTAAGGCCTCTTTTAACCAACTCTTCTTCTTTTCATCCAAAAGAAAGAAACTATTTCTATGAATTTAAAAGAAAATTCGTCAAAGTTCTTTAAAAAATCTTAATTTGTCAATCCAAATATACTGGTCTGTAAGTACCACATGATGTTTTGATGAACTATTATAAATTTTGTATATGCTTATTTTGAGGTGTTGTTTGCAAAATGGTTCAAAACAAATGTGCAAAACCTCTAGTAATTATGAAATATTCTGACTCTCACCCTATAGTACATTACTTTTTATTTTTCATGCAAGAGTTGACACCGTATTACTGACGTCATCTTCACGTTAAAGTAACATAACAACTACAAACACGCGTGACATATATTTAAAACGATAAACTTTATTACTTCCGTACAAGTCATTTTATATTAAAGATGTTACAAAATGTTCGCTCTACCGTAAATTGCTTTATTTAAATTGTGATTAGTGTAATAATTATCGAAGAACCTACCGACTAAAATGTAAAATATAATTATTGTCTGTCCTCTGACAGTCTGTCTGTTGTATGTTGTCTGTTGTCTGACTGTCTGTCTGTTACTGGTCGTCTGACTATATGACTGTTTACTGTCGTCTAACAATCTGATTGTTGTCTGTGGATTAGCAATCAGACTCCTGTTTGTCGTCTGACTGCCAGATTGTTTGATTTTTTCTGACCATCTGACCGTCTGTCTGTCTATCTGTACAGCCCAAACAGGGGGATTAATTTTCCTCAAATTTGATATGTCATTGAGATTTCTTTGATAACTAAAAATTCGGTGTAGCTGCCATTAGATAAAACTAAAAACCGGGAGTAACTAATTTAATCTTATTATTCATAAAGGTAGCCTCTAAGAACCCAAATAAAACTAAAATACCAGTTCAAGAATTGCCGGTAAGAATCCGAAAATTGTTCATGATATTAAAAAAAAAGAAGATATATTTCTTACAACAGATATTGTTGCAAACTTTTGTAAAATGTAAAATGTGCACCCATCCCAATGTACCAAATTGTAAAGTAAGAAATATAAAGATTTCCCACGATTCAGAACTTTTTATAGGATGACGACAAATATTATTTTAATTTATTCGAGTAAATTAGTGCAACGTTGTGGAATCTGTCGATTTGCCTGTCAACGTATATGTTTTATTTTAATTAGCATAACTAGCATTTTCCTCTATCACGTCTTACGCAGTTCATAAAAAAAATTATAACAATATTTACAAATAAACTTTCATATATTACCAGTTTTTGAGAAAAACAACTGATTTGATCTTCATAATATACTCCTTCACAACGAGTCTCAATTTAACGTAAGAGATGCAACTTCAACTAGTCTGTATCTGTAAGGATGCAAGCGCTCTCTGTGGGAGAAACGTGTAATACTTCGCTGAGATTACAAGGTATGTGTATGTTTAGTGAAAAGTTATTATTAGTGATTATTTCACTAAATAAACATTGCAAAAAATTGCACAAACTTTCTCTCTCCCACAGCTACAAACTATTTTCAAAATATTTAGTGTGAAAAAGTAATTTTCTTTATTACTGAGTTGTTATTTCATCTTCCCTTATCAACTTTTGTTATTGTTTTTAAGCTAGTTTTAAACTAAACACTGTAGATATTGAGTTTGTTGCATAAACTTGTTGAGTTTGTAATTAGTATTTCGTTGAAATCAAGTTTTGAATGACAGCTGTCAAGTTTCATGGTAAATTATTCCAAAAGATTTATTTATTTATTTTACTTACAACTTTCCTCAGTTGCTTGGGTCACTACTCTAAACTTTATACAAATCTGTAAAATCGATTTTGAGAAATTAGATCTTTTATAATATTTCCATGACCAATTATGTTTTGTTGTGTATAGCATTAACATATGGACAGTTATTTTTAGTGCAGATGGCCAACAGTATGTTTTGTCTTAAGAGGGTTTATTTTAGTAAATTAAAAAAATATTTGAAATGGCTATTTATTTCATTCATAATTAGATGACGGATACGGGATCAAAATGTATTAAAAACACTTGTGACTGTTGTTTGTAATCATAATTATATTATTTAAAATAGTATGTATTCCTATTACAGGGTGTAAAAAAGTGGTTTGTTAGTCGATGTAAATTTAATAAATGTTTTACACATAAATGTTATCTGGTTTTATCTTGAGCAATTGTTCGAAATGTTGCCCCTCCACAATAGTAATAATGATCATTACAAAATTAAATTTTGAAAATACTTTTTGATCCCATATTCTCTCCTTCTAATTATTTGTAAATGAAATAAGTAAATAATAATCCTTGTTTTGATTACGTTTTAAATTTTAGATCCCATTTTAAAAACATATTTAAATTACTAAAACTTGACCAAAATTTGTATTTGTTGGAGAACATTTAGAAGCTAAAACTAAAGGAAAAATAAACAATTTTCGGTAATATTGTTTATTAAAAGAAAATATAAGGTATGCTTATTAATAATTATATTTTTTTCCAAACGACAAAATTTTAAAATAACGTTTTCTTATATAAAAAGTTGATAACAAGACGAAAATCTAGAAAGAGCATTGTAAGACGTTCCAGTTTTAATAATTAATGTATGAGGGGGAAAATGTGTAATAATACCAAAGAAATTCATTTTTTTCACATATTTAGAAGCAGTCGAAATTTTGGAGGAGATTGTCAAATTATTACTATGCGACTTTGTTGACAGGTTTGATGCATGTTTTACACATTATTGAAATCACCTGCCAAAATGTCTGTCAACAATGCTTACATCTACTGTGAATCACTTGAATCAATTGAATTATCGTGATATCACGTCAAACTGCGAGTTTCGAATTATTCCTATTGTTTCCCCACTTCGCTCACACAATATAGTACAACACATAAATCCAACCAGCGTAGGTTAGAGAATATATTTCAGCAGTTACAATGTGTGCCCGCTCACAGTTATGTGGTCACTGAGTAACGACCGCACATAACTTATGTACAAGCAAAAAGTAAACACTACCCCGCAATGATATACATCTCTACCAAAAATACATTTGCTTTGTGACAGTTTGTGTATTGCTACATAAACAACATGAAAGATGTCGATACAAGGTTTGATTTACTAAAAAAAAAATAATTTTTTTTTTAAATAATTGGTTAATCTATGTTTGATTTGCATGTTAGAGGATGTAATTTTAAAATCTAAATGATTAATATCTTCCCCCTAGTACAAAATAAATTGTACAAAATACTTCACACATTTTCTACGAAATTCTAACGAAACAAAACTATTATACACGATAATGTGAGTTCAGTGTTATCAGGAAAAGTTAAAATGAACAGTCTTTGAAAAATATTTATATATTATAATTATAACGACGTCACATCGCTTGGGGTCCGATATCAACATCTGAACACTGAGCTAATCTTGGTCGGAACACCTTTTCAAAAATGATCACACTTCTCTTCCTAGTCTATGGTAGCACGCTGCCGTACATAATGACCAAACTCTTGGAATGTCAGCCGCTGTGCTCCGTGTGCAACTGTTAGGTCAGAGAGAGGGGGAGGGGGAGAAGGGGGGTATGAAGAGTAGCTTTGTCTCAGCCTAGTGCTCAGTATTATTTAATTTATTTTTAGGGAATTTTTCCAAGGTGTATTGTCGGGTTATGTTTTCGGATAAGGAGTAAGTAGAGTACTGCTTCGGTAAGAATGAACGCGCAAGGAATGCAGAGGATAAGTAAATATTTTAGTTGATACTGAACATCTCACTACTACTCTAATTAATAACATTGACTACATACTGAACATCTCACTACTACTCTAATTAATAACATTGACTACATGCTGAACATATCACTACTACTCTAATTAATAACATTGACTACATGGTTTGACACGATATACACTCCGAAATGAGTTACAACTGTTAGCTTGAATGCTTTTCATAAACTAGATTTACACAACCATGGCCAATTTATGAATGAGGTTATTTAATATTATTAAGTACCACTTTACAAATAATAATAAAAATTTCGTTTTATACTTCTCCAATAGTCAATGATAGTATGATAAAAAGGGAGGATAATATAAGTATTCTTATATAAAATAACTCTCTACATTCTGAAGATATCGGATTCGAAATTTCACTACGTCAGGTCGTTCAATTAAAATTTTCCTCTTGTTCTGACATTTTTACCATCGGAAACCCAAAAGGTCAAGTTTCCCTTTTTTGTTTTATCAATTTATTCCATAATCGTAATATCTCATTGCTTGTTTTTTCCACATGAGTTTGGGTTATACTTTATAAAATGTGAACGAAATATAACTGTTTTTGAGAATTTGTGTATTTAAAAAATGTTCCATGGCCGATTTTTAAGTTGTTACCTATAATTAAAGAACCGGGATTATCAGGGAGATTGCAATCAATACAGTTTGTTTGTGTTCGATACACATGAACACAATTTGTTAAACATCATTACAGCCGATTTTTAGAAATAGGTAATTTTGTGACATTTAGGTAATTAAAAATAAAATTTATGTAATTATATATATACTACAATTTTACATCGATTTTGTGATTCATTTCATAACTTTCTCTGTGTTTATGTGAGAAATTAAAAGTATTGGAAGCTTTTATATAAGATGTGAACTCGAAAAATAAATGTTTCTAAGATTGTGTTTTATATTAAAATACACAAATAGACAGACGGACACCACTTCCGTATATATTTTCATTGAATTATGCTTTATTTAGAATTTTTAAATTTACTCTATCTTGTTACAAAATGTTTCGATCTGTCCTTTTGAAATTAAAATTGACTCTTTCTATATAATATATATATATATATATATATATATATATAATATATATATATTATTTTCTAAGAAAAAAGTAAACCATGGTTTCTAAATAAAGTACTTTTAATCTTTAACGATTACAAAGTTATCAACGGATATTTAAAAAAAAGAAATGAAATTTGTGACCATGTTTCATGTAAGCTTGATACAATTAAAATATTCCAAATTTTGTGAATGTAGTCTATAAGGAGTTTAACAACGAGATAATATCGGGATAATCACTAGAGTACTGTGGTGATAGTGTACCTCTGAAGATGACAGCAGAGCTATCGAAATGTACATAAGGTAATATAAACGCATCATACAGTTTTGTGTAGTAGTGTTATTTTGTGGTTTGGGGTTATCCCTTACCATAATACCGAGCTGAAATATCAAAATTCATTTTTTATTTAGAATTTTAAAATACAGTTTGCATTAGAATTTTATACATGAGAACGATGAACAATAAACAAATACAAGAGCATATATGAAAATGAATGTGTTATGGGAAATTAGTCCTGTTGCTCTACCTAATCAGGTATTTTTTCAAACTTCTTTAAGCAATTATTGAAATATCTGCAATATTAGCGAAGTGTATTAGATAATATTTAGTAAAAACAAAATAATTTCTATAGATTTGTAATAGTGTTAGTAACATTTGTTGTTCTGCTTTATTTAAACTTGTTATTAAATTTGTATTTCGTATGTGTTTCGATGTGTATAATTTGTATACATAAGTGTGTGCGTATATTTCTGTACATCTTCTTCTTCTTATAGTGCGCTATCCGTTTCGGACGTTGGCGACCAGCAGGGTAAGTTTGACTCTGTTGACAGCAATTCGGAAAAGTTCAACAGATGTTTTTCCGGTCCATTCCCTAAGGTTATGCAACCAGGATATTCTTCGTCTTCCTGGTCCTCTCCTTCCATCTATTTTTCCCTGCATGATGAGCTGCAGCAGAGAGTATCTGGACTCATTTCTCATGATGTGTCCTAAGTATTGTAGCTTACGGATCTTAATGGTGTCCAAAATCTCTCTGGATTTCTTCATCCGTCTTAGAACTTCTTCATTTGTTACATGCTCTGTCCATGATATTTTGAGCATTCTCCGGTACAACCATAGTTCAAAAGCTTCAATCCTTTTAATCATGCTCTTGTTTACTGTCCATGACTCTGCTCCATACAGAAAAATAGAAAATACGTAACACCTCAAAAGTCTCATTTTTGTTTCAATGGTAACATCATGGCTCTTGAAAACTTTGTTCATTTTATTGAAGGCAGCTGTTGCTCTGGATATGCGTGACTTAATCTCTTGTGTCATGTCCCACTCTCCATTTATTATTGTTCCCAGGTACATTGTGTGCTCCACTCGTTCCAACTGCTGATCATTGATAAATATTCGGGCATTGTCGTTTCGGTGTTTGGAGATCATCATGAATTTTGTCTTTTGACTGTTGATATCAAGGCCATATTTGGTACTAACTGCTGCTATTTTGCTCACTAGACGCTGTAGCCCTTCTTCACTATCAGCAAACACTATGGTGTCATCCGCATACCTTATATTGTTAAGTCTCTGACCTTGTATTGGTATTCCATCCTCCTCCTCACCATCCAATGCCTCTCTAAAGATCTGTTCGGAATAGCAGTTAAACAATAATGGTGACAAGACACATCCCTGTCGGACTCCTCTTCTTATCTTTATCTCTTCTGTTGTTTCTTTATCCACCCTCATCTTTGCAGATTGACCCCAGTACAGGTTTATGATTATTCTTAGGTCCTTGTCATCAATGCCTGTTTCTCTCATTATTTCAACCATCTTCTCATGTTTTACCCGGTCAAAAGCCTTCCGGTAATCAATCAGGCAGCAAAAAACATCACAATTCACATCCCTACACCTCTGTACTAAAACTTGCAAAGCGAATAACGCTTCTCTCGTTCCAACAGCCTTGACAAAACCAAACTGATTCTGAGATATTTGTTCTTCACATCTCTTGTAAATTCTCCTATAAATTATTCTGAGGAAAATTTTTAAAATATGGCTCATGAGGCTGATGGTGCGGTGCTCCTCACATCGTTTTGCCCCTTGTTTCTTGGGAAGAGCAATGAATTCTGAGACCAACCAGTCATGTGGTATAATGCCAGATGAGTATATCTTATTGAAAAGATTTGTGATGTTCTCTAATCCTTTTTCCTCCAAAAGCTTTATAAATTCTACCTGAATGTTGTCCGGTCCCACTGCTTTACCCTCCTTCATTTGATTAATTGCTACTTGTACCTCTGATAGCAAAATGGGTGGCCCACTTTCCGCTCTTATCTGTCCAATTGAATGGATCCTATCATCCTCAAACAACTTCTCAAGATAAGCTATCCAAGTGTCTTTCTTCTCTGCAATATCCACAATGATTTCACCTCTATGATCTAGTAATTTCTCATGAACTACTCTTCTACCAAGGCCTGTTACCTCTCTGACCTTTTGATGTACATTAAAATTATCAAATTTACTTTGATATGCTTCTATTTCATGACACCTTTCTTTTTGTTCATTCTCTTTTGCCTTTCTGATTTCCCTTCTGATGACCTTGTTTATTCTATTGTATTCGCAAAGATTTCCTTTATTCATCCTTCGTTGCTCCATCAGATCCAATATTTCCTTCGTCATCCATGTCCTTTTTTCAATTCTCTCTCCCTTCATGCAAGTCTTCTTTACGTGTTCTATTATCTCCTTTATTTCAGCTAATTGATCTTCAACAGAAAAGCTGTTCTCTATCCTTTCCATAGCTGTGTTCAGTTTGACTTTAACCTCCTTTTTAATCTGTTCATCTTTTAATAGTCTAAGATTAATTCTGTTTGTTTCTTTCCTCTTGACTTTTTTCAGGATTACTCTGATACATTTCAGGATTATTCTGTACATATGTACAAGTTATTTTTTGTTATTGACAGCAACATTTTTTGAAAATTGTTATAGCCAATTTTGAAAAGTCCGATGAAGATATTCGATCCACACATTAGAAATTGATTGAATTCAATTCTCTCGTTTGGCACTGCACATATGACGGATGTTAGACAGAAAGATGTTAAACAGACATCATTCTCAAATTAATTGTTCGAGCTTAGAGGACTACAAGACGAACAAACAAACACAACATTTTATTCACTCTTTATTTAAATTTCAATTGCTAGAAAATATACATTCTAATTTACATTAAAAATATTGAGAGCAATTAATTGATATTAATTCTAAGACGACTGTAACTATTAGGAGATTTACAGCTGTATCAGTTAAATTGATTATCAATTTTCCCAAAACCCTACAACGGAATTTACTTACAAACTTGCAAATCAAGGAGATTACTTCATAATTAATATGAACACGTTTTCGAAAATTCAACAGGGAATCATTTATTAATTACCTACTAGGCTAAAGTACTTAGGCCGAGTACAATCCCTTCTCTCTGAATTATTTAATAATCTGGTTTATGCAGGTGTTTGTGAAGCTGTTTATTAGCGAATTTCTGATATAGGAATTGTATGTTTTAATGTACCACATGCAGCAACATCGTCACTTGAAAATATCCAATCAGCACCGTTGAAGTCATTTGAGAACTATAGGAGCCTGTGAGTCGTAGTGGTTGACACAGGTCATAAAAGCCAGAGGAAAACGGAAGAAGAAACATGCGGCTCGCGACACATTCGTTAAACACATTTTTAAACCCAAAAATTAATACGTAATTTTATAACACATGTATTTTTGTGTATATGTGTGAGTTTGTGTTTCAGTAAATACTTTAGGGGTCGTAATTTGTGTCTGATTTAATGATTCTAAAAGAGTACAATTATAAAAAAAAAATAATTACCATCAAAGCAAATTTGTGGGCGCCCCCTCAAAGATTTCTTTAGTTAACAACCGTAAATAAAATTTATGGGAGACAAATTCCCTAAGAGAGTTTATAAAGTTTACTAACGATTTTTAACCTTTGACGGGTTAGACTAGGGTCTACATTTAGGAAAGCAGTACTGCATAATGACCAAGTTCGGTTTGAGGTCACATTCGTAACTCCAGGTCCTACCCATCCACCATAGATACAACGGTTCGAAGAGATTAACTTAATTAATATTATTCTACATTACCGAATTAAAGCTCATTACTAATTAAACACTAACACTAATTAACATCCGAGTCTAACGTTGGGCGTTGCCTATTGTCATACTCGTCTAGTTTAAATAATAAATGAAATCGTCCGATTTGGGGATTAAGGGTCCCGAAATACCCAGAACTCCATTAAAACAAGACTGCACTATATAACACGACTAATTACCTGGACGGCCAGATTACTTCCCGGTTTTTCTAATGTGATCTACTCAACATAGCTTAAAACCAAGTCCCGATGAGCTGTTCACTGCTATGTGTTAAAACGGACGCTACTCAAGTAAGTCTCTTCAACTTCTGGTCCCGAACTCAGTTACATTGTCACAATTACAATATACAATTTTCTAAAGATTGTCACTACCAATTTTGATATTATTTGTCCTAAATGTGATCCTTATTGTAACAACCAACTCATACGATGTTTGTATACAGAGTACAGACACTAATCGTACGAAACTACTTATTTAAACTTAACTACTAAAACATTAAAATCTTGTTAAATTGTTTTAAGTTTATGCAAAATCATAAAGTTGGTAACAATGTAAGCCTACTATTTGTAGTAGTATATGTATGCTTTGAGATTGCAACGAATTACGATTGATTGCGCGTGGAAGTACTAATTAAAACCGTGTGTTATGTTAACCTATAAAAGGCATACGGTAGGAAAATATGCTTGCCCATTCTCTAAAGAGGTCTTAATTAGTTTATTCCCCACCAAACAAACCACCAATCTAGGTATCCAGGACTTAATGAGTTTAACCAATTTATTTAATTACGAGGACTTACGTTGTAATTATAAAAGGTAACCTACACCCAACTGGAACTGGTACGGATGATTTTAGTCATTGGGCTATTCCTACTTGCCCAACTTTCATGTATCATTTCTGCTGGTTGACTCATAATTTCGTCATTTCCTGATAAAGTAAGGCGAGTCGATATGAGATTCTTCAGCGAGCAGTATTTAACACTCACTCGCTAGTCCAGTAGATTTTTCTCTATCGACAACTCACAGCTGATCTCCAGCCTCCTAGATATCATGCGGCCGTTGATCCAGTCCGCAACCACAATATGAGGCCAAAGGATTGTTCGTCAGATTTGTAATTTTCAAAACAAAAATATGCAGATATTGTTTTTGTTTACAGTTATAGTAATGGATATACGCGGGCTCCAAAACGTGATTTCGAAAGACGATTTCCAAGGAAAAGAATATCTCTTTACGAAATATTCTCTTTCGTTTTCAATATCTTACGAAATAATGTTTTTTTTCCCAATGGTTTGCAAAGTTACAATGTTATTCATTAAATACAAAATGGTGAATTGTGTAGAAATGAAGCGTTCCCGGACCCATGTTAATATGATATATTTCCATTATTTTGTTCTAAGAAATCCACCTGAGACATCCTGTAAAATTAATTGTCACTACAATCGTATTCTTGTACTATTGATCATAACAGCAATAAAGTTTATTGTACTGCCGTATGAATCACATATGAAACGCTATTACAACAATCGTTAAAACTTCATTCAGCCAATTATACTTTGCAATGCGAGATATGCATGATCGTTGGCAGAACAATGACTGTTTTATGTAAAAACTTTGTTAGTTGACAAATGTGTCTACAAATGGCAAGTAGCTAGACTGCTTTATGTCCTCTTTGAACGGTAAATTATCGTTTGTAACTTTGAATGTACTCTCATGCCATACAGCAATCTAGTGTTTGTTTCTACTTTTTATTTAAATAATTTTGCTCTGTTAATGTTTAATTGTGTGTATGTTTTAATGAATAGATGGATAAATGAAAACAGAAAAAATAGAACGAGAATTGATAAGTAATTTGAATTATTATGTCCTTTTTAATTGATATTTTATTAAATAGCGCCTGTCAACTGTGTTTTGTTTTCATTCACTTAAATTTAGTTTAAAAAATAAAATAAAATTACTAATATTTAGAGATCTCTTGATGTGATAGAAGAGAGAAAGGAGGAGGGTAATGCCTGAAAGAATTAGTTTTTTTATTAATTTTTTAATTTTTTATTTTCAATTCTTGTAATGAAATGTTTCCTTCCATCAGAAAAAAGTGTTTATCATTAACACAATATTTACTTTATGTCAATTGTAGTCTTTTTTACTATACCTTAATTAGGCGTGGCTACATGTTTCACTGCCACAAGCAGCATCATCAGACCAGTTCTTTAAGTTCATTTAAAAACTCATTTGATTTTACACTCGTATCGTACCTTTGTTGTACAATACAATAATATTTTAATACAGCTTCGCCATTTACGATCTACTTTTTGTCTATGTAGCACTTCCTTGAATTTAATAGATTGAATTACAATATTATTGCGTAAACAAATTTATATATGTTTGACGTTTATAACAATGGTACAAAAAACTGTAACATTAAGTGTTGAGATTAAAATCAAATGAGTTTTTAAGTGAACATAAAGAACTTGACTGATGATGCTGCCTGTGACAGTGAAACATGTAGCCACGTATATGTAAGTTATTATTGTAACTTATTGTATTATATAATATATGTCGTTCTGAGGCTTAAAACAATGAATATCAATAATCAATAATACTGCAGACAGTTCACACTCCGAAGTATTATTGATAAAGGCATAGCGTGGAATCGTACAAACAAAAACTACAAATGAAAATAAGAAAATTAAAATGTTTCTTTAAACTTCAGGGATCCACGTATATTATTATTTTTAATTATTTCATTTGTATGTATACGATTTTTTTTTATGAATTTGTCAAAAAATTTACACAAATAACAATTAAACTAATATTTACCTAAGAGTTACAATTTAGTTTAATTTCCTTTAACACTTAATATGAAGAGTCTGCAGAACACATTCTTTTAGAGTGTGAGGCGCTAGGAACTAGCCAGGCTGTACTCTCTAGGCCCTCCGGGGAAAGAGATGGAAACCATCCTAGACAACCCTATCGGTAGTATCTGTTCCTTCATAAGGATGACGGGTATTACTGAATGGGTGTAGGAAGGAAATTGGGGCGGCAAAAGACCTTTAGGTCGACGCCGGTGAGGCCTCTGATGGAGGTTTCACAGCCCAGTTTAAAAAAAAAAAAAAAAAAAAAAAAAAAAAAAAAAAAAACACTTAATATACATTCATTCACATACAATATAATTTTCTAATCCATCTGAATTAGAGTATAATATAAACCGAGAGTAATCAGATCATTTATCAAATAAATTGGGCCACCTGCCACCGAGACTCACAAGTGGAGGGGATAGCGGTTAGTTTTCTTTAAATATAACAGTCAGTTTGTTACTGCATATTTACAATCATTGTGATCCCAAAAGAATGAATAATCACTGCCATAATGGAAGGAACAAGTTATTAGTAAATCATTTAACTTTTACAATGTTTATCCTTCCAGTTATTGTTTTGTTCAAAAATTCAGTAGATGTGATATATTTGCTGTTACTTCTTGGTCTGTAAATATCATATCACGGCGCAAGTTAGGCAATAATTGAGTTAAAATAACTATTTATTGGATCTATTAAAACATCTGAAAAAACATTACAAGAAATCTATTAATTGTTTACTGGATTTACATATGACTGAAACTAGATTAATAAACCAGTCGCTCTTGTTATAATTCAACAAGTACAATATAACTAATGTTTGTTTGTTAAGCTTCTTTAGTCTATTCCATTTCAGCTTCACCTCTTTGTTTAAAACATATATCTTGTCACATTACTCCCAGCTCTATTGTGTGTTAGGTTACGTGTATATTGTAATGACCGCACATAACTTATTCAGGAAGTGAAATTCCACCCTACTCTACAATAGTGCTGTTATGATTTATTGTATAGGTGCTGTGAAATAAATAAACTCGCTGGCAAATTGTGTGAGATTTTATTGAAGCTTGAAATTTATGAGGTTATACTTTAATTTATTGTGGACAATTTGTCTTTTTTTTTCTTTTTTTTTTTACTTTGTAGCATATATGGAATAAAATGTATACATTATACTGTTGAAAATGTACCACATATATGTATATGTGACCAATCTCGCATTGTTTTGGTCAAGCTTGATTACCGAGAAGGTTTTATGTTGAAAAATATGTATTACAAAAATGATTAAAAAAAAAAAAACATTCTGACTAACATTTGCTAAATTGAGTAAATTAAAATAAATTGTTACTGGATAATTTTGTGATAAACAGAAGCTGAAAATTTAGGACTAAAATAACTTTTTTTTACACCCTGTATACAATGATGAAAAACTGTTAAAATCAATCATATATATTTATATATCTTCAAAATATGTTACATTTCAATTACTTTTAGTAGAAAATATGTCCATGAGTTATTATACAGTTTTTTTTTCAAATGGTGTGCGACATTATTAACCATTGATCTTGCTTCCAATAAACGTAGTATTTTTGTTAATTATGTACTGGGTAGAAACAATCGCTGTAGAGTTTTACGGGGATATATCAATTATTAGCTACCCTGAGGTACAAAAAAAAAATTTTTTAGAATGACGTCAATCTATTGATTGCGACAATATAGCTATTATGCAGCTAAGCCTCTTAATTCTTTTTTTAGTAGATTAGTCCTCTTTACGAGCTTTACTAGTCCACTCACAAGCTCATTCAATTATATATCACCAAGATTTTGGAAGCCATAAATCCTATATTTCTTATTAGCTCACAATCCATCCCAGAGGTTTATACCGTCTCTTCACCCATCCCGGATAGTCTCTGCAAGTTTCGTTGTGGTATGTTCCTATCCTGTTGAAGTGCAACCTTAGACAATAGCATCCCATAATAATTCCCGTGGATATGTCTGAGTTTTCTCTTACCCAACGTCAATACTGTCCTTCCAAGCCTACATTAGAGGAGTCCTCCTAATAGTAGTCTGCTATAGGAATGCCCTTAAGACTATCCCATTGTTGCTGGTATGTGCTCTAAACCCACTTATTTATGGACATTTTGGTTAAACGCACAGGTATGCCTACGGACACTGATGTGGTGCTCTGTTTAATCAATGTATTTGCCTCCTCGTTTCCATCAACAACTCTATGCTCCGGCACCCAATAGAAAGTTACCCGGTTTTCCAGCGGCAGAGCGTTGAAGTTCTCTAGCCATTCCCAGACTAAACATGATTTTATGTTGGTGCTTTCAAGTGCTTTTAACGGTGATTGTCAGTGTAGATATCTATGCGTTTCCTTAGAATCCCGCTTCCTATTCTTCTGAACACAGTTATTCATTAACTCAGCTTGAAAAACGTTAACATTTTGACAATATCTCGGGACTTTATTCTAAATGTTTCCATAATACAATATTTAGGAATATCTTCTATATTTAAAAAATAACAGAATTAAGATTTTTTCTGATTTAAATATTTAAATCGTTGGAACTTGAATTGTTGATAAAACCTAAAAATCTGTCAACAGGGTGGTATAAATAACATTATTTTCTCAAATGAGTTTTTCAATTTTGTTCTAATTTGTATGTAAAAATTACTATTATCCATTATTAAAAAACCACCGTTTAGAATGTTTTACACACAATTTGAACGACACTTAACATCTGTTATTTAAATTTTATTTAATAAAATGCAATTTACGTTTGAAACTAGGTTGACAAGCTAACTAATATTACGCTTTCTTTAAGTACATGCATACTTTTATTTTGTTTATACAGATGACCGTACTTGAATTCCATGTTATACAAATAAAACACACAAATTCCTTTGTTAAATTCTACAAGTAATAGGTCTAGCCGACCATGGTTTCGCCAGTTAGGGCATTGTCGAGGCTTATATATATAGAGTCTTTGTATAAGCATCGTAAATGCAGTAACCGCTGAAACCATGATCATCTAGATCAATTACTTGTGGAATTTAACAAAAGATTTTGCGTGTGTTTTATTTGTATACTTTTATTTAATAATCTGTATATATATATTACATCGCTCAATGTTTGTTTTCCCTTTTTTATTGATAACTACCAAACCGACATTTTTTGGAGACCCATTTGGTTTTATAGATGGGTATACGAGAGAGTGTGAGCAATGTTTTATCCAATTTATTTATTACGTAATCAAACCTATTTCAACATAATGTTTATAGGTTCATTATTCAACAAACATTCGCGAATATACCAAGCCCAAAATAAAATCCGGGTATTTGCATGCCAACAGATTTATGTAGACTCTTAATTTGGCAGCATTGTTAGAGGTGCACATGTTTTAATCCTGTTACTCTAATCGCGTGATACGCTCCCTGATGAAGGAAATAAAACGAAACTACTTTGCACGCAGAGTTGGCTGTAAATGAGTTTTATTTTCAATCAGAGAAGCTTTTGGCGGACGCGTGATTCAGGCCGCAAAGATCGTTATTTACGACCCCAAACGAACTAAGTTATGCAGTCTTGTAATTTTACATTGCATTTATCCAGTATTCAGGTTTGGAGATGAGTAATAGCTCATAGAGTGTTCACCACATCGCCTTAGGTTCCCAGACGTTATTTGTCTTCTCTTGCTTAACTAATATTGTTTTATTTTAGTTTACCCTTGAGATATCTTCCAAGAGTTGATCCTGCACGAAAGGTGACTGTGAATTGTATTAATACTTTTGAGAATAAATGATGGACATACGCTTGATTTAACAAGCGAGATTGAGACAATTATAAATAACTCCGTTTTCTATAAAATATTAAATTCCCTGTTTTCGTTTAAATACCGACCACCGACTGAAATACTTTTGTTTAAATACAGTTGATAAATACACACTTGAGCTTGGCTTGTATTCAGCAGTTATAATTTTGCTTTGCAACTGTTACTGATGATGACGACATCGTCGTCGAAACGCGTTAGAAATAAAGTGTATATATTTGTGAGCATTGTGTACGTTTATTCATTTCCTAATATAAACTGCAGTTGTAATCGAAATTTTATGATGTACTTATCAAAACGTTATGCGTTTTTCCATTTAAAACAAGCGACTGTAAAAATATGTACAGTATCTTTTATTTCATAACTTCACCCTGTCTTAACTTTGTTTCTATTCAATACTCTACCATAATATGTAGAGAGGATTAGCGTCAAATAAGTTACTAGAACAAAATTGAAGTCTACAACTCAAATCAGTTTTCCTAAACACTTCTCCTAGTAAAAATATGAATTTTATGTCGCGAAAATGATTTATAATAATCCAACGGAAAATCAGTTGTAAATTTCTAACATTAGTAGTTGGTACAGCCATCTTATAGTGACTAAATAACATAACCAGCTCTTAGTAAAATACAAATCTGTAGTCAAGGTAAAATCGAATTTCACCAAGTAAAAACATGACACAAAATAACAGATTTTTTACTTAGAAATTATTTGCAATCGTAGTTTCATTCATATAAAATTACAAGAACAATCATTTTAACATGGTTTAATGCACGACGTTTCGATAGTACAAATCTACTCTTGTAATCAAGTGATAAACTTGGAATATAAAAGTTTAAAAAACTCCATTATAACCTCCAACCCAAGAAGCCATGTTGGAAAATAAAACTAAATCTATAACTTAAGAAAATAGAGGAATCATTGAAATACTTAAAGGTAAAAATAACAGAATGGTTGAGTACTATTGATTTAACCAATAGTTTTTGGTCAAATTCCTTTAGAACAAGTGTCAAGGTAATATACTGCTTTCTAGTATATAGGGGAAGAATGTACCATTTTAAGGTAACACTATATGGTTTATAGATTAAACCATATTAATAAAAAGGAAAATTCATCATTATAAAATCTTAAAAAACAAAAAATGAACAATGTTTTATATAAAAAGAAGGGTTTAAATTTCTGCAATTTATAAATAAATAATTTTTCTTTTTTTAAATCCAAACATCAGTCTACAACGAGTACAGTTTTATTACTGAATATAAGTAAATTTTTAAAAAAATGTATCATAATTTTGGGGGTTATTGGTAAAAACATAAAATTGTAGAACATAAACAATCAAATTTCTTTTTAATTAAATATGTTATTTATTTACCGCCATTAAGACTATTGTTATACATTAGTCTGTTATAACTTACTGTTAACCATAGTCAGTGTTGTTGTATAGTTTAAAAACCGACAATTCATTCATTATAAAAGTAGTTTATTATTGGAAAAGCGTCTCCATTGTCATGGAACACAAAAAAACATTTTCACAAAAGTTTAAATAAAATTATTCTAAAGAACATACTTAATCAAATCATGTTCGATGGGCCTACTGTCTCTCGCTGAACTAATAAACTTGATAATCGTTGAAAAGCCGTTGTTTTTTAAACTATACAACTGACTATTCACTACGGTAAGTTGTAAAGACATTTCTTAAAATCACCTCTACCAATTTCAATCAAATTTTGGAAATTGTGAGGTAATTAATTAAATAAATCAGTAAGCAAAACGCAAGTGAAATTAAATTACGGTTCAGACAAAACTGTTATAAAATGTAATGAACTTTATTGACTTTATTTTTTAACACGATTTTAACTCATAACGAGTTTATGGAACAATCTTAGGTTTGGTTAGGTTAAGTTGGGCGTACATATAGATCTTTTAAAATACAAGAGTTTACACAATGTTCTCTTTGGACTCTCAGAGCTCATTCTCCAACAGAAAATAGAAATTCAGGAAACAATGGCTTCGTTTTCCAACAATCCACCATTTTACTTTTGGAAATAGATTACAGATTTTATATACAAATTTATAACGTAACGCTCTATATGTCTATCAAAACATAGACTTTATAAAAAATATTATCACAGTACGGTAACGTCCCGTTTAAAACTGTTAAAATCTCATATATCTTGAAAACTGATAATAAATTTAGAAGAGACAAAGTAATGTCGGAAAAAAAAAGTTTTTATTTTTTCTGTAGCTCCAAAGATAACTAAGTTCGAAAAAAAATTTATTTTTTTTAAGTAACCCCGAAATATTACATACTCAACGTAAGTATAAATTTAGATTCAATCGCATTCATAGTTAGTTGTACAAAAAAAAAATCTGTGTTGTTATTTTATAAAAATTTCTTAGAGTTTTCACGCAGCTATTAATTTAAAACAACTCTTAGAGTTATCTAATAACTCTTGGATGTTATCTGATATGAGAATCAGACATTGTTTTATTAACATGAAACACCGATGCAACCTATAAAGGAAGAAGTATAGTTGCGTGCGAAATAATTAAACTCAACCTGGTTGTGAAGATTTACAACCCCATTTGCTTCAAGTCTACTTGTAATAACAGCTGATTCAAGGCAATAAACAAACAAGAAATGTGCACTTTATTATTAAATCGTGAACTTACCAAGCAAGAACCTATTCGAACTAATAATTATTTATTTGATAGAAATTTTGTTATATAGAAAAATAATCTTGTGAATTCTCCTAGTCGAAATCTTTCAGTAAAAATATCTAAAAGGAGATAAATATCCATCTTACATCTCAATAAAAAATATAACACAATAATAATACTACTTGGTGCAATACTTTGTATTCTAACTAAATATATTAGTCATGACTATCTATATAGAACATTCCATAAAGTACGGATTATATAAAACAAATAGTTAAACCGGCTGAACATAAAAGTTCGTTTTTTTATATCATTATAAGATTACATGTACTTCAGTTTTGACAGTTTTAAATTTTTGAAGAAATCTTGGAACTGCCATCTTGAAATTAGATTTAATTTTTTTTAATAGACATAGTGGCATATCACACATGTTGTTACGTTTTTTTTTTTATTCTTGCTACAATAGTGGAATCCGTTTTTTATCTCATTTCCTAGAAAAGTTATCAATTATTACAACTACACAACAATTAAAATTTCAAGTTACAGGTGGACAAATGAGTTTCCTACTTATCTTTAAACACGCACTTCCTGTTGTTTTGAACTTGTGATTTTCAAACGTGCTCAAATTGTTGCCCTAGAGGTTATTTGGTACAGTTATAAATGGTCTTAAAATTCACCAACTATTTTAGAAATTGTTAGATCAGTAGTACAGTTAATTTCTGTTCCAATACTATTTTGAGGTTCATTTAGGTTTTCTGGTGGGTTAAAATATATCTTACTTTTTAAATATCCAAATAGGAAGTTATCAAGAGGATCAAGGTTGGGATAAACTACAGTATCTGCATGTTTAATGATAAGTACTCAACTCATTTGTCCTCATGTAAATTATAGTTTTAAGTGTTTTGAAGTTATATTAGTTGACAACTTTTTAAGGAAATGAAATGTAAAACAACGAATTCCTCCATTGAACTCAGAATAAAATATATATAAAAACATGTGTCAAATAACCACATTGCAATTTTTTTTTAAATAACCTAATTTTAAAATTGCGTACCAAATTGTCCGTCAAAATATGAAACTATCAAAACTGGAAGTAAATGTTGTCTTATTAACATATAGGCTACAAAAATCAAACTTTTTATATTAAGACATTTCAAAATTTTTGTATATTATATTTTCCATACGTTAGGAACACTCTGTATAACTCCAAATTAATTTTTTAAATAATATAAATAGGAAATTTTATTTTAAAACTTTCGTATCTTTGTTACATTTGAAGAAAAGTTAATTTTAGTTACACTAAAATTAACATTTCTTTAAGTCTAACAAGATATGGGTTTTTTTTTTTTTAATTTCCAATTTTTATTAGGTTTATAACAATAATGTTTTTAAATCACATTTAATAATATTGTTTATAACAATATTGATTTTCCCTGTGTTAATATATATATATATATATATATATATATATATATATATATATAATATATGGACCTGAAAGATGGATATATATATCCATCTTTCCACCCAAAAAAACAAAAGTTTTTGTCTCCTTTTTAGGTCCTGAGAAATTTCAAAATGCACTAAAATGAACGATATCGAGAAAATTTGAAATAAAAGTATATATAGTTGATCCGTTTTTCCTTATTTACAATATTTAATAAGTCAATAATAAACGAGAATAAAATAAATAGCTTTAACGGTAGAATGGAGGGGAGAGGGTAATTTTATCATGGTAAGAGAGAAAATAGATAAGACTCAAAAACCCCGAGGAAAATAATCTAAATAATGCATGCGTTTAGTATGTAGTCATTGGTATGACCAACCTGACTAAGAAATTCGGTGCAGCAGTTGGCAGCGCTTAGGACCACCAAGATGCAGAACCGCGCATTGCTTGTAGCTTGCGTTTAAATGTGTCTTGTTCATTTGCAATTTAATTATTCCCGACCAGTTTGTTTGCCAAAGTTTTCAAGACAACCATATTAATCGTAACTGGACAAGTTCATCGATCTATATTTGATGGTTTTCGTGTAAGAGCAACTGTAATTACATAAATCCTTCTTTAGAAATCGTTAATTAACTGTAATAACAACAATGTTAATTGTTTTGTTTATATGACGTTCACTGCATAATTTGTTGAAAAAGCAAGATTATAGTGATTTGTATGTACGTATTGCACGAAGCACATGGAGTGAAACACATTAGCGGCAACTGTGAATGACTCTTCATACACATACTCTTTTGTATTAAGTGTCATTGATCCGATTTTGATGAAATTTGGCCTGAAGACTTGTTAACAAATATTTAAGACAATGTGCTATATACAAACAAAAGATTTCTATAGACACATCTCTTCCTATCACTTACGTACCGTATAACAACAAACGATCAACAAAATTAACTAAAATCAGCAAAGTACAGAAGAGTAAGACATTTCTAAACGTACACAACTCAATAAATGAAGGATGATGTTTGCAACCTCATGACGAAATTAAAGAATAATTAGAAAAATTATATAAGTTAGGTAATAGTTTTATTAAATAAAAGGGATTGCACGACTTAAAAGTGATACGATGTAAATGACGAGGTTTTATGACGTAAAATTACCTTTCGCTCTAGTTTGGGAAGTTATAACTCGTAACAATTTTCTGTTTAATATAAGTTAAAATATATATACATTGTGAAATGTACAAAGTAATAAAATATTTAAGAAATGAAAGCAAAACGTCTGATTTAGGATACAATAAATTAAAAATAATTTGTTTTTAATTCATTGAGTATTTCGCAAAGTCTGTAATATACACACCATTCAGATTCTGTTATATTCATATAGTGAAATATGTGAACAGTGCTATTTTTTCATCAAACGACCTTTTCTGTATAATATGTAAATACTTATATTTTATAGAGCAATTTATTTTCTCTCAAAAGCACCATCAATTAAACCCACTGTTCACAGATCGTTCCTTGTTAATTCCAATAGGCATATTACTTTCAGTGAAGCTACCCTCTGGAAAGTACCACCTTATCTAATATGTCTATCTACTGCCTTCAGAACAAAATATAAGAAACTGACAGACTTATAAGCCTTTGTAATATTGTAATCTGATTGGCTTAGTGTCAGAATTAATACTGTTTGGCTGATTCTCTACCCCTAAGGGATGTAGGGTTACACTGTCTCTGAAGAAATTTCGAACCAATGTAAACAAAGATTCTGAGCATTCTACAAGGCAGAAAAAAAACCATCCCCAGCGGAATTTTTGTAGGGCTGAAAGTTTACCAAAAAAATGTACCAAAATGTTCGTTATACTTTAGGAAGTGTTCTACTGGCTTTCCTGTCGTCTAAATGAGACAGTGTTTGTAGTATTAAAAAGTTGAAACTAAATGTGTATTTGGTCGTATCGAAGAGTTTTTTCCTTATCTAGACATCCATTGATGTCTGCTAAAAGTCATTTGCAAGGTACTATCAGTTAGCAACTACTGAAGTAAGATTTTAACTAGGTGTTACTCCTTCCCCTTTATCTTTTGATGAAAGATGGAACCCTGGGCTTAACATATTTTAATAATAAGAGACACATTCCAAAACATTCTAATTTAAGAAATTAAAACAACTGAAATTTTAGTAAAATCGTTCAAATTAATCAAGTAAACAAGCTTCTTTGAACAAGCTGGAAAATGGTTTCTGGAAGTCCCTATTTAGCGAAGTCCTAAACGAACAAAAATAACTTATTTTGTGCAACTTTAGATATACCACGGTAATTGTAAGACATATTACGTTTAAGGTAATTACAATTAATTGAACTGTCTATATTTATATTATATATTTTTTAAACGTTTCTCTGAAAAATAATATTTAAACATAAATTTTAATATTTTAATCCTCTTAAATTGAAAACAGTTCATCCAACAGTGTCTAAAACATTAGGTTGTTAACGACAAGAATATTAGAGTTACTCACCAACTTGTTTCTTAGTGTGAACCTTAGCCTGTCATCTCTTATTACATTTAATTCTTCGATTCATCGATCTTACAGAAATCATTCATGCGTTAAGTTTCGATATCGGTTTCCTACTAACAGGAGAAACACTCCGTTACCTATTGATTAACGATCAAGCTCGGTCGTACCTGACTAAAGATCAATGTATCAAATGTTTTTCGGATTTATTTAAAACATCCAATCAAGAGTCTCAAAATCTCCAGCGGTTAAATTTATTCACCGCAGATTGTAATGAAATGGATATAGTTTGTCTATAAATATTACATTGTTATTATAAACTTGTGGTAGGGGTTTCAGTGTTTTATATTGATTACATTGTTATGTTAAACATATTAGAGAAAAATATATGTGTGTGGTCAAAAATATAATTTCTAGTATTTAGGTCTTCAGAACGGAAATGAAATGTTCATATATACTCTACAGGACAATCAAATGAACACAATATTTTCAAATTGGTATTGGGTATATTTGAGAAGTAGGAATATTTTGTAAAAAGGTATACTTTTTAACGATTTTTTTATTGATTTATTTTCAATAACTACGAATTAGGGACTATTTGTCATAAAACCAAAATTCAAGATTCCACGTTCTTAAAAGTTTTGGTTCAATAGTTACCAATCCAAACAGAAAACATCGTTCGCTGAAAAACGTATTATATCTCAAGATGTGAGTTTAGCTACCCAACCCGTTGTACAAAATGTCAATTAAAAGAAATCTATGGTTAAGAAATATTTTTCGAAAAAAGGAAACAAATATCGACAGCCAAATTTTAGTTGATCCTTAGGAGGCTTATTGTAAAATACAAATAAGTTAAGTCTTATTTAAATATCTACATTTTCCCCCCATAATACTATGAAAGGGGTTCTTTTGTTAATTTTCATTGTTATCTTAAAAACAAGTGAATTGACATGATTTAATGACCATTGTTTGTTCATATAATATTTGCTTCTTTGTAGGAGAAATTGTGAAACGGATTTGCTCAGATATTTATTTAATTTGTGTGTAATATTTTATATGTTGCTAAATCGTTTATTAAATTTTTAGGGGCATACGAACTCTTCTTTTAAGTCTGTCTGGTGTTATGTTAGGTATAATGAATACTACATACATGCATATGAATAGAATAGAAGGGTTATATTATGTTAAAACAGACAGGGAGAGTTAATAGATGAGTTACAAGTACTATTAACATTAAAGTGTATAATATTGTATTATATTTTAAATCTTTCTGTAACTTGTATGTAATGTTGGGTAAAGGAATAGATAGGATATATTATGATACAACAGACAGACAGACACAGAGTGAAAATAGGTTTCTTTGTTGACCACCACCACCGAAAATAAGATACAGTAAAATGTGTCAAGTATTATTAAATTTAAACTGTTTATCTTTAAAAATTGGTGTTTTAATCCATAATCATAAATCACACATTCAAAAAAGTGAATATGAAAAAATATATAAATCACTTAACTTTATTAAGAATATCAATTCCGTTTGTATGTTTATGAGTATACACTATGTGTATTACAAATTAGAAAGTCTTAAATTACAGACTTAGTCTCAAATGTTCAATTAATAAATTTTATTACTATAAATTTGAATAACTCATACGTTTATTTTTCCCATCACTGCTACAAATATATATATATATATATATATATATATATATATATATACTTGATACAATTACGCTACAACCATGTAATAGTTTTATTTATATTACAGTATAACAAACACACAGAACACAATTCTCATAAAAAAAAAATACGCCTAAGTATCAGACGCGTTTCAACGACATGGTCGTCCTCTTCAGTGATACACCAGCTACACCAACCAAACCACAACAAACAAGGAAAAAAAGAATTAGTCAAACGTATTAAATTATCAATAACTGTTCATATCGGTAATCCAAACAACGTATCCAAATAATATCGATTTTAGTATGTACTTTTTTTTTATTTATAGTTAATAAAAAACAATATATTTTTTAGTGATTTTAGTTTTAGTTTTACACATTAATTAGGCTTCAATGTTCTTTTTTCATGTATTAAGAGGAGAGATGTTGAAAACATGATACTAAACTAATATACGTATTAGTTGCTTTAAGTAGTTTTAAGTATACTGTAATGCTATAATTTAACTGTCAACGCCTGTTTAATAATTTAAAGTAGTTTATGGACTTTTTGAGTAGTAAAAATAGATATTTCGAACTTAAAAGTGTACTGTACTTTTAGTTTATAAAAACTCAATTTTTTTCTGAGAAACATAAACATGTATTTAAGATACTTTTATTTTTATTTTCACATAGATTTCAATAAACATCTAACCTTTTGCAACTGTGAATTATTATTCGATTTTATTTAGTAGTTAATAGTACATGGAATGTATAATATCGATCTATTATAAACTTTTTTTAATATATCAATTTTTTTGTTTCCTTCTATGGTATGTAAAAAATTTCTAACAACATTTATCTCCCCTTGTAAAAATCTCATTTAGACAAAATTTGGCTATAACTTCATTTTTAGTTCTAATATTATAAAAGCCCACAACCAAGTTAAATGGAATATATGTCAGCGAAAATTGATCTCTCTGTACGAGAAGCAGACAACAGACAATTACGTTATGTTTCGTGATTTAATTAATACTCTAAGACTATTATTAGTTTTACTGTTAATATACGATTATACGTAGTATGTAGGACACTATCTAAACTAGTAAAGTCTCTACAATTATCGTCTTAGTAGTTCTGCCCTTGACCTTCTTTTTACCTACTTTAACACTTTATTGTAACACATATCATTGTAAATCGTAGGAATATTCACTTTACTATAGTTTTAAACTATAGTAAAAAAACACTTATATGATTAACCATAATAATATTCTTTCAACTTTTAAACTACTGTACATTATAACAAAACACTATCACTATAGATAGTAGGATCTTTCACTCAAATTTTAAACTAATATATAATTCCTGTTAAAATAAACCGTTGGGATTAACAAGGGATATGTAATGTAGAGTCAACGCGAGTTAAAATAATAAGGTATAGGCAAATTTTACATTCCTCTCCACAAAATTACCATAATTTAATGTTAACTGACCGATAAAAATCAAACAACTGGATTTACGAAGAATTTATCTGTTTATAATAGTTATCAAAATGGATTAACAAGTATAATGATTGTGTGTGTCATAAACGCATAATAAGAGTTAACCAAATAGATTATATCAAATTATATGAATATTTGGTTGGGAGGGATGTGAAATATTCTCTCAGAGTCTGTATTTCTGTTGTATCCTAACGTAGCCTTTATATCCAATTTATATACATGAATATCCTATTCCTTTACATATCCAACAGAACATACAACATAGAACTGACTTAAAAGATATGAAACATTTTCTTACAACTTAAAAACTAACCATTTTATATTACAAATTACCAGATATTTTTCTTTCTCTTACCTCCTCTCCATTTTAAATATTCGAGCCAGAATCTAGTCGTAAAATCTAGAAAATGAAGCTTATTATTATTTAAAAAATGAAAATTTACTTAGACAACCCTCATTATAAATTAACGAAACTAATACAATAGTTAATTCTTTTCAAAATAGAAACACCTGTAGAAACTTCATCACCAAATCCAAGACAACAAATTTTCCACAACTTTATTCATTAAAGGCGACATTTTAATAACTATCACTTTCAGTTATTACATTTATACAAACTTTATAAAGTTCAGTTCCATGACATTTTGTGTATAACAAACAACTGAATAGATCGTTTACGGTTAAATTTGTAATATATCTGAGTGTATGAAATTGGGAGGAAAGAATGTGTGTTGCTAAACAGTTTGAGGTCGTAATTTTAGTGCTATTTTTTCTTTAATTCGGTATAGGTTGGTTTTTAACATCAACTTACCAAACTTGTTAACCAAACTAATCAAGCAATACATTTTAAAATGATGGCCGCTCTTCAAATGAAAACAAAATTTGTTTGGAATAATGTTTTACACAACGTCCTAAATAGCTCATTTTGTTGGTATTTAAAATTTGTAATCAATGATGCGAAAATATGTTTTTAAAAAATAATAAAGAAGGGTACGACAAAATAAACAATACTGTCCAAAACATATCATAAACATAAGAAAAAAATATAATCAATAGTAATAGTAGTTGTCGGTATAAGGGTTTATAAGATGTAGTTCAGTAGTGTAAGAGACAGCAGATTTGGCGAAGCGCACTACTATTCATTTCTCCCGCCTAAAGTGTACTATCCTGCATAAAGACATTGTTTACACAATTACTATCTCTGTCTATATTCTTATAAATGTCTGAGAATGAGCGTATAAGATTTAAGATTGATATGTATGAAGTAATAGTTTTTTCTACTACAATCATGTTTATATCAACAACCAAATCATGTGAATATTATTATTGTGTTTAATTTTATATTAAGTAAGTTGACATCAGACCTAACTATCTTTAACAATTATACAAATAATTACTTTAAATATATGTACAGTATTAATTACTGTGTAATCTGTATTAATTAAACATTGAGTAATATTCAACATCTGAATTTAAATTTATCGTAAACTATATCATCTTACTAAAAAAAACTTATAATAAAATTGATTTATAAGATGCAAATAACCGTAGACATGAAATCATGTGTTAAAGATAGTTTAAGCGTTACAATTTTCTTCAACAAGCTACCTTAAAAGTTTTCAGAAACTTTCGCTATAGACGTGGGTTTAACATTTATAATGTTATATCCAAAAAATAAAATAAAAATAGCTGATGGGGTATTTATATAGTAGATAGGGTATACGGTATAATATATTCACTGATAATTATGTCACTTATTGGAACTCTTATTAAAAATAGCATACTATTACATAATTTGTATTCGTAACAATTAAGTATTGGAGATAGAAATATTATATTTATTGATTGGAAAGTTCAATGCTGGATAGAAACAATTTCTTTAATAAATTCAAAAATACAGTATAAAGAATTAATATTTTAGTAATGTTTTTAGAAATGATTTTAGTAATACGGAACTGTGAAATAAATTAATATCCATGTTTATGGTATCCAAGTCACGAATTTGATAAAAATTTAATAATTATCTTTTTTTAATTCCGTCAACATTAATTAATTTGTACGTCTCAATGACACGTTTCAAAAGCATATGATGAATGATGATATATGCTTCAGTTTGATGACAATGCATATGCTAATAAAGGCGTCATAGAGAAGTAAATATTAAGTCACCTTGTTGGAATTAAAGGAGATAAATATTTATTGTTGGGCAATGTCAGCAAAAGGGTAGTAGTGGGTTGCCTACCGGCTCCGCCAACCGGACTGCCTCTTACTCTATAAATAAGGTGTGTGTACATGTAAAAAGACTTCACTTTGTCTTAAATAAATAAAGTGTTTATAGAAATTTGAGTTTTCTTTCTTCAGTTGAACATTGTCGTTTCCACAAGTGTTGTTTATAAGTGAAACAATAATAAGTTTACTAAATAGAATATTAGTATTATTTTATTCAAAGTTAGCAGTAAATTAGTTTTTACTATTTGTATAAAATGAGTGGAAAAAAACAAAAGTTTCAAAATGGCAGTATATTTTAATTACTTTTCTGTGTTTACTTCAAATTTAGTACCTTAAGTTTAGTAAAATTGTATGTTTATGTATGAGGGTGTTAAATAATGAAAGAAATTGTGGAATATGTGTCTAACTAATAAGATATAATTTTTCTCAGAAAGATGCATAGAATTCATCTATGTAATAAAAAAAGAGTGAAAAACATCTAGAGTGTTCACATCTTTTCACATCTAGAGAGTGAAAAAAAAGTGTGAACATTTATTTGTTTGAAAACTCATATTCTCCGTTGTTTATAAGCTAAGTCACAACTTTTCAATATTAAAGTTAGCTTACAGAAAGATAAGAAATCGTTTAAATCATAACTACAATTTGAGTTATATTTGAGAGGTTAAGTTAAAGATTGCACTTGACTGGATGGTAATTTAAACAGACCGCCAGACACGATCCAATTAAAGAACATTAAGTCCTGTTTATACAGGCGTGGTTAAGTTCATTGATCAACAAATTGACTGGTCTTGGGTGGTCGCCAATCTATTAAATTATTTAAATTTTATTAACTTGTTATTTTATCGCAAGTGTAATTGATATTATTGAGTCAGGCAGAGCGTGTACCAGTTAAATAACTACCAGACAGGATTAGGATGTACGAGGGCTAAATTAAATAATTGTAGCACGAAATGTAGGAGGGAATTGAATTTGGAAAATTTTAATATGCAGGCTTGTTTTGAGAGATTTATAGAATATACGGACATAACAATGTTCAGTAATTTTACAAATACAAGTTGCTGCAATAGTCACGTCACACTTAATCTTTTAATAAATAAATGTCATGAAACACCATCATGTCAAGGGTAAATTTCATCAAAGTTTTCCTAGTGTATCATGAGTTCTGAAAACATAATTCTGACACATGTGAACATGATCAATCGTGTCATTTTACTTTGAAAAAAGTAAGGTTCCAGTAAGCCAAAAGACAATGGTGCATCCCAAACAAAGACCAAAAGCAGATACTTATTATAAAGGGACTAGTAACTGCAGTTATGTCTATTCAGTCTTTGTCACACCGCACAATTTTACAGAATAATTGATCTTGCATATTGGTCCAGCACCAATTCGCAAAATTAAAGTTTAATTGCGTCGCCTTTAAGTAACCTACGAAAACCCGCAGACTATAGACTTTGCACTGACTTTGAAATCTAGTATTGTAGTTCAGAAAGTGCTAGTTGATTTTCAAGGGCTCTGAGTTATGAATAAACAAATAATCACTTCTCTTCTGTGTTGGGTCGTTCAGTTGTTGGTGATCAGAGGGAGACGTAAACGACGTGGGATAACGTACTTGGGTGGTTTAGAGACAAAGGAATTGCTTGGAACCAGACAAGGATGGTGACACTCCAGAGAGACCCATGGCGAAATCTTTGTTCATCATCTACACATCAAGGAACAAGAGGTCGTGACTAAGTAAAACAATTAGATAGACGTAATTTAAACTATGTAATTCCAAAACTAATTATACAAGTAGAAAACTTTTATTGCAGTTCTTCCAACGTTAAAATAGTAACGTGTTGCATTAATTTGGATTACAGAGAATATATTTCTAATATTCAAGCAAATGGAAACTATTTCTATTTATAACGGTTATCTAATAAGTATACTCGCTTCTCTTTACTTTTTACTACTATTCATCATATCGGTTTGTGGCTTAAAAAGTTTACAATAGTTTCCACTTACTACTTTTTACGATGTTTATATTTTGTTGGCTGCCAAGGAGTCGTAGAAACGTTTTCATAAATTGATAATAATAACTACAATATTAAAAAAATTCATGTCGTATTATACTAAGGAAAAAATCTACCGTGATGTAGCCTAACTTTGCAACTAACACGCCACTACTTCCTTACACCTACTGACCTAATCCCACCACCTGTTCATTCTTTGCGACAGAAAATTACATATTTTTCTGAAAGAGTTCACGTCCGTTTATACATCCGCTTTAAAAAAATGATTTCAACGGAGCATTTGTAGGAAGATAATTAGTATTGATTTAACAAGTTGTTTGTGAAAATTCAATTGTCGTTTAGTATTCTCAATAATTAAGGTTCGAAATATTTAACGTTCATTTGGTAATAAGACGAACGGATATTGAAGACTTTTTGTATTAATATGTTTTAGTAGATTAAATTTGTGAATAATAAGAATATTTACGTAGTAGGGAAACCATTGCCAATAAAAATTAACCTCTATAGACTGAAAGTTTTAATATTTTGATAAAATTAATTTTTTTAAGTTATATAATTCAACGTTGTTTATAGCGTTACCGTGTAACTTGCTAAGCAAAATACATTTATTAGCAAAGTTTTAAAAAATATACAAATTCTATTGTTTAAAGTGAATTTACAATTTGATCCTCTATTGTGTTTTTCAAAAAAAGAGTGTTATTTTTCTTATTTTTGTTTAGAGGTCAAAAATCTCTTGTTCATGATCGCCTTATAAAAAATGAAAAAATAAAATAATTAAAGTCCCCTAGCCTTTGAATACTCTCATAGCTTCAAACTCGAAATAGAACAAAAGTTGGCTAAAAGAGACATCATAAAAAGAGGTATAGAGAACTTAAAATCTAAGACTATATAAAAAAAAGGTGTACAGTAGATCAAGTTAGGCACTCTCGGGTTAGTCACACCCGTACTCACTGCAGTGTGACACTTACATACATATACAATATGTTTGTTTTACTTTCCACCATTCATTGTGTGTCTAATTAAACGGCATTACACAGGAATATTTTATTATGTACATTTCCCGCCCAACTTATATATTTTTTTGTAAGCGTTATCATTAACCAAATGTGCAAACAAATTAAAACTAGTAACATTTATTATAACCAGTGATGCAATAGTAACTTGACAAATAGGAAAAATAAATCACTTTTTATAAAAGTATATAAATTCTTGTAATTTAATCGCCGTACAAGTTTTTACCGTTAACATTAGTATCACAAAAACGATAGTTTATCTTGACACGTTGGTATTATTTCATTTCTTTCAGTGACATTATAAATAATTGTGATGTATTTAACCCAACAGAAGTACCACTTTATCATCTAAAACCAAGATAACCATAAGAGAAAATATAGCCCTCTTAAATTTGTTTTATAAAAATGATGATTCAATATTCACCGTGAGAAGCGTTCTGTTTTCACCATTTGATATTTCGTCTGTTTGTTTATTGCCTTGTGCAGTATTTAATTTGGGTTTAAATACTTTATTCTAAATTACACCATGGTAAGTTAATTAATAGGGGCTAGGCGTTCGGGATTTTACCGTTGCTGCAATTTCCAATTAGTAGACTAGTATTATATGTTTATTTAAACAAAACGAGTTGAGAATGGTAAGCGCCCAACTTCGGCTGTTTTTTTGTTTGTTTGTTTTATTTTTAGTGTTGAGTGAGTGAATGAGTTGCAATTTGTAATTTATTATTATTTATTTTTCTCTTATCAAAACCTGAGTACTCTATGGTACAAGGGCAGACCTAGAGTGGGGATTTAGACCTCGTAATGGACATGAGCTTGAAACAGAATCGTTATCCAAAATTTAGAGTCTAGGCTAAGCCTAAATATAACTTTACCGCTACAAATTGGTAGTAGAGCAATAGCTTGTGTTTCAATATGAATTTTCGAGTTGCATAGAGTTATAAAACTGCTACATAAATGATCGTTAAACTTTTATTATTTCTCCCTTAGAGTAGTGTTTTGATCAGGTGTACAGTAACCTACAGGGGTATTATAATTAGTTATATCAAGGCATATGAATATTTTTGCGTGGCTCATTGAACTGTAGGCAACAACAACTTTGGATTTATATAAATTAATTGATTAGATATTAACATTTCAATTGATGGATGTTTATTATCCATAGAAAAAAACTATTTACTAAATGAACAAACGTATCAATTAATTCAAATCCACTATTCCGAGAGAATTTGTAAGACCTAACGAGAGAGGTATGTAGTATATGGATATACGTACCCAGATCTAAAAGAAAGACACAAACAAAAGACAATAACAGGTGTGTTTGTTTATCAGTCATTTAGTGAATTTAAAAATTATCTATATGAGAAGTTTCTGAACTACCTGATAATTCAAGAAAGTCAGTGAAAAGAATTTCCCCAAGCAAATTGAAAATGACGCAGAAAACTTTGCAAAATTAAGGCTCACCAATATAGGCATGATCCTCAATTATTCTCTAAAAATGCGATCTAGCAAGGTCATTATTGAGTTAAATGGCTAAGTTATTGCACATAAACTGCACTTACAGGTATCCGGACAATCAGCATATTATTTTTTAGCGTCAAATCAATCCACCTATTGTGGTTGTTGAGCTCCAATATCGTATTTCGGTTTATTAGAGCCGTACTTTTTAAAAATTAAGTAGTAATTGGACATAATTAAAAACTATGTGATTCCAATCCTTGCATATGGTAGTAACATCTAGGCACTTAATGCAAGCCAGTACTATTGAGAACCAGGAAATGATATAAGAATGGTGGAAGAACAAATTTGAAGATATAGAATCCATAATGTTACTTCATTAAAGGTAGACTCCTTAGTAAATACCTAAAGAAAAGACCCAACTGCCATGATTTGGCCACTTACAGACTATGGGAGACGATGGACTTCTAAGAATAAAATTATGAAGCACATTGCACTGGTTGGTGATCAGAGGGAGGCGAAAACGACGTGGGATAACGTACTTGGGTGGCTTAGAGACAAAGGAATTGCTTGGAATCAGACAAGGATGGTGACACTCCAGAGAGACCAATGGCAAACTCTTTGTTCATCATCTACATGTCAAGGAACAAGAGGTCGTAACTAAGTAAAACAATTAGATAGACGTAATTTAAACTATGAAATTCCAGAACTTATTATGCAAGTAGAAAACTTTTATTCACTCCACTTACTTAGAGGAACCTTTCAGTAGAAGAGTAATTGATCGATATCAAGCTATTGATACGCTTCTATGCTCGACAGATGAAACGAAAAATCATTTAATGTTTGGTAGGAGTTCATACTCGGTGTATTCTAAAAGGTCGCAAACCATGTAACAAATAAAAGGCAACATTTGTAGAATTCCAGATTTGGGAAACTGATGTCTCTATTCTCAGAGTATATCGGTGTTCCAGATATACTTCAAAGATGTATTCTTCATGATGGAAACGTTGTGACCATAAGAAACTGTACAAAATTATATTGAGGAATAATATTATACCAAATAATATTTACAAATTACGTGAGTTTGTAGAAACGTTAAATTTATGTGGCGTTGCAGATGATTTAAAAAATTGGAATAGCTAATAATCATTGAGTAATAGACATTGCTCCGTGATGGAAGCTTTATGATCCGACTATGGTCTTTATTTTACATTTATTGTTAATGAAATCACAAAGAACAAAACAAGACTAACTTATATTTAAATAATAATTCCTTTGGGACATTTGTATTCAAATTAAATAACTAAAAAAATTTTATAACAAGAGCTTTTGGGGGCGGCTTTTTTATGGGAGAGTTTTAGAAAAGAGTTCAAATTTTACTTTTCGTTTGTAGTTTTTGTATTCTACTGCTCGTTATACAACTTTCACATAATTGTTAATAGTTTTATATTCCCAGTTGGAGCAGCAGTATGAATGGTGTTTTATCGAGTCACAATTTTATAATTAAAATTTTTTACATAACTCATTTCAAAAATCCTTATTCCTAAATTGCATAATGATTGGTCGAAGTGTTCGACTGTAACGGCGTTTCAAATACACAAACAAACAGATAAATAGAGCTAAGAAAAGTCAAATATTCTTAATTTACAAAGTGCTAAATGTTACTGTTTTAACTTATGTATATAAGTTAACTATATATAGCAAAGTATGTTACAAAGACAATACAGTGTCTCTTGCAAAATGGAGAAATAACCCGATTCAGATAATTCAATTGTGCCAATTGACATTGATCTCTTTTACAATCGTAAACGACTAAGTTTAAAACAGATAATAAATCACAAGAAGCACAGTTGCCTTCCTAAATAAAGACACTATTGAGACTCCTTTATCTTTAGCGTATCGTAATACTCAGTCAGTATCAAGTTGCAAACCTTTGTCTACTTCCAATATCATAAATCAAGGACAGAAATATGCATTTGTTACAGCATTCATAGCTGGGCCTCTAGCCAGCTGTGTACATTTCAATTAAACTGGGGACTACTGTAATTTGAAAACCGGTTGTCAGCTAACCACTCCCGGCAAATAGATTGAAACAGCTCTTTAAAATCCTGGCGCACTGCCACTCGAAGGCATCAAACAAATCTGTTGCACATCTCATATGTGAAAAGAATTTCGGATTCGGAAGTAATGGGTTTTAAGTACGAGGTTTCTGATATCAAGTTTCCCGTTACGCATTTTTAATTATTTCTTGATTAAATATTTAGGAACACACTATCTTAGACGTGATCATCGTTAAAATATTTTAAAATTTAATAAACTATTTGTGTCATTCATTATAAATTATTACCAATTGTTCTGTTTGTAATAATCTACATTGATATAAGTCACACTTTTTTACTCGACCAGTTATCATTGCTTATCTTAACAGTTATCAAGAATTTAGCAGATTTAAATCATTTCGCACGTTTCTGTTTAAAAAATAATGTAATCATAATAAGCCTACTCCCTCTGATAAAGCAACAGTTTACATTTTAAAAGTGATGCTGTCAATGAAATTTCAAAAATACTTCCTTTATTTTGGTTTTGCTACGCCAAATATGTTGAATGGTGTACTACTAAAAAACCGGTTTCAGTTTGATTTTTAGGTAATGTTAAAATTTTGATATCAAGCTATGTCTAGTTTGTTGTGTTATAAGATAAATCATTAAATGATCTACTAGTATAAAATTACTCGAGGGAAACTGGTTAAGGGGTTTTAAAGAATAATGTGTCATTAGCCGTCTATACCGAGTTTCATTAAAATATATTTAGCGGTTTTGTAGAAATGTAAACTACAGATGATAAGCGAACGAAATTGTGAATACGTGATTCGTTTAGATAAAATTTTATTAGTAAAAATTGAAAAACTGTTGTTTCCTGTTTAATATTCTTACATAAATGTAGTATAAAGAAAGTTATGAGATCGAAAGTTCGAAAAAATTGAAATCGAGTTTTGATTTACTTTCCCGGCCTGGAGGGGGCTTAAAGAGTTAGTCGCCATATGTGACCTCAAACTACTTTCTACAATACCAGTCAAATGTCTTAAGATAGGGTGAACGAAGGTCCTTACGAGAAGTGACATTATTGAGTGACCTCGTGACCTTGCGGGAGTTCGAGAGTAAAACTCGTAGTAGTTTATATTTATATTATATAGTTCACATAGTTTCCACTCTGAGAATCAAAGTGGAACTATGTTCGGAGTAAAGCTGAGTAAGGAATGGAACTGATTATCTAAAGAGATTTTTACCTATTTATTAGTTTTGTCTTACGTCAGGCGATTGAGCCAATCAGCGTTGAGCTTTTGTGTATAGGAGATTTGGAGCTTCGTTTGTAGTAGACCGTATCAGGGACTGTTCTTTAGGTGTGTATAGGTGCTTAGTGTTTTAACCATCATCACGAGCGCTGTCCTAAAAGTATGCACGTATGTTTTTGGCGAGAGACGTTTAAAGGATATTTTGATTAGTTTACTAGGTTAGTGTAGTACCTGATTGGCGGACTTGAGGCGTGAAATCTTACAGAATTATACGTGATAATCTCGGGTGAATTTTGTTCACGTTTTTAATTTTATAATTTTACCTAAGGCAGTTTTTATTCAAGGGTTTATAAAAATCGGTGTTCAGTACAATATATACTTGTACCAAATAAATGCAAAATCACAATTACAATGCAGGACGCGTGCATTTAATTTATACCATTATGAGTGATTTTTGTACACAAAATGTGTATTATTTTCTACAACAACAAGAGTTATTATTACTTCTTAAGCAATGAACACTGTTGTTTATCATGTAACGAGTTTTATATTATGTATTCAATCTCTAAAGAGCTAGTGTATTTATCTCGCCTATTCTTCAAATAATATTTTTTTCTTCTGAGTGAATTTTACACAATAGTTTTTAAGTAAACTTTACTTCTATGTATGTAAGAATATAAGAAATACATTTTAATAGTTTTTATATTATGTTTAAACTTCTTACAATCGTTACCAAAGAATTAGACTGTATAAAGGTACAGTGATACATTTCATGAATAAAACAAATTACTAGAAATTAGAAACATACACGAACAAGATTATTTTAGTTGACGTTGACAATTTTATCTAAATACAAGACGACCTGAAGATGGAATGATTATCTGAAATATCAACAATCATACATTGAATATTTCATAATGAGGTAGGTTATTCATATATTATTTTTATTTATTTATTTGCAACGAATTTAAGAAATCTTTTTCCTTTAATTTGTGTGTCTGTATGTGATTGTGTGTTTTGTGTTGGTGTGTGTGTGTGAAAGAGAGCGAGAGAGAGAGAGAGAGAGAGAGAGAGAGAGAGAGAGAGAGAGAGAGAGAGAGAGAGAGAGAGAGAGAGAGTGAGCGTGTCAGCGTATGTGTATTATATAGTTTATATAATCAGTTTAAATAAATAACACTTTCATGAAAATAAGGTTTACGAAATATATTAGAGTAATAACATGATGAACAAATGACATACTTCTCATTGTTCAGAGTACATGTTATGTCCATGAGAGTTTAGCACACCTGACGTAATTTATGATCCTTTAATAAAGTCATTTGTAGCACGAAATCACAAAAATACATGTAACAATCGCTAAGCTAATGTAAAGATGCTGATTAAGATATTAAGATGCGTTAATATTACACTTTTTTACCGGGAATATATTTTTTTTATGAAGCAGTGATGATGGGGTAGCTGACTGATATGTAAGTTCATTCTTGGCGGATATGGTTATGTTCCTGTGACACGCGAAATTGTAGGTTGTATTTGTAAGGTTAGGAACAAAATCTAATAAAGCTCTAAGTGAAATGTACAACGGCAGAATGTTTATTTGCATAACGTTCACAGATTCACATTAACTTGTCACTAGAAACATGCATTGAGATATAACTCAGCATATTTAGTTCTATACATAAATTTAAGGAAAACATACTTTGTAAATCCTGTTAGTTCTTTGGAAAAGTTTCAAACAACTGAATATTTTAAGGATTCGTCTATTTATTAAAAAATATTCCCGACAGGTCCAATAATCCGCATATAGTTTATTTACGTGTTGATAAATTGACAGTAATGGAAAAACACAAACAGAAATCTATTTGTCCGATTTTTACTTCGAAATATCAATCATTATGATTTTTTTTTTGTTTCTGTGATAATATAATGTCCGATTTTTATTTGAAAATAGAGTTTGCACCATTTTAAAAATTGTAACAAAATATGATCCTCACCCCTATATAAATATTGATAACTATATTAAAAAATCGAGTATAGGTTTACATATTTATGTAGTACAAAATAAAATATAAAATTCAGGGTTGATTTCAAATTCTATATCTTTTGATTTATCTCTGTAAAGTTCCCTGTCTTAATATTACAAAGCTTTTCCTCTGTGAATCTTGAATTAAAAATAATCTTCTAGTAGCTACAGCACTAAGTGGCAAATCATAATTAGGGTAAGAATATGAACTATATTTCATTCCATTAATTCATCATACTAGGTAAGCCTAGTATAGTTTACTTGAGACTTAATTTCACTTGTATTTAATATGTTGTAATAGAGTGATCATTCGTTTAATGTTATGTAAGGTTCGAAAGACTAGAAATGTATTTAAACTTTTTTTTTAAATAATTTCTCTTTGTGCCATTTTTTGTGTCACGTTAAATCACATGGTCTTATTAATTGACAAAGTAATATTAAAGTAATTGTGGTGTGAATTGCCTCCCGAAATGATTTTAAGTTTGAGCAGATTTGAATTAAGGTTTCTTTACAATAATTAGAATAAGTAATAATTATGCAACATCTGTAAAACAAGATATCCCAATGTCTTACAATATTACAGTATGATTCGTAATTGTATTCCGTAATAATTAAAAATCTATAATTATCGTTATATAAGTGGAGGCAAAATATGATAACTTGATATTACGTAAAATTATTATCATGTAGTTTTTTTAATAAATTATTTGAGTTGTTACAGAGGTATAATTAGAAAGTTATGTAAAGTATTCATCGTTTTTGTTTTGTTTTTTAAATAAAATAAAATTACACTTTTTATTATTAATACATGTGATTTCATTATTTAATTTATACAATTGTTAATTCAAAATAAATTCCACGTAATTTTTTTTATTTTATACAACAAAATTTAATTAACTAATTAAAAGTAATTCTCTTTGCAGTAATATAATTGATTACAAAATAGTCGCGAAAATATAATCAACAATTCAAACGATCGATAACAAAACAAGCATCGTTATACTTCTTTCAATTATAGTAAATTATTTTTTTCTTTTATGTAGAAATATACTATGATTTGAATATTAATGAATGTTGTATTTAATTATTCATCATTTTTAATATGACAATTACAGAATATATAAATGAAGATACGTATGCACACCTCCCTGCCACGTATACAGCCTCACAACCTAGACATAATCCCTATTAACACGACACTTCACATCCTTACACATAACATACCTTTACTTATTTCTACTCCTTCATTCCCTTACTATGCTACTGTTTGGGAGTAGAAAATAAAAACAAAACAATAAAATATCGTTAACTATAAATTTGTATATTTCAAAAAATAAAAACAAACTATTTAACTCTGAAGGCATTAACTGAGCTGACAAGACCCATAATTGTTTATAGTCAACTAAGGCTAGTCAGATTATTCTTTTTTAACTATTATTTCAGTCTGTTTAACTATTTCATTCAATATGTTATTGAATCAGCTCCTTGTTACAGACGTAGGATGACATAGAAAATACAACATCAATAATAACTTCTGAAACTATATAGATTATTTCATTAAATAAATTTGTGTAATCACAACTTTTGAAGTAATTTCGATGGCGTATACAAGTAAATTACTTATAATCTTTTTAGAAGCCATATACCTTTCTTATATATAATCGTAAAATGTATTAATTTGATCACATCTTATCTCTTTATAGTAATATTGCTACGTTTGTTGTAAAATTAGACATTACTTAAACTTTAACTTTAAAGCAACCATTCCAGCATTTGTTTTAAGAAATAATTGCTGAAAGCACTTATATATCAATAATTTTAACAATTAAAATGTAAAAATAGCGCTGTTGAAAATCAATTTTGCACTGATCTTTATGCAAGTAATCGAAACATTAAACTTAGGCTTACATCTTTAATGTAGATACGAGGATATTTTAGCAAGTGAAAAACCCTTTATGTAAACAAGAAGTCATAAATAGCGAATTATTCAAAGATTTTAACAATTTACTTTAATCAGTTTGTGCTGTTACATGTGAAACCATTCCATAGTTTTCTGTTAATTATCATGAAATTATTCACTCACTAATCATTTATCAGATCTATAATGATTTTACAATTTTATAACTATCAAATTATAATTGTACGTGTTCATTACAATCAAAATATTTTGTTTTAGTACGTAAACATTATACAATGTAACAGTAGTGATGTGGTGGTGAAATGCACTATGATCTCTAGAGATCTACCACCCCTAAATGTGCTCCCCAACTTCATCTAAGGCAAAGAATTCCCTCCCAGCCCCAAACCTCTTACAAAATGGATTGTTCAAAGATCTAGTACCATCACACATTTCTAATCCTTTTGTACATTGGTGCACCAATTTCTACTAATAAATTATGTGGGGCTATCCTACTCGTCATGACAAAATTTGCAGGGTAGATCATTTTCCACTCATATTCTTCGATGTTCCTTGAGTCTACATAGATAGAATCCCTGTCAGCTTTTTTCAGTTTATCTCTATTTAGTCTGATGGACGATCTAGACCTTCTCCTGTTATAATTCCCCAGGAGTTATTTAACTTGTCTTTGCATTGGTATAATTTCCTATCAGTATCCTCTTAAGGTGTCTTATTATCTCCGCGTTGTCAAGTAGATATTGACAAAGCATAGAACTCCACATGCTGATACTTATAACACACTTCATTTTATTACCCATTACCCAGTTTATTTGAGTTGATATCCCACCCGTTACCACAACGTTCTCACTTTGAGTCCTTAAGGAATATATTTCATTTGTTTATATAAGACAAATTTGAAAGTTAAAAAATGTCGGAAATATACATGTTTTTACTTCCATCATTATTACGAGTATTAGATAAATACAACTATGCCGCCAAGTATGTGATATAATAAATTGCAAAACTGTGAGACATTAAGGTAGATTGTTCTTTCGATAATCCCTAACTGTCACTTATCAACCTTAATTACTTTCAAAATGAATCATAATTCGAATCTGTTAAAATGAAAATCATTCGGAAAACAACAGCGGTATCATTTAATGTACTTTTTTTTATATAAATCGGACCACACATTCGTGAAATAAAACTTCGTGGCATATATTACTCCAAAAATGATCTAAATCTGTTTCCAGGGTCTCATAAATACAGTACATTTAAAGAATACGGTTTTGAAATCTCTTTTAAAAACACTTTAGATACTAAGTAATTGTAGAGTAATGTTTTACGCTATAACGGGCTTACCTTGTCTGAAAATGGAATACAATACAGATCATATTTTTACCTTAATTATGTTTTGAGACTAAGTGCTCTAACTACTTGAAGGCTTCTTTAAATTCAAGACATTCACATTTAGAAGGAAAGATAGCTTTAAATACTATTTAATATTCATTGCATAATGCGAGAAAACTGTGCTCAGATAAATGTATACAAATGGAAATCGAAATCACCCTTGAGTTTTAAATATAAAATTGGTTTTACATTTTATTTTGTACTTTATAAATATGTAAATATTTAACCAACGTTCCATTTCTTAATATTGTCGTGAATAATAAATTGGCAGAGGGGGGGGGGGATATTTTGTTGGAAAATCACTTTCACTTTCTTTTATTTTAATTGCGGTTTTAAAATCCTTGACTTTAGATAAAAGGTTTCTTTTTTGGAATGGGGTTTATCACAAATGGAAACTCTGCTTTCCAAATAAAAACTCTTTAACACGATCATTCTATAATCACCCAGTGAAACATGTGTATTGCTTCATGTTTCCTTACTACTTAAAATAAAAATCTGACCTACTTACTCAATCTTTGTTTGTGTTTTCATTGGGGAAAAATGTATAATATGATTAGCACATTATTGAAACTATAAAACTAAAGAATAGATAAAATACTTAAAATGCCCTTAAGTGTATTTATTTATAAGTGGCAGAGGAGTAAGCGTATTAAACAAAAATACATTGAACAACTTTTTTTTTTTGGACATTACCTAAAACAAAAAAAATACGAATTTATTTCGAAATGTGTGTTCCTACAGGAGCTTGGAAGCTTTAAAACTGTTGACAAAACTGGATTTTTGTATAAAAATAACAACAAAGAAAATATACTTTTAAAGTAATGTTAACTAAATAAATGTGTGTTCAGCTGCCTCGCAAATCACTTACTAGAGATACTATTATCATCAAGACTAAATAAATTGTAGAACTAAAAAATTTGTTTGTGTTTAATCATTTTAAGAAGTTGGGTTTCTTTTAGATTTTTGACTCAACCAGGAGCCAGATAAGTACAATAAAAGTTTGATTTAATTGAACGTAATTTTTGTGTAATATTGTGTTCGACTTTTTGTTTATCTAATGTTATCTCACAAGTCAAGCTCAATATTTATTTATAACGATAAAAGTTGATTTATAAGTTTTAAATCATCCAATTAAAAACATATTCATATGTTTAAACATTTTACCAAAATCTGTAACTATATTGATTCAATTTGTTGAATAAACACGAATTTAGGGTATACAAGAGCCAAGTATAGAGTCTTAAACAGAATTAAAATTTAAAAATTGTATCAACCAGACAACCTGAATTTCTTTTTAATGTGACAAAAAATGAAAACGAAACGAACAAAACAAACAGATAGATCCATAAGCAGACAGACATCTTTGTAAAAATAAATTAATATGTATCCAAGTGTTGTAAACCTCAAAAACCATTACGCTGTATAAAAAACATACAACTTTTCCAATACGTTCATTAGTTTTAAAATATAAATTTGATACCAATATTGGTAGGCTTAACTTTGTAGTTTTCATTGTATCCAGTTAATTTAAATACTTTCAACTGTTCCAATTATACATGCATAACTTATCCGTAATATAATGATGAATGACACCATTAACACAATAAGTATTTCTTCAGTCCAGTGTATGTAGCACACCCATTAAACTTGAGGTAATTTGTGATCCTATAATAGAGTCATTTGAAGCACGAAATCACAAAAATGCATGTAACAATCGCTAAAGTAATGTAAAAGATGTGTGTTGATATAAAAATTAATGTTACCCTTTATATAATGGGGGAAAATATATGATTTTTCAATGTAGAGCGATATTATGCGGTAGCTGATATGAAAGATCATTCGTGGCGGATAAGGTTATGTTCATGTGACACGCGAAATTATATATTGTAGGTGGTTTTTGTGAGGTTTATAATATAAACTAATAAAGTTCCATGTGAAATGTACAACAGCACGATGTTTATTTGCATAACATTGCGCAATAACGTTCACAGATTCACATTATAACGATAAATATTAACTCACACATACGTGTATATATATTTACGTTATGTGGAAACATAGTTTGAGAACTTCTGCAGGATGTAAGAACGGCTCTTGTTGTAGTGTATGACTTCGAAATGCATCCTCAATGAATCTCTGGGATATATGCCTAGTTACAAATGGAATTATTGATTACAGAGTGACAATACACACGATGTGAGGATGTAGTTTTTTTGTTGTGGTTTAACTTTTAGAACTCTTCAAGGTGATCAATATTAATTCGTTAATTTCGTAATCAAGGTATATACTCTTGCATCAATTATTGGAATTTTTTTACAAATAATGTAATTTACTAACATGAAATATATATACAATACAAATATTTACTAAAACACAGATAAAATTAAGGTTACTTGTAAATATAGTTGCTAAAATTATAATTAGACGACTGATAATTACTGCTAGTAATTTAGATGTATTAGTTTTTACTATTAATGTAGAATGTATTTTAGTAGCCTACTGCTTACAATTGTTTTTCAATTTTTAGTAACATCTACAAGTAGCCACTGTAACTGACCCCCCCCCCTTTATCATTAACTTTAATGTATTCGAACATAAGATCTCACAAAAATTACGTTTACTTAATCAAAAGCGATTCAACGACAAAGGTGTCATCCTTAGTGATACATGGGCTACAATAACTAAACTATAACTAACTCAATTATTGTATCATTGAATATGGCGACTTTGTCGATGAAACGCTTTTGATTAATATGCTAAGGGAATTACAATTAATGAAGTAATTCAATTTAGTCATAATTACTTTAAAATAGTGAAAACTACATGATATTGCATTTGCTTATAATTTTATTGGTATTTTATTATTAATAATTTGTGTAATAAAAATCCTATAAAAATATTAGTAATGAATGAGAAATCATTTTTAAATTTACGAAAAAAATTGAATACCACGAAAGATTTAAATGGATAAATGGTTTACGTACTCAGAATATGGTTTTCTAAATTTGTCTCTGAAAGCTGAAATGAAATGAACTGATATCATTTATAGAAAAACGGAAGAAGAATTTTCGTTTTTTAAAGTACATATTTAAATGATATTTAACGGTTGCTATATAAATATAATTATTCCACTTACACATACAAAGCATCAAAAGATTTTGAAATAAAAATTAAAATAATTTTGACTCTCTATTAAAATAATTTTGTAAACAATACAGTCAGGTTTCTCTAATCAGAGAACATTATTGAAATACAATGCAGTTTCTATCTTACCCTATTTCTGTTTTGAGACTAAGTGCTTTCGATACTTGAAGGCTTCTTTAAATTCAAGACATTCACAGTTAGAGAGAAAAGATATAAGAATTGAAAGCTGGTTAATATTCATCGCATATTGAGAGAGGAAACTGTGCTCAGATAAATGTAAAGAAATGGAATTCTAAATCACCACAGAGTTTTAAGTATAAAATTGGTTTTACATTTTATTTTGCCTTTATAAATATGTAAGCGTTCAATTTTATAAAAGTTGTATACAATTTATGGATGACGAGAAGTCATTTCTTTTTAAAATTATAAATCAAGTTATTTTATTAAAGGATGTTTTTTAAACGTATACACTTTAAAATATTAACATTCCATAGCTAATCAATGAAAATTATGATATTTCATTTATATTTGCAATTAAAACTTAAGAAATATATTTAAAAAATTTGTATTATGTTTCTACAGGCGTTTAATTGGTCATACTGTAAGAGAGTAATACTACGTTTATTCAGCTAATGAAATTGATAATTTTTTTAAAATTATGACAACATTAAAACAATCCTGGCAAGTAAACAGTTAAAGGGAGTAAACGTTCCTTACGAGTAAATTGGTCTGTATTTATATTTTAGAACAATTTTCATTCCTAAAAAATAATACTAGAAACATTTTAGTTTGTTTGTTTTATTGTTCGCTTAGAGAATATTAAATAAAAACGATACATTTACAACTGATTCAGATTTTAGGTGCGGAATCTTCACATTAAATTTAACTCTGGGATTTAGGGGAGTTTTTTAAATTATCAAATTTGAACACGTTCTGCTATTTTAAGAATGTTGAAAAATGGTCATATATACAAAAATAAATTTATATAAATGAAGAATTTTGACCGAATGTCATTTTCGATGTCTTCACGTCAAAATATTCAATAATAAATTTGTGTTTTCCTTAGTATTTGGGCGAATACAAAATCAATCAAGCATTATTTAGAATATTTTATAATATGTAAACCACCTGGAAGGTTTTTTATTGCAAATTATTGATTATGAAATAGGGTAATATGGGTAAATGTTTGTTTTCCATATTATTTTTAGTTACACAAATATGTTGGTTGGTATTTTACAGGAGAAAGTAAGCAAGGCGCTGAAGATTTTCTACAAAAAAATTCTTTTTTCTTAAATGAAAATCTTATGAATGTATTCTACAATCGTAAAACCTGAATAATCCCAGTGCCGTGCTAATGTTATAGTATGCAATTATGTCAAAGGTATAAGTGTTTGTTTTTTATTTTTTAAAGGCGAATATCTCTCTGTTATCATTGCCTTATAAAAAAAGAAATAAATAAATAAAACATAAAATAAAGATCCCTAGTTCTCACATACTCTACTGGAGTCAAATTCCGTACAAGAGTTAGAAAAGAGAGATAGTTAAGATAAGAAAGATGAAAGAGTGGAACCTAATCCAAGGCTATAAAAAGAAATGTCTGTAAATCCAGCTAGGGTAGCTTGGGATTGTCAAGCCCGTACTCACTATAAATGAGCCCCTGAATAGTATAAATAATAATAAAGATTTATAGGCTTATTTACCACGTCAGTGATTTACTTGTAGTGAATTTGTTTTCTTTCAGAAGTTAAACAAGAAGTGTAAACTGAAATAACACACGTGTTTAACCTAGAACAAAGTCAAATACTGTTGGACTTAAACTCTTATCAATAATAAAACAGAAAGTGTTAAGTTGATTAGGACTCTAAATCTTGTTTGTGCCTTTGTAAGGTTTTAAGCTTACAAAAAAAAAACTAGAAACCTAGGCTGTGTATATTATCGTATTAACAAAGCTAAGGTTTTGGCTACCTCACAAAATGTTGGCTATGGTCGTATTAACGAAGCCAAGGTAGCAACTCCTTACAATATTAAGCAAAGAGAAGAGTAGGTTTTTAAGTAACTAAATTTGTGATTTTATTACATTAAATCATAATATAGTAAGTTGTGAACTAGTTTTGAATTAAAAGTTTGAACATGAAATTTATATTTTATTAATAAACACATTTCTTAGTCAACTGTAGTCTTCTTCGAAAGGTTTCAAGTTATATGGTTACATATTTCACTACCACATGTAACATCTTCATGTCAGCTAATTATAAATCCACTTACAAAATATTACACACAACATTTTTAAATAACACGTAATTATACATTTTAGTACATTGACATGTAGCACAATATTAATGATTTGTAATTATATGAAAGTATCATATTTCTATGACATTAACTCGTTTAAAACTCGTTTGTTTCATAACTTGATTCTTATCTATGTACATTGTACTGAGGAGTCTTAAGTCAATTAATTTTGTGTTCTTCATAATTATATTAAATTGTAAAGTCTATTAGACACAAAATTCGATTTTTTCGTTAAAATTATTAACCAGTCATGCCTGTGAATTTTTCATACACCACGATTAAGTAAAATGTGTTCCCGTATTTAATTTTTGGAACACAGGAATGTTCTCTTTTGTGCTGGTATTTGAGTGTAGATTATATACTAAATGCTCTGCGAACGCTGAAAGTGTTGTTTTTGGTGACAGCTGTGTTCTTCGTACCTCTCTTCCTGTCTGTCCAATGTAATGTTTATCACAATCTCTACAAATTTGTAAATATAATACCACTGTTATTATATAAGTCTTGTCTGTTATCAAAGTGGTTGAAATATTGCGACAGACTATTCTTAGTTTTATGGGGAAATGTTATAATCATATTTCTTGAAATATTTGGGAATGTTTGTAAATATTGATATGTACTCCACTGAAACATATTGCTTTACCTTGTAATGACGCTTTAAGGGTTTGTTATGAGTACCAAGTGTTTTTTACTTTCAATATGAGTTTGTTCACTTTTGAAAATTTTTAGTCTAACTATTAAATTGTGCTATATGTTTGATTATGGATGTTTCATTATTTAGATCATTTGGATTCATAGCGATGCTGAATGCTCGGTATATCATGCTGTTCTATGCAGTGGATTGGTTTTATAACTTATATATTTTTAAATTATGTTTGTTATTTATTTTATAATGGTAAGGTCTAAATAGTAATTGCTACTGTTGATTTATATTTTTGATGTCAACAAAAGGTATGGACAAATATTTATGTTTTTATTGAAATTGTTGATTTTTCTTTTTGAACAGTTGAATAATCATGAAATATCATCAACCTATCTGTGATAGTATATAATATTCTTCTTACAAAGGTTGTTTGTATTCATTATATGTTCGTTCTCAATATTATTGAAGAAGATTTCAGTCATGATTTCCTGACAAAGATGATATTAATTTATATTAATATTGTGCAACATGTACGGTCATTGTACTAAATGTGTAATTATGTGTTATTAAAAAAAAAAAGTTTTATTATTGTGTAGTATTTTGTAAGTGGATTTATAGTTAGGAGCTCTGAAGATGCTGGTTTTGGCAGTGAAACATGTAACCAGATATCGTTTACATTTTACTTAAGAAAGTTTGAAGTTGTAAGGATAAGCAACAATGAATATACATGTTTTACTTTATCACGTGTATTTAACAGAGAACCTATAAATTCGTTGTCCCCTGAGTCTAAAAACTTAGTTTAGGAATGATATCCGTCTGAAGTCTGTCATTCAATGTTGAGCAGCAGAAACACGTGGACTGATTTTTATCAACTTCGATATATTGGCCATACCACGAGATGTCGTTTTTGATTTTTCGATTATTCGGTTATTCTGCGACAAGAAAAAATAACAAAATTTTGATTTTGATTAAATTTTACTTAAGCATAGCCTCTATTGGTCTAAACTAAACTTACTGGTTGTTATCAGCTAAACAAAGTCAGTTTCGTGAATTATCCATTAAAAAAAATCATCAATGGAGACTCTTATAAGAGGACGCGAGCAATTCCTCAATATAAGCTCTACCGATTTTGTTCATATTTCTGTGTAAAGTGAATAATAACACAAAGCAGTAGCAAAATAGAAAATAAAGAACATCACATTTCAGGAATAAATAGGGCTAATGGCCTTTACGGTAAAAAGCTTATAAAGCAAAAAGAGAAAAATCATTACGAAACTAAAATGTGGGCTGTTTATGTGACACCAAACTTTTAATGGAAGTGACTGAAATTTCAATTTATATTTAGAAACTTGCTACATTTAAGTTTATGTCATTTGGTTACAACCAAGTACTTTTCTTAAAAAGTGTGATTTTTAAATCCGTTCTGTTAGATCAAATATATGGAAGAGAATTTAGTTGTGAAAGTTTATGCTGTATGTATATTAATATATTTAAAATCAAACGTAAAACCTTTAAACATTAAACATGCTACAAACAATTTTACAACAAGTGTAAATAACAAATACATATCGGCATACAGGATATATTTTTACAAACCGCCACTCAAATCACACTAGCTTATGACTTTTTTTCATCTACAAAACAAGAGACAAAAGAAAGAGAGTCAATTACGTTTCGAAAGGGTTTATTGTATTCACAATCAACCATTATATCACTAATGATAGAAACAAATGATTTTTTCGACAGCATAAAACAAACGAAAAAGTAATAATAACCATCTGCCTCTGGTATATCATTGTTGTAGTACCCTCTAGATGGTCTTGTGCTTTTGTTTCCGCCAACCAATCAACTTCCTCCTCTCCACTATACATGCTGAGACATATCAAACACATCATGGCTGCCGCCTCTACCCCTCCCTCAAATTTACCCCTTTCGTCACACTTTTTTTTCTTTGTCTATGAGACGTTGAAAACATAGTATTTGAAAACTAAAAGAGAAATGAGCAATCCATAATTTTCTTTTACGCTTGTTCGTTTAAGTTTATTTTACACTAACAATCAATAATATGAACAAGACAGAATATCGTTGTGGTCTAGGAGGATGTTAGAAGTTTAAATTATTGTTACTTAAGACAGGTTACTCATATGTCATGACTCAAATTCTTAATTTTTATAGGCCCGGCGTTCTCTTCTTTATTCTGTCTTTTTCTTAAAAAACTTTCCTTTTTATGACTCAAGAAAAAGTAAAAAGGTAAACATACATAGAAAATAAGACAATTGTTTAAATATAGAGCAAGTATAACTTAAGAAATCTTAGTAGATCTTCAAAGATGTCAAATTGTCTTTGAAACGGAAGCTCTCAATGAAGGATGAATACCGGAAGTGCCTCTTCATTGTTCAGTTTGAGTGTATTGTGCTGTGTAAACAATATTAATTAGGGGGCGGCAATTTCTCAAAGGGTTGAAGCTTTGAAATCCCCGCAGCCGCTCAGCTGCGTCTCAAGTAGGGCACTAACTATATCTCGATTACACTCCTAGAGTCTTGTTGCCGACAAAGGCGCTGAACTAATTCAAATTATGCTGACCCAGTTGTTTTATGTCTTCGGGTTGTTTGTGTTAGATGATTGGACTGTTGGAATGTTTGGAGTGAAAAATTATGAAAACCATTTATCAATAGAAATCTATGTTATTAGTTATATTTCATGATGCTTTTTGTTGATTTTTTAATCTTCAAAATAATGAAAATATAGAAATTTTTTTTCAGATATACAGAGTGTTTAAAAAGACCCTTTAACCCCTTCAATTTTTTTATTGCTTAAAATAAATTACCAGAACTTTGTATATATCTTGTGGTGCATGGCACGACGCATTTTTTTTGATATAGCCTATCTGATCATCTGTGAATATATGAGGGAGTTAAAATGTAAAGGTAGGTTATGAGGCATATCATTGTAAACCTTATAAAAAAAAAAATTAAATTAGAGGACTATCTTGCTTTTTTCTAAATAAGTTTTCACAATTTTAATTGTTCATAATTTTTTATTACTAATTTTATTAATGCTTGAAATAAATTAACACGCCTTTGTTATTTTTGGGGGAATTGAGTGAGTGGGGGCTTAAAAATATTAAATCTAAAGGTAAATTTTGAACACTCTGTATACGTTTAGAATAAGTGAAACTGAAAAATGTTTTTCTTGGAGTGATCTTTGTTGTTTATTGAGTTGAGTCAGGTTCCAACGTGAAGTTTGACAAATTGGACATGTGGGCATTGTGACCATGCTTAAGTGGCCGCCTTAAAACTAAAATTTTATTGGCGATTTCAAAACATCGACTTGAATTACAGATCAAAATCTGGATCAAAATATTTATATGTGTAAATAAGTGATTAAACCTGTTTTGGTTGTTCTATAAACAAATGGTACTTCATTAAATACGTAGCTTGGTTCATTTTTATTTTTGAACCGTAATATATTTGACAAGCGATTTTGCACAAGGGTTTGAACGAAATCAGTGGAGCTGATTTTGAGAAATTTAGAATTTTATTGTCGATTATTTAGTTTTTCCCAATAACTCACTAATCGGCATGTTTTTTAAGATGGCGTCCTCATTTGTTTTGGTCCTTAGAGACAACATTGAGTATAATTTTTCAGCATTGGTTTAATTTTTTTCTTTTAAATGTAAATTTGCGTTTATTTCTAATGTCAGATACTCCAAAATTTGATTTATCTAACATTTTAAAAATCCAGAGATAGTACCAAAATATATCACATACTATAGGTTTCAAAACGCAATACACCTGAGTTGTTACAACCCCCTTACTATTATTTAGGCCTACAGACAACTGGCTTTGTTCCGAGCGGCTGGTATGTCCACTGCAAACTTCAACTATTGCAATACCGTATGTATTTTTTTTAAACATCATCATTGCTAATTGTATGACTTTGCGGAGTTAAAAAAATTGTAAGAAAAATGACGTCAACCACGACGTGTTTGATTACATTTTAAATGTTAATTAATATTCATTTATCACAGGGGCATTCTGACTGTGATAAGTTTACCTTCAGTTCAATAACATCAACTTATTCCACAAAATCTATTACATCATAAACACCACTGTTTACATTTCCATAAAAGAAAATCGGTCCAAAAATCCTCATAGGATATAACGCTCATCAAACCTTATATAATTGGGCCATTGGCACTATTGAACACTTTTGTTTATCAAGGTCCTTCAGTTTTTGCATGGAATGAATTTTGTTTCTTGGCAACTCTTTTGAATTTCACGTGATATTTTATTGAGCTTGTAAACATTATTTCATTTCATTTGTATAATTTGGAAAGTTGTTGTGCACGAACGGGAAAATAAATAAAATAACAATAATAATCAACAGTACGAAAACATTGCAATGACTTTCTGACAATGAAACATTCGTCGCTCTCTCTACAAAAATACAACCATGCTGTTTTTAATTTAGAAGACGAAAATGTAAATTCCTTTATTATTGAATCCTCTATTAGGCGTACATTTTGTAGGTGACAATTGTTGTAAAATTGTTCAATTTTTCTACTTTTTGCTACAGTAAATTAAAAACATATACGTTTTAAGAGATATTCGTATATTCACATTGACCTCAAACTTGCTTTGCGTGTGATTTAAATTTTAAACTTAATTTGTAATTGAGTGTTTAATGAGCGTAGCCAAAGTTAATTTTAATTTTTATCGGTCCTTCCACATCATTAATTTATTTTTACGTGTGATTTGGCACGCTGGTAATAAATCTTCATATTTATCTATTATCTGTTCAGAACTGTACAGTTAATTATACAATATTTAGTATTTTATGATTACACGATTTTAAAGATTTTTACTAATAACTAACCAGAAATTTCTATTTAGGTAAGGTCAGAGTGAAAAGTGGTTCAACTTATCTACATTTTGCTAAAGTAAAAATAAATAGATTTTAAGAGTGATTCGTATATTCAAATTGACTTCAAGGATGCTTCACTTGTGCTATAAATTGTAAACATAAAATTTGTAATTGTGTTTTAATTAGGGTGGTTAAGGTTTATTTATTTTTTTTTATTGGTCCTTCAAAATCTGTAATTTTTTAAACGTGTGGTTTGGCACTCAAGTAATTAATCATATTTCAATAATATATCTTCTGATAATTTTTAACTGTACCGTCAATTATGAAAAATAACATAAAATTTAGTCTTTTATTTCTAGGGAGATGATAAGCAATACATTTTGTTTTGGTCTGTAGAATGTATATTATACTACAATATGACCAAAATGGTTTCGATATATGATTATTTTGACAGACAATTCAAAAATTAATTTCTTGCTGTTTTTGGGACCTTTGTAGTTAGTTCCGCAAATAACTTAGGCCTATTAATCTAAATAATTTGTAAATTTCATTTGAATAATTATTCGTTAAAGTATTGAATATGTTATGAATTCATCTCACTTCCCTCCTCCTTTCAATAAAACAGAAGTAATTTGGAAAATATAATTGTTACTACACAAATTATATTGTCCTATTGATATATGTGCCCTCTTTTATATGACTAACACAACTTTTCCACACAAATTCTCAGGAAGAGGAAAGTGTTCAATAGATAAATCGAACTCTCAGAATGTTAATCTATATCGCATTACATGAAATAAAACGAAAACATTAATTCGTAACTTTTTTAAGATTATTTATAATTAAATTTTAATTTGGAATCATCATGTTAACAATGAAACTTGCTTGATTCCAATCTACAACACTTGATGACGACATAGTTTATCAACTGATTAAAAATGACGAGCAAAAATTAAATTTTTTGTTTCCCAATTGATTTCCCTCCCCCCCCCAACATTTTACAATTAATTGAACTTGAATTTGGTGTTAGAAACGTTCCATTATTTAAAGAAAAATCTGCAAAATCTAGTATAATCATACATGCTTCATAACGTTTATAACAATTTCTTTGACAGATCTATATATATATATACTGTATAAACTATATACACTATAATATTATACTGTATATTTATTTATTCAATTTCGTAGCCTTTTGGAATACTTCAAGCAATAAATATAAGAATGATCTTATAAAGAGTCAGATAAATATAAAAATAACTCTTCCCATCTATTATACGCGTACATGCACCTAGGGAAGTCTAACAGACCGGAAGTAAATCTTCATTCCCCCCTCTACTTCCACACGGCCATCAATGGTGAAACTCATGAAAAGTATCAGTTACAGTGGGCGCCAAGCTGTAGAACAAAACAAAGGGTTACGCGATGAGTCAGTGCTTTTCATTGGTGGGAAATATAGAGTACAGGAAGTGCGCTTGACAGATTAGCCAATAGGAAGCAGCCTTGAGGAACAATAAGACAATGGATAGCGTAACAATTAGTTCTTTGTAAGTTGCAAGAGTAATTTTGTCTTTTGGTGGAACTAATTTCACTTTTAAATCGGAAATTCAAGGAGTATGGATTGCTTGAGTGAACCAGTATAAATCTATTGTTTCAGTAAGTTTGTTATTTTGTAGATAGACCTACAGATTTGTTTGGATAATTGTTATTATTTTTATTATTGTTATTAAAATACAGTAGAAGCGAATTAATCTGGAACTAGCTATTCCGAAATTCCAGATTATCCTAAACAAAATTTAGGTTTTGTTAAGTCGACGAAATACAATATTTGAAAAAGGAATTTCGGTTTTATTGTTTTAAAGTAAATAAAAATTAAATACAATGCACCTATATTAGAAATACAATAATCATCATCAAAATTAGTATGAAAAAGAAACACACATAACAAAAAACATTATATTATTCCACCTCACATTATATAAAAAAAATCTCCTTATAAAAAAAAAAAAATGGGGGAAATGTGTATAAAATACAATCCTAGCCCTCGAATCTTTTAATAAATTTGTGGTTTCCTTAATATTTGGGCGAAGACTATATTAATTCTATTATTTATAAAATTCTAATATGTGAACCCTCTGGAAGGTTTTTTTATTGCACAATTACTGATAATGAGAGGGTAATGAGTACATGTCTGTCTTCCATATTATTTTTAATTACACAAATATGTTGGTTGGTCTTTTCCAGGAGAAAGAATGTAAACCGCTAAAGATTTGCTAGCAATTTTTTTTTTCACAAATGAAAATCTTATCAATGTAATCTACAATCGTAAAACCTGAAAAATCCCAGTACCGTGCTTAAATTAGAATGCAATTTTGTATTATTTAAAGGTAAATATAGCTCTGTTACCTTTATAAGAAAAGTATAAAAGAACATAGAATAATGATCCCTATTTCTCGCATACTCTACTGGAGTCAAATTCCGTACAAAAGTTAGTCAAGAGAGAAGGTTAAGATAAGAAAAGTGAAAGAGAGTTATTTAATTTAAGACTATAAGAATAAAGGTTGCAAATCCAGTTAGGGTACCTTGGGATTGTCAAGCTTGTACTCACTATAAGTGAGCCCCTGAGGAAGTGGAAGTTATAAATAATAAGAAAGATTTAGGCTTCTTTACCACGTCAGTGATTTATAATTTGTCAAAATAACCTAATAGGAACAATTGTAGAGAGGGATCTTAACCAATACAACATGAATCCACAACTGTAGATCCAGCTTGAATGTTTGGGTACGAAACACCCGAACTCGTTGTAAGTCATCTTCAACGTGTAAACATTGTGAGATATTAGCAAACAACAAAAGTAAAAATAATATTAAATTTAGCAAAGTAGATAGCCTACAATGCATATAAAAGTTTGTAATATTGCAAAAAAAATACGTTTCGATGTTCTTTAGTTTTTAAGACAACTACGATGATGATGTGAAATAAACAATTGAATTTTTGTTGGTTTTATAGTACAGTATAGAAACTCTGAAGACAATTTCAACAAAAATACTCTATTATAATTTCAGTATTTACCGTTTCTATGAACTAATTGCAGACGTGAAATTGCAATATGTTCTATGCAATATGTGGACTATGTTCTTGCAATAATTTCGGATAATATGAACCGGTTTCAAATAATTCTAAATAGTGGAACTCTACTACTACTGGGAAAGCTTAGAACCCAATCAGTAAATGAGCGTTGATTGAGATATATTTACTTCGCCGTTCTCAGTGCAAGATAGGCAATTATCATGCACTGCCGTTTGTGTATCTGACAAAAAGAAGGAAATTAAAAATCTTTCATCGAGTTATTTGGCCTTTTGATTTAAAAACAAAACTGTCGTTGTTTTCAGAACATATACTGATGAGTTAAATGTAAAAGTAATATTTAAACTAGTTTTGAAGAACTAAGGGAGCCGACGCAACGTCAGAGTCTTACTCACTAGATAGATAGGTACAATACACCACTAAACTTTCCTCAGCGCATGCCATCGGGGTGAAACCCAAGGACAAGCCTAACATACTCCCCAACCCATGTCGGCAAGGTTCCCCAAGCAACGTTTGAAGAGTCACTGCCAGATCTCTCACGGGTTACCCTACCGAGAGCAGTACGCGTTAACCACTTCAAGAGATTGGGTAACTCACCAACCGAAGCTGGAAGTAAACCAGCAATGCCAGAATCCTTTTAATAACAGCTGTAACAAATATACAGAAGAAGAGATGAATTTTCAGTACAAAATAAAATTGTATCAAATTGGTTCCCACAATATGTTTTAACGGCGAAAACGTAAAATTTGGAATGCAATTTGTATACAATCAAATTGACCTTGAGTTCAGTTTTATGACTATTTAAAGCAGACACGAACATAATACTAGTATTTGAAGACAAAACTAAACAGACCTTGATAATAAAAATGTATTTTGGTATTGTACAAGCTTTACAACTATAGGCGGTAAAAACAAGTTTATAAAATGTAATAGTGAAATTTATAACTTACTCACATTCATAACAACACTTTCATAAGCGTAAATTAACAGCTAGTTTATTTTGGTATACACCATTATTTATCGTTATAATAAATGTCTAAAACGTTCTCGTTGACACTGCTTGACTTTTGAAAATTACCGTTGCTTGTAAGAAAAAAAAAACCAGAAATCACATGCACTATTTTTGTAGAAGGATAATTTCTGCTATACTACTTTATAAAAGACTTAATCCCTTAAATATACGTAATATATATATATATATATATATATATATATAAATTTTTGTAATCGGTCAGAAAATAGAAGTGAGTTTTTTAATCTTATTCTAAATTTTGGGAGAGCTATTAAAATAATGAAAACCCAAAATTACGGTTTTTATCAAAATCGGCAGTAAAGGTTTCGATTACGTGTATCATTTAAAGACCTATATAAAACGTATTGGTTGCCACTCTCTAAAATTCCGGTTCCAGTGTTATCGGTAATGATTCTGTTATAAAAGACATAATTTCAAAATCAGTTCTAATTGTTGTTAAAATGTAAAGATTAATAACACGAAACCGTGTAAAAAGTCAAAAGTGAAAACATATTACTGTCAGGAATAATTAGAAAAAGAAAAATTTTAACTTTATTTTACATCGACCGTTATTAAAAGGTCTTTTTAAATATAATACGATTTATTAATATGCTGAGAATGTTTGTTTTGCGACATAAACATACAACAATGCAACTCTGTGATTGTGACCTGACTCTAGTTAACATCACTGTGATACACTTACTGTTATATTTCACTAAGGGGAGGGGACTTTCCCCAGAATAATACGGTTAAATCTCCATCGTGTGCAATCTTCAAAATGCCTAACGTAAATAATTATTGTAACGAAACTCAAAAAAGAATTTAACGTTAAAATACTGTGTCCCTTCTGAATTGATAATTGCCTTGTGAATTAGACTAGAGGCAAACAAACATTAAGGGACTGCCATTTCCGATTGTATCGTCCTTTTGCATTCGTTTTTACGGGAATGTGTTCTACTAACAAAGACCAATAAAATGAGGTATTACTCAGCCTATGCTTATATTGAAGATTTTCCCGAATTCCTCTGCGGGGCGTCGTTCCATAGCGAAATATGGCAGTTAAGTAGATCAAAACTAGAGTAAGTGTATGTTGTTAACTAGAGTAAGGACATAAACTTATTCATTGTTGTATGTTTACTCGCTAAAAAAACATCCTAGGGTATCCAAAATTTTTCAACACCCCATGATAAATATGAGAAAGCAAACAATATATTTATAACTGGAAAAATACTTATTTATAAAATGACCGTATGCTAGCATATTACACCATCTAAGGTCTCATCACCATGTGTTCAATATAAACTATTATTACAACACAAAAAGTAAATAAACATTGTAAAGTAATTAACTTTTGAATTGTTTACATAACCATTAACTATTGGTATTATTTCCCTACACAACAATGTGTTTTATAACCCTAATATACATTATGTTTTCAACCATTTCCGGTGTTGTTTAAACCACATGGTGATGATGACTCCAGCTTGTACATAAATGAAACAATTGTTTACGTAAAAGGTTGTATAGTAGGGTTTCACTACTCACAGCTGGTGTTAACCTAATTGTTGTAAAACATCTGTTCTGAAAAATAGTACTTGTCGTTATTGTAGACTGGCATGTATTTCACATGTACATTAAGTTTTTTTTTAATACGAGAACCGCCCCTGTAAAAAAAAAAATAACGTAATAGATAAAATGTAAAACGTTAAATCATATATTGTTTGTTATTAGAACCTTATATAGTCATTTGGAACTACAAACACTTTTGAAAACATCAATCATTAAAGGAAAGAAAATACTTCACACGATAAATATTTTATATTCAATGAAACTATTTTCGAAAATATGTTGCCATGATTTTTGTAGTTCATAACTAAAAGATCTGTGTGCATGTAACAACTGAAAATGTAGACTTAGTCATTGTTACATCGTCTTGTTTTTTGTTTGTGGTAAACCTTGTGTGTTATTTCATTTGGTTCTTTTTTAAGAATGTTATTTTTATATTATAAGGATAAACTGTTTTGATAAATGTCCATATAATTATTGTTTCTATTATTGTTAAAGAATATAATTAAATTTTTTTTAAAATTTATTATTAATAGTAAAAATCAAAATTACCTATTTTTGGTTTGTTTTCCCCAATTTTGTTGACGATGGTGAGGTAATTTATATATTCCATTTAATTCACAATTAGTCATTTTATTTTTATTGAGATTGATGTGTAATTTTTCGCAAACAAATTAACCAAATATATTGAAAAGTTTTGTAATATTCCATATACAATGATGAATTCATTCTTAGTATGATATCTAATATAGTTACATTATTGGATAATTAGGAAAAAACAGGTTTTGTTTAGACCTCTGCAGATATTACAATTAACATAATTTAATTTTAATTATTTCAGTCAATTTTGAGAATTTTGTGATTTAATTTTAATGGTACTAACATGACTCAATTTGTCAAAAATATACATAACAAATTTGATGTAATTTATCAATCCATTTGGAATTTATAGTACCAGGCAGAAAGGGTTTATTTCCATGAACGACTTTTTTCAAATCATCAACAAAAAAAATTATTGAATCGAAAATATACTGTTCATAATAAATTATCATAGAACAAATTATTATTTAACAAATTATAATATTTGTAATAAATATTATATAAATTTAAATTTATTAATAGTTTAACTGCTCCCGATAGTCTCTTGTATTCTGTTATTTCTTCTTTTTTTTCTATTTTTACTTGAGATATGCAGCCTCAAAACGGGTAGACCCATGGAGGCTGCTTTATTCCATACAGTATATTTTTTGTTTATCTTAAATTGTTTATCTTTGTTTATGTTTAGGATTTAGAATTAATATTGTTTTGGTTTTTCTTTCCTGTTGTGTATTTTAATTTAAAGTAATGTAATATTATGTCATATGTCAATTTATTTGTTTTGTTTTAGTTTGTTGTTAAGGAAAGCTTTATTTTTTATCTTAATGTCTTTTTCTGAATCTAAATCCATGTTTTGTTTATTTAAATGTTATAAAAGGAATGGAAAATTTAAAAAAATAAAATAAAAATGCATCATAAATAATTGCCGTTTATGTATACGATTTTTAATCAAATTTAACAATTAATATTTACTATTAGTTAATTATCACTGTTGCTCAAAATAAATAGTTTCAAAATGGAGAGAGTTTCAGTATTTATTCCTTATCCAGTGTCTACATGACGTTATATTATCTCTATATTATAGATTATTATACTAAAATCGGAGTTGCAATCTAAATCCGCTATTTAAGTTCAAAATTACAACTGTAAGTTGCAAATTTTTTCGTTGCTAAAAACATAACCTCAAAACTACAAAAATTCAACAATAATTCCTCAGGTCCCAGGGCTATTTTTATTATTATTATGCGGAATTGTAGTTATCTTTATAAAGTACATTACGTTTTATTATTTTTTGAGTATGAAATGAAATTTTTCAATATGATACCATTTTGTAAAGCTATTTCTTTCTTACAAAGAACATGCAATAATCTTTAACAACTCACTTTGTTCAACTTAGTGTTGTGTATATTGATATTAAAGATGAGGACTTAAGGTAGCATAAACACAAAACTAATGTTAAATTAACTTAATTCGAGTCTAGTTGAAATCCCAAGGAAAGCCATGTTGTTAAGATGGAGTGAAAAAAGCCAAGTGGTCATTAGAAAGCTTAGGAAAAGTCTTTGTTGGATGAAGTCAAAAACTCTACGACACCCTCATTACTGTGAAAAGGGTCAATCCAAACAAACACCAAAACTGGAGTGAGTTGTAGAAGACGAGTGGTCTCTTCTGATTCGTTGCTTGAAATTGCTGCCATGTAAAAAATTCCACTAGAAAATGTTAACATTGTGAATAATTTTAAATAATTTGTTGATTTTGTCATATAAATCATGTTAGAAAATTATTCACCATTATATCTTTTATCAATTTTACATTCTCAAGTTTACTGAAGTTCTAATTGGGTATTTTTATAGTTTCTGCCTAAAATGCTTAACGTAACAGTATATCTGAATTGGTCATTGGATATAACATTAATTGAGCTAATGGGAACAATACAGAAACATGGCATAGAAATGTAAGATCGCCAATTTTCATAAAGGCATCAAACATCAAAATCTACTACAATAAAAATCCAGACAATAAAATATGGTCTTCCACCATAGATGATGTGTTCCCCTTCTTCCGTAAAATGGTTCTAAATCAGCTCTTTTAAACTCTTCATTAAATAATTTCTTTTAAATTTTGTGTGCGTGTTGTTGTTCAAAATAATATTGGGAAATAATTGTTCATTTAAGCTAAACGTAAAGAAGAATTCATGTAGAAACACAATAATCAACAAATTAAACAAAAAATAAATTAACGTCCCCAAGAAATACTTCAATATCAACAATAATAGGTTGATAAGGTTTTTTGATCAGCTCCCATTTTAAGATCTAGGACACCAACTTTGCCATGAGGAAACTTACCAACATATCACAAAAGAAATTCGTTTAATAAAGTTTATTAATAAATTTGATAGCATTGGTGTCTGTACATATTTTTTTAACTAAAATATGGAACGTATGAAATTTAGACAACAAATTAATATTTAATTGTTTAATTGAAAAGAATAAAGTAAAAGTTGTTTGAATATGAAACCTTACAACAATATACGGTTCAACTGATTTATCTGTGCGATGAGAGATAACGATCCTCAGGGGATCACTCAAAGTGAATAAGGGCGTGACAATCCCGAGGGATCCTCTCTGGATTTGCACCTTTTACATGTAGTCTTGGGTTAGGTCCCTCTTTTTTAGCTTTCATATCATGTACCTCTTGACCAACTCCTGTTCTCTACTAACACTCGCGCTATAAGAGTATCCATGAGCTACTTCTCTTTATTTTATGCTCTTTTCTTCCTTTTTTTGAAGGTGATGATGACAGAAAGGTTTTTCTCCTTAAATCCCAAGGGAAAAATGTGAAGTCAACAGATCGTTATGTATAAAGAAGTCAAAAACGTCCGACTTATCTAGAAATATCTTTCCTTCTTAAATTTACTTCGAATCAAAAGCAACATTCACAAACAATAAATAAATTAAAATTGTATACCTTTACTTCAATTCGTATTGTTTACTCAACGATATCAAATTAGCGATTTTATAGATTCAATTCTGACGTAATGACGATATTAAAATTACGAAACGCGCCTTGAAACCGTTTAATAATGACGTTACACGTTGGACTACACAGGTATTATAATATTTTTTAAAGAAATAAAAGTTTTACAAATGGTGACAATCACTGCTTGAAACAAAGTAGATGTTCTGAGTCATGTTTCTAGAAAGGGTACGATTTTAGATATTTAAAATAAAATGCTTAGGAAATAGACGGCAGTTATGTTCACGTCAATGTCGGACATTATTTAAAACACAAAAACACAAACCCTGTTTTCTAATAACAAACCATTATAGTTCATGATCTAGATCGATCCACAGATGAGTCGTTACACGTTAGTTTTATAAACGCATTTATTATGGGAGTTTATATACAAAATTATTTACCGCAGACTATGCATGCAATACTTATTACAGCTGATTAGCTCCAATAGATTTAATATTTCAAAAAAATGTTACTGTACATATCTTTAGTCAAAAATATCTTGAACAATTCAATACATTGAATTAATTTCTATAATTTTATATTGTTCTTAGGAATAAACAAAAATATTTATTAAAAGGAAGTGTATTTTAGGTAGGGTAAGACATACAATAAATAAGTTCCGTTTAGACAAATGGAATCTGAAAAACAAATTTATATCCAAATTTTTAAAAAATACAATATTTTATTTTTGTGATACTTATTATTTGTACTTCTGATAATGTTTTAAAAATAAAAGTACTTAAAATTTTAATTTTGTTATTGTAACGACAAGCTACATCTTTGTATAGTTTCATGGCCTATAAATACTGGCCTTTATCACATCGAAATCATTCTGTTTCACTCAGTCACCCAAACCACTCCTCTCTCTCTCTCTCTCTCTCTCTCTCTCTCTCTCTCTCTCTCTCTCTCTCTCTCTCTCTCTCTCTCTCTCTCTCTCTCTCTCTCTCTCTCTCTCTCTCTCTCTCTCTCTCTCTCTCTCTCTCTCTCTCTCTCTCTCTCTCTCTCTCTCTCTCTCTCTCTCTCTCTCTCTCTCTCTCTGTCTCTCTCTCCCCTTTTTTATTAAAAAAGAGCACTTTACCTTGATAACCAAATTCTTGCATATGTTCACTACTAAGTAGGTAAAGAACAGACTATTAAATAAAAAACGTTTACTCTAAGACCACTTCTAATTAAATTACAAAGCATTAAATTTTACTGAAAATGGCCAACTGTGGTTGTAAAAATGATTTTATTTTCAAATTCGACCACAGATTTGTAGTGTAAAGACACATATTTTGTCCAATTTTCGTGAAGATCTGATGATTCTACCCCATTTATTGCATTATTAGTGGGAAAAAAAAATCTTAAATCCAGAAATTATAATTTTTTGACGTTACTAACCTCTATAAAATATAATCAGTTAAGCTATTGTCCCAAGACTGTTGTTTTCAACAGGCGGGAATCCTACACAAGTACCAGTTCATATTATTAAAGTAAATTCACTAAACACCTGCCTCCAAGTCCTACACAGATCCAGTGCCTTCTGTATTGATTACCATCAAGTCTCTACAATGTCACAAGATATAAATGTCACCGTACTTCAAGTTCTCTATGTATTTAGCGGAGTCTCCCGGAGCGAAGTAAGTCTTGACCTTTTGTACAACTCTCATCAAGGATCATAGATGTCGCTTTTCCATTGTAGAAACGACTAAACCTGCAGTAAACCCTTGATTATACGGCTTCAGTATGACAACTGCAGCCATATAGACATAATTAGGCTTGAATATTTGACAGTTTAGAACCTATGTTTTACTCTTTATGCATTTCTTCTCATCGGGTGGTCTATTTAGTTGTGGTTTATCACTTCTAATTTACCTATTTGGATAAGAAACGAACTCGAGTTTTTGTTTTACTAAGCTTGTACCACATACTGTGACGATTAGACCAAATGTTTACAAGATAAATTATTACTGTTTGCTATATTTTAGTTTCTAGAAGTTCTTTTATTGTAAATGTGTGATTTACAACAAACTAGCTGTATATGCTTTCTTTAGAACAAGATTTATATTTACTGACTTATTACAAATTGTAGTTTTACCATATATTTCAAAATATTTATTTTTAAATAGAAAAGGAATATTGTTTGTTTTAGTTTTATGTTATCTTCCATATATATTTTAAATGGTAATTTGTATGCTATATTTGATACTGGTATACATTTATATTTTATTTATTCTCTTCCCAGAGAATAATTTAGGTTCTTCTGCAATAAAACAAATTTATTTTTGTAATGCATTTCATATATCCTATCAGGTCTACGTTGGCCAGCTCTTGTTATTTTTAAACTCTGGCGCTGTTAGAGTATTCGAGAGGTAGAGATATTTATTTTATATTTTAATTTTTTTTTATAAGGCGTTGAAAACTCTTGAATTAAAATCGCATTAAAACTAAAAAATATATATTATAAGAAAACAATTATTGTCAATAAGTAGTATCATGGTAGGAGGTTTCAAAAATGTCGTTCTTTATTTTCAATACATAATTTAAATATTTTAAAAAAATTACACAAATTTTGAGTCTACTGCTTATCAATCTATATACATAAAAGTAAAAATCCACTCACTGATCACAAAATCTGTGGATCCAAGAAGCCTAGAATTATGAATTTTTTAACATGGTATGATGTATGTTTGTAGACTGGTACTAAGAAAGAGTTTTGAAAAAATTTCGACTCCTTACCCTTTTCTTACCCTTTTCGACTCCTATTTTACCCTTATATATATAAAATCAAAACCCATTGACTGATCACAAAATCTCTGGATCTAAGAAGCCTAGAGCTATGAATTTTTAAACATGGTTTTAGGTAGGTCTGTAAACGTGTACTAAGAAAGAGTTTTGAAAATGTTCCACTCGAAGGATATTTTTTACCCCTAAAACACGTATCATATCTTTGTTATTTATCGGTCAATTTTGATCAATATTAGTGTGGTATTTGCGCATAATTTATTTCCAAAGCACCACCGTTAGGGTTTTGCTAAGCAAATTATTCCTTTATCTCAACTATCCCCAGGTGAAACTGGGTCCATCAGCTAGTGTATAGTATATAGTTTATGATTCCCTCTACACTTTGTTGATAGTTTTTGGACGAATCTTTTCTAGCCGCTTTTTAGTTTATCCTTAGATAAATAAATCTGGTGAAAACAAGTCAGCGATCTTTACGAAATGGTACGTTATTGGAGTAGCGATATAGAGGTCCAAGAAATGAGTTCTGCAGCTCCATTTGGTTAATAAAAGGGAAGTGGCATTCACTGAGACGACCTAAATATAGATAAACAATGAGGAATCCTTCTGATCAATGTCTCTAACAGTTTATGGTTTCTTCAAACAATATCGGACCCAAAATACGTTTTCGCGAAATTGGTATCCAAACTCCAAATTTTTCGTGATGAACAATATGTTCAATAATCACAATCGCAAGTTCTCAGTACTGATATACATTAATAGATAGAACCAAACATCATCGTTATAAAAGTATTCAATCATCATTTTTATTTCTTTTTCTTATACAAAAGGTTTGAATGAATTATCAATACTTACTCTTTTACCGGTGAAAGTTAAAATTTACATTTTAATTTTGGTACTACCTGTACATTGTACCGAAATAAAATAAATTCTTAATAGTGAGTAAGGATTTTGGCGATTCCGAGGGTTCCTACCTGGTTCTAAACCTCCATTAGAAGTCTTGGGTTAGATCCGTATTTTATATTTTCTTATCAGACCCAATTTCACCAACTTTTTTTCTTTTCCAACCCTAACAATATTGGAGTATTCGAGGGCTAGGTAAATTGTTTATCTTTTTTCTTCTTTTTGTTTTATAAAGCAATGGTGACAGAGAATTATTTCGCCTTTTAAAAACAAAGGATTTTTTTAAAGACGTGTGCACTTTTTACGTTGACTGTTGTCATATTTTAATTTTTGTAATTTCTTAGACAGACACAACTATTTTAACGCTTTTATCACGACAGAATACTAGTCTTACTTTTCTTATTGCATCACAACTGACTTAGTAGTCCAATTGCATTTGCTTCATGAATTCCACATTTTGGTACAACATTATTTGTAAAAAAATCATTCAACCCCTGTTTTACAGTACCAGTACATTAATTTATACCTTGAAAGAATCTTCCCTACCTAAAACACACTTTCATCATTGGTTAACGTATTAATTAAGTGAACACAAACACTTTCATCAAAATCGCTACAGTCGGTTACATTAAAATCGTAATTTTGGTTGTTATGATAGATTCATTAAAGTTTGACATTGTAGAATATTATTTAAATAATTCCGAGATTTTGACAAAATAAACCCATGTAAACATTTTCTAAAACTCTGTTCACGACAGATAGACAGAGAAATCAGATAGACATATTGCAAAAACACCTTTTTTAGACTTATGGAAACTCAAAAATTACATCTGACGAAGTGAAAAAGATAACGTTAAAAACATAACCTCAAAATTAGAAGAAAATTAAACAGAATTTCCTTAAATATTTTATGTAAAGCATATTTGATAAAATAATTATAAAAATATTACCAAAATGTCAAAACGATTGTTGATTGAAAAATGTTTTAGTTTTAGTTGTTTCTTATTTACAACAGGATGAGTTTAAAATAGCTTGTTTATGGTAATTTAAAATTTACTTATATCAATAATAACGTTAATGTAGCCAAACAAACGAATGACTAAAATAACATTTGTAACCTATGTATATTGCTACATACATTTTTTTTCTTTTTAATATATTTCTATAAAATATATATTGTAATATGGGTCAGCGTTCTAACCTAACCTAACAACTTGGGTACTTCTGAAATGACCTGTAACAGAGTATATCATTTTAAACTTGGCAACCTCATGGTGCGCAATAAAGCGAAACGACATGTCATATAAAGTTAGGAAATGAAAGAAATCCTCCACCCCCCCTCCCAAGTTATATAAAAGGCGACGTGTGTAGCATTTAGTACAAAGTATTGATGTGGGTAGAGTACAGCTATATCTACACACTGATATGTTTTTTGCTATGTCTAATTTTGTTTTGGACTTACGATTATAATTTTATGTAAAATACATTCTTGTAAATTCTATTTATTTTAAAGAAAGCAAGGTTATATAATATTTAAAATATTAAAAATAAAATGTAAGAATTAAATATGAAAGTATGAAGACGACATTCGCATATTTATTATGTTTAATGTTTTTTTTTAAAGGATTGAAAAGAATAAAAAAGTAATCATAGTACTTCCATAACTCCATCATACAAAACAGATTCTCCGAATGTAATTTCCAAATGGTTTCCAAAAGCCTTGTAGGAATTGTTAAATTGCATTTATAGATCAAAGGGTCTTCACCGATAGAGTTAGTTTGTATTAAAACAGTTGTTAGAAAGGTTATCTAAACTTCGTAATTGTGTTTTGACCTTGACTATTCTTGATGTCGACTTGGCTTTTACAAGCCATGTATTAAAAAAAATTCTCCACTCGCTTCTGTTGTGCGATTATCTCGGTCCTAGAAGGCCTATAAGATGTAGAAGTTCTTACACTTCCGAGTATATATATAAGATATATATATACTTGAGGAGATACACTACTTTAAATTCAAGTGTGATCATATTCAAAATAATGATAGAGTTAGTTATAGTACCGGACAAACTAATAATTATCGTGCTAGACAGCACAGACTAAAGCTATACAGCAAAAGTCCTTCCCAAGCGGGTGATAGACTGATAAACAAGCTCCCATAGAGCATTATAAACTTTCAGGATATTTTACCTTTTACAAACAGCCCTAGAAAGCTAATTTGTATAGATCTCTCTATGATGTTCTATGTACTGTAGCCGGCCTTGTGATATGGGTGTGTTCTCAATACGAATTGAAACATATTTTTTGGGTCTATGATTATCTTATATTGTTTGTTTGAATTATTTGTTATATGTTGTTAAATTTAAAAAAATTTTAAGCTGTCTCAATTGTGTATATTATATTTGTTTTAAAATTGTTGTATGTTGTAGCATTTTTATTAATTATTCTATTTAAATTATGATAAATTCTTATCGATTATTGTATATTTTAAATTTTTATTGCATTTTCAATTTTTAATGCTTGCCCTCCCCCCTTTTAATAGGTATGATATTATCTTTGTTCAAATTGTATTGTGATTGGGTGTTTTGAATGTTAAGTTGTATTGGTTGTAGCTTATGGATATGTATGTCGTTTGGCTACAACGAATAAATAAATAAATATTTAAATGAGCCTAAACTCACTACACTCGTTACTTAAATCTGCGAGATCTCATCATCAAAATACAACATCACTCTTTTTTTCGAGATGAGAGACAAAAATTAGATCTTTGACAATAACTTGGTTAGTTGTCATCATAGAGAGGTGGTGCTGTACCTTTATATCCCGAATGGAAATCTGCAACAATTATCTAATTTAATGTGTTAAAAGTTGCTAAATACATAAAGTATGAACTATTTTAAATGACTGCAATTTTGATTTTGATTCGATAGGGATCTATATGAGCACACTGTTATATGAACTCCCCTATACCAAATTTTAAGTTCCTATCTTAATTGATGTGACTGCTATCGTGCTTATGTACAGACGAAAACGAGGCCAACAATGACGGATGGACAGCGCATGTTGGAAAATCAGTAAAGTTGATTTCTTTTCAATTACCAAACTTTAATTATACTATTTCTTCGAAACTGTAAAAGTAATGGTCGGCGAGACTCATTAAGTTGTAGAATTTACTAAATATTATGTTTCTGTATCATTTAAATTATATTCCATTAATTAATAAGATTAAAAAAAACACATCTTTTTAGTGTGCAACATTTTTACGACCATAGGAGAAGCTTATAATACATATTACCAATTACAAATATATTAGTAAATTTTATATTAAAAACTCTAGCCATAGTGACCTCTCTGAAGAAATCTGATACCCGGATAAAGTCATCTATCCTACCCAATAAAATAATTTATTACTACACTTTCCCTTTTCATGTATTCTAATTGTAAGGATAAAATAAAACAAGAGCTTAAAGTTACAAAATATTTTAATAATAAAATGAGCTACAATTGTTTCGCCTTGCGGCATCATCGGGCAACTGATAATTAACAGGTATAGACAACTATTTAAACATACACAAGTAACAGGAAACTGAAAAACTTTAGAGAAATCGGGAAAAGGTAGGAGGATGACCTAGCAGGTAGAAAAGTTGCCCGATGATGCCGCAAGGCGAAACAATTATAGCTCATTTTATTATTAAAATATTTTGAAACTTTAAGCTCTTGCTTTATTTTATCCTTTAATATGGAGTTTCAACAAGAAATTTCTGCTTTAAAGTATTCTAATTGTCATAAACGTTGTCCAATTTTGTTAAAATTTTAAAACGGATTATTTAGGAACCTAGAAGTATGGATTAAACTTTGAAGTACTTTACATGAAAGAAGCTAGTTGATGGGCGGTATCAAGCCACAAGGTACAACGATTAATAGGAAATATTAAATTGTATTGATAGATGAAGAGGTCTTAACAGTTGTTACACTTGTTTTCTGACCTTCGTAATTGTGTATATAACTACTTTTTTAACTTTGGCTAGACCCTAACGACCCTATTAAATCTGTATATATTTAAATGACTCCAATTAGTTGGCCCTGTCGGATCTTATCGGATTGTCTAGGGAGGTCACAGTATGAAATTAAAATTTTTGCTGTAACTTCAATGTTTTTCTTTGTAGAGACGTAAGGTTGGTACCACTGCATGCAGAATTTAAATTTGAAATGTTTTATCTAATTCAGTTTACAGATAAGAACTACACACGATATACGCAGCAATTTTAACACTTCAGTTAGATTTTTCTTCTTTAAATAGGGTTCTACAGGGACAAAAATATTTTTTCAGTTTCCTAAGTTCATAAAACCAAAGATTAATCAACAAAAACTGAGGTCGATATTTTTTACAGTTATCAAACTTACCCTATAAACCTATATAAGGTAAATAAAACACACACATTCTGGAAGATTTGGTTAATACAATTTTTATTAAATTATGAAGGCAGTAACTGGCTATGAATGTAAACAAAGCGTATTGAAACTAAGACTACACTTTAGTTTGAATTAATAATGTTTAACCAACTTTAATATTTCCTTCATGTAAAGGGTAATTTTGTTTGATTACTCTAACAAAGGAACATGTTCTACCAACTGATTAATTAACAATTTCAAATTAATATTCAACTAGTGTTGTACACAGACTTTGTTATGGTAAATTAATTACTCCCTTTATACAAATTGGTATCATCCCTATTATTAACCAAGTAATGTAGAGAGGTTGATAGATAACTTATGGAAATAAAAGTTAAAGAGTTCCAACGTCCTTATTTCAAACTTTTATACTTAAAAAATGATGTCAATTTCGTGTTGAAAATCAGACGAGACTTAATAGGTTCAGCAAATGAGAGTGAGAAGGGTTTGTGTCTCAAAATAGGTTTGTTCTTTCAAAAAATATTGGATACGATTTATCGTAGATAAAGAATGCATTTTCATATTTACAAATATTTAACATTCCATCTCACTACGTTCTTCAAAAGGGTAATTTCGTATAAAAATTATCTAATATTTAACTTCTTAAAATTTGAATTTATAAAAAAATAGACTATCGGGAATTGTTTTCATTAGTTTAGACTATAGTAGTAGTACTGGTGGTGTGAGGTTGAAAGGTATTGTGTGCCTTTCTAAGACGGGTAATTGCTGTTTATAGAAACATCTACAGCCCCAAATTCTTTAGGAAGTGGAGTACATGAAGTGGGTTAAAGGAACGTATCTCCTCTACATCAGTCTGATATCCTCGTAGTAGCCCGTTTGTACATCAATGCCCAGCATTCTACTAATAGATGGTGTATTAGTTTCTTTCCATTCTTGGAAGTCCCATAGTTTTTATCCAATACTTGTACAGTGTTATTTGAGTCTACAACGCCCCGAGAGACTTTTGGGGCGTTGTATCACTCCAATGATTTTACCCTTTTATCATCCGTTGACATGCCCTGAGCTAGTGATTACAGTTACCAACTTATTCTGTATTCCTTTCACCCTTTGACGGGGTTTTCTTCCAGTAGAAGTACGTTTTCTCCTGAGTAACCTGTTTATTATCTTCCAGTTGTCGGGGAAATCACGACAATGCAGTGGACTCTCCATACTGATAGTTACATTTTATCAACACATTGAGTTGGGGTGACATTCCGCACATACTTTTTCGGGTAGGAAAAGTATAGGACCTAACCATAGACCTGCTGGACGGGGAAAGCTTCAAAGCCACCGCGTACCACAACTTGTGCCTGGTGCCGTTCCACCCCATTAGCATGGGTCGCTTTACAATTTAGGGTTGGGCTGAAACAGAAAAAAAAAACAGTAGAAAGGGGAAGTGAAGACGTAGTAAGGGTGAAAAAATAGTGACATAATAGATCAAGAAAGATATACCTGCAAATGAGTGGGGAATAGTGCAGGTCAGTTGAAAGAGATCAAACAAAAAAAGAAGTAGGATGTTTAGGGTGGATAGATTCACCGACCTCAGCGTCCATTAGTTTAGTGTAAACTGGACTGTCATTTTCAAAGTATTATTTATTCTACTGAGAAACTGTTTAATTTAGTTTTAGGATGTTAAAATCCATATTTCATTAAACAGTCATTAATTTTACCTTGAAAAAATTAATAATCATTAAATATCTTTTTAACATTGATGAGTTGTTATGGACTATCAAACGTCACAATTACGAGGTCAGAAAACCCGTGTAAGAATTATTGTTCTTGAACTACCAATACAATTTAATATTTCCTATTAGTCATTATATTTAGAGGTTATTACATTGTAAGATGGAACTGTGTAACTTGTGAAATGATGGCGCTATCAACTTGATTCTTTTATGGAAAGTACTTCAAAGAATAATCCATACGATTAAGTTTGAAAAAAGTCGTTTCAAAATTTTAACAAAATCAATTTAGTCGATTCGGTTATATGATGTTACTCGAAATCTATGGTAATAATGCATTTAGTGCCCTTCAAATTAAGGACTCAACTGTAACTCTTCTTCCGGTTATTTTGATAATTACAATATTCGATTGAAAATTTTAAAAATGTACCAAAACATTTCTCGACATTTTTATAAACATTTCCCGTTTTAGAGTTATTTAAATATAAAAAAGTATAAACAGCCATTTTGAAACGGGTTAGTGGATTAGGTTGGTTATTTATATTTTATTATTTCTTTATCTTATTACGTACTATGTTAAGTACAATTCAATCCCGTCAAACCGTTTTGGAGATAAAAAATATTTTGTGAATAAACGAAAAGGAGGATATTTAGGAAACTAGGTAATTACGGAAAAACCTTTATTGGAAACTTTTCTTAGATTTGATGTTCGAAACAACCTCCTGAAGTTTGGAAACACAATTTCGCCACACTCTCTATATAATCATAATTTTTCCAGCCATACCCATAAGAAGACATAATCAACCACTATAAATTGGAACAGGTCAAAATGTCAAGAATATATATTTTTATTTTTTATGAATATAAATACAGATTTTAGTATGTGAAAAGCAATAAATTTTTTTTAAAAAACAATAATTTCCATCGGTAGCTATTTTGAAATTTATAAGTAATATTATAAGGCTTTTTAATATTGTTTACATAAATGTTAATAAACTCATCTAAAATAGTAAAACTCATTTGTTTTTAAGTTAAACTATCTATTGTTGTTTATCCATGTATTTGTGATAATTAACCTATCTTGATATTTTGTATGGGTATTAAAGTATGCAGATTACACAACTGCAAAAAATAAATTATGTTTTCGATTGTTGTGATATTAGTATAAAATTTAATATTTTTAATTTTTTTTTTTAAATTAGTCACCATTAGAAGTTTAATCAATTTCAGTGTTACAATTGTCCAACGATATATTTATATTTGGGGCCTTAAAAGCTACAATTGAATATAAAATTTAATACTTTTTTTAACATTTTAAAATTAATCACCTTAAGAAGTTCAATCAATTTCTTTGTTACAATTGTCCAACGAAATATTTATATTTGGGGCCTTAAAAGCTACAATTGAATATAAAATTTAATACTTTTTTTAACATTTTAAAAATAATCACCTTAAGAAGTTCAATCAATTTCTTTGTTACAATTGTCCAACGAAATATTTATATTTGGGGCCTTAAAAGCTACAATTGAGGAAAACTTTATTAAAGTTTGTATAACAGATTTTTAGAAAATAATAATCATGACGTTTTTAATTATTACAGCAATTCACAAATATAGAGCTATAAAAACACAAGAAAAAACCTGAGATATTACCAAATAAATGCCAACACTGGAAATTTAATAAAAATGGGGCAAAGCGTTTAGGCTGTAGAGACGTGAATCATGTTATACACGAAATACAACAGACAGATATTTCAATATCCCTTCTTTGGACTCAGAGAGCCTCAAACTGATATATCCGCAAAAAAAAATTGAATCCAACATATAACTTTCTCTATACATTGTATGTATGGCAAAATAAAATAAAGAGATAGTTTACTTTGATCAAAAGATTAGCAGAATTCATGTTTTCTTTTCTGCTTAAGTTCAAAAGTTATCAAACAGGTTACAAACTTTTCTAACACTCTGTAAATGTGTATTAAAGTTGCTAGGTGTAAGATTGTTAATTATATTTACTTTATACATTCAAAATATTTTTAATTTTTTAATCTGAGATAAGAAGATAATTTTCTCTTAAGAATATATTGCTTCTTATTGCGCTTCTCTCCCTAAAAAAGTATAAAAAATATGTGAGAGGTAAAGGTTAGGTTAGGTTAGGTTAGGTTAGGTTAGGTTAGGTTAGGTTAGGTTAGGTTAGGTTAGGTTAGGTTATGTTAGGTTAGGTTAGGTTAGGTTAGGTTAGGTTAGGTTAACTCTATTAATCTTCTTCTGAGTTGAAGAAATATCTGATAACAAAATGATACGAACGGAATATTCAAAACACTCCCACAGTATTTCAAACGACTACTTTGGTGTGCTTATGATGCTACTGGTGCAATAAATCACCAATAGGATTACATATTATAACGTAATACAATAAATCATGTTCCTGGTTTCCAAGTGATATGTCACTTTGCAAAGCGAATCACTTGTATAAGGTCACGTGTCTCCAGTAGTATTACTTCACTACCCCCCCCCCGCGTCCACTACAATCTGCTACTGATTTAAATATTCGACTTTTTGATGTCTTCAAAAGCCATTTATTCACAGACTGTCAAAGATTGGGATTAATTTGATCGGGAAATGGTTAGCCGTGTTGAATTTGTTTTACATTCGTAGATACTGGTAAAGGATTTTGATTATTCGTTGATGTTTAGGTTGGTAATTGTTAAAAATGTACGAGAGATATCACAAGTAATGAAAAAGTAGTGATTAACTGCCTGGTCGTAGAGAACAGAGTTGAACGTCTGATAAAAAAAATACAAAACGCTCTTGAAAATTTTATTATTTAAACTAAAAATTGAGAATGAAATTAAATCTATCCCTAATATTTGAAGAATAAATAAATCTGTTAATACAGCGCAGGACCTAGGGATGACGTTGATACGAAACAAAGGTGGGAAGAAAATGTAAAAAAAACATTGCTGAAAAATTGTGAATATTAAAACATAAATTATTAGTACTTACACACTAAAATCTGTAAATATTCGAAGAAAAAATATAACTATTCAGTTTTTTCAATTTAAAATTCGATATGACGTCACAAAAAATCATTAATAACTATAATAATTTTCTAATAAAAATAAATGGGTACAAAAATACACTGATTTGATTGTTTTTTGTTGAACTTTACAGAAAATATATTAGCAAACTAAAATTGCTTTGCTATTGGTATTTCATGTTTTCTCTTCATAAGATCTAAATTTAGGTTTTTTAAACACATCTAAAATTTAGTTCCTTTTAGTTCTAAATAATAAATATTTAAGTAATAATTTCATTCTAGAAATAGATGTATAATAGTTGTTACATAAAATATATATTATCTTATTCTTTCAATAATTCTGTTCAATGAGAATCACCATGTGTAGCGTTTTAATGTTATAATAGATCTAATGGTGGAATATTTTTTATTCAAAATAATGTTAAATCATTTTTTTTTAAATAGATTTGATAAATAAAAGTACCTATTGTATTTAAAAACTAGTATATTTCTAAAAAACCAAGGTCTTCTTCAGCAATATAAATAGTTAAAAATCAACTTTTTTAGATTTGTACAACATAAATAATGAATCATATCTAGCATTAGTTACAGATCTTGCTTAAACTCCATACGAAACACAGAGGACCGTAACTTATCCATCCCTAGAATAAACTAAATCTACAAAGGTCATTGTATGTTATAGTGAAACTTTGTCGAGTAAAACACAACCCACTCATGCAGACGAAGGTTGTATCATCGCTACAATGAGTATAAACTACAAACTTATGGTTCTACCCTAATATTATTTTTAATTGGTGTCTCAGTTGGCAGAATGTCGTGTTATAATAATAATTTATATATTATAAACCCTCATTTAGATTACTTCTAACAGCAAGGCTGCAGTACACATCTGAAGTGTGATACATTTTTTACTAAAACTACAAATACATACATTTTACATAAATTCGGGAGAAAATACAATATTAAATAAATAACCTTACGTACAATTACAAAACATACATATACAATCCATTTATAAAATCCACTTTACATATTTAACGTTATAGACTGTGGTATTCTTCTCGATAGATGCATGGTCCTTCTAAGTGAACCTCAGACATCATTCTACAGAAGATTTTTTTTTTTTAATTTTCAGGAAGGTTATTAAACAGTTTCAACTAGAGTATCACGTTCTAAAAATTTTTAATCTATCCACAGAAAATTTTAGCACTTTTGCCGTACCGTATATTAATTTTTGTACTTGTTTTATTTCAAACATACTCTGGTTGAATCTTAAAAAAAAACATATATATAGGGAGAGGGTCTATGAGAGAGAGAGAGAGAGAGAGAGAGAGAGAGAGAGAGAGAGAGAGAGAGAGAGAGAGAGAGAGAGAGAGAGAGAGAGAGAGAGAGAGAGAGAGAGAGAGAGAGAGAGAGAGAGAGAGAGAGAGAGAGAGAGATGGATGGCAGTATTAAAGTATCTATTCAATGATGGATATATTAATGCCTTAACAAGACCATTTCTCAAACTAATGCTGACGACGAATTAAATTTATTTAATTTTAGCATGATAAGCAGAAACAGCCAGCTGATTATCCCCTAGTTATTAATACTGAGTCCATCTTTATCGATTCTGATAAATCCGAGGATTTTTTTCATTTGAATTTCAATCATATTTTGGGCAACTTCAATTTGTCACAATGAGATGTCTTTTTCAACGCCAATTTTCAGATTGCTTATTCCTATTTTTTCAGTGAACTACATAAGGATATGACTCATGAAGCGACTTCCTCAATATTACAGTTTAAGGTACAGAAATCTGAAAGGACAATTTAATACGCAAAAGGGATTTAGTATTTAGCCTCAAAGGACACCAACATCAAGGGACAACTTGAAAATGACAGGCACCACTCCGTACGAAACACGAATAAACACTTCCTACTGTTTTGTATAAAGAGCGACATAATATTATTTTGGCAATTTAATAGAAAATAATAATGTTCTTGATATTTTTAATATGAGTAACCTTAGAACGTGTCTGGAAGAAAAGAGTTTGATTAGTCAAATACAACACGTACTTGAGGAAGCTCTAGCCAATTACTTTTCAGAACAAATTACCCACTTATAACTTGTTAAACTCCGAACATAAATAAGCAATGAGCCAATTAGGAAAGTAGTACTCACTCTAAGTATATGGTAACGTTTTACAAGGGGCAATTGTTGACTTGAAATAACTTTGGACCAAGAAGATGTTCTTGTAGGAAACAGTTATGGTCAATGTTTGTAGACGTGCCTACTTTATTTAATCTATGTAATCATATAATTTTAGAATTACCCGTATGTAGAACGGCAATAATTATTTGGGTAATTTATTTTAAATATATTTCATGCGAAGTTTATTTTTTTTAAATGGTGGTTCAATTATGAGCATCGTATTTAAAAATGAAAAATATTAATGAGTCACAAAATTGATTTAACGCAAGATTATTTTAAAATTACTTTAATCATTATCGTAGCAAATGCCTGAGCGGATTCCAATTAAAAAAAAGTAGCTGTTAATAAGCTAACTGTATAATGTTCAGCCTTACGACAAATATGAATTTAACTGTAAAATTTAAATTTTAGTATGGCATCTCGTGTTTTCCTAATTTGGTAAAGTTTTTAGACGACAGATTAAAGACTATAGGGTTACAAATTGATAATTATAAAAAAGGAAACCACCCCCCACATACTTTATTGTCCGTATAGAAGAAACAATAAAAAATAAAAAGATCAGTGGTTTGGAGACAACAAGAAGAACTTTGAACGGTTTATGTCGTGGCTCTGAAGCCCTTTCCACCGTACTCATTCACAGATACATTTATCATAGTAGAGTTCGCAAATAAAGTAATAAATAAACAAACAGAAACTTATAAGTAATAAAACATACACATTTATCACATTATATACGAAAATAATAATAAATATTAAAAGTAAAGTCGAAACTAAAATTAAAGAAAAAGAAAAGTTGTGTATATTAAAACAACAAACATTACACCAGTTTCAAACATGATCTGAAAAACACAAAAAGAAAATCATTACATAAAAATTCAATTCCATCAATAAGTGGCCTATAATATACAGAACATGTCTAATTACCAACTCTGTTCGTCCACATTCAATCTCAGTTTAAAATTCCTTCATTGGTATTAATAGTAATTTATACAATCTTCAGTGGGAAAATGTTAAGCATTTACTGAAAATGAATGTACGAAGTTGGATTGAGCAGGATGAAGGATAAAACGAGTGGCTATAAGGATACAGGAAAAGCTATCCAAAAAGAAAAAGCCACTAGGCAGATCAATATGTAGGTGAATCGACTTTGTCTAAAAGACAGACAGGGATAGATGATGTTGTTAAGGGTAGTAACTAACCTAGGTCCACATCAGTAAAACAGAATCTGAATATGTACTTTACTCTACAGTTCAAACCTTTGAACTGATTTTCCCACTGTTTTCTATAATCTGTTCCTTTCATATTAGACACTACAATAACTGATTTTTCAATTTTTCAAAATATGTACAAAAAACAGTACTTGGTAAGTCCTCATATATACCTTCCTGGTACATGTCAAACCAATAGGACTGAATTGGAAGAAAAAATAAATAAACTAGGAGCAGAAACAATTAATTAAAAAATAAGTAAATGTCAAGGACACATAATTGTGGACATAGTGAGTTTTATAAAAATATAGAAACAGACAAAAATAAACGTAAATTATTTTTTTCATATTAGAATTTTCCGAGAGAATTATTGTTTATGGTTTTATTGTAGTGGTAGTTCGTAGTTTTATGTCATGTAAATTCTGCAGCAACACTTGATTATTTTAGGCTAGATGTGAAATTTACTTTCGAAGTTTTAAATGCCTAAAAACAATGAATTGTAGAAACTTTTTTTTCTGTGCAAATTGTTTATAATTTATTCCTGTTTATAATCATACAACAGGAACGAAAAAAGTTGATTATTTGTGATATATCTTCATAAAATATTCTGTATCTCAAAAATACAAATTTGTCACTAAATTTTTATTCCTGTCCCAATTTATTCATCACACATTAATAATGACGTTTTCAGGCGTGAATTTATTGCGGAAATTCTTTCCAAGATGTAGCCTACTCAATACCATACTTAAAATGAAATCATACAAAGTTTTAAGAGCAAACACGTTTTCATCTATAACAACTTACTTGATATAATTAAAAATAATATATATTCCAATCATAAATCTGTCTGAACTTCAACTAATGTTATATTGGACTTATCAGGCAATATTCAACAATAAATCATTCTGAAGGCCAAAACTCCTACAATTTTTACTGATCAGCTTTATTCTAGATCTGGAGCAGGATACTGAGGTGTCATTCTTTGTGATAGCAAATTCATTTTATAGCAGAGAAGTAGAACAGGTAGCTACTGCAGACATAGAAAAGTTATGAAGAAGAGGTTACCCTATATGTGTACGTCGACTTGTAGTAAAATAAGTCATTAAAAAATCATGTCAGGAAATACACTTCATATTGAATTGCTTAAAAGGGTAAAGAAGTTTGGTTGCAATAAGTGTTTGAAAATTGTGAATTACGAATAAATGAAGACGTTGATAAAATAACTGGAGTGACGCCAGATTTGATCTAAGGTGCATTTACAAATTTATCACTTAATGCCTCTTTGTTGTAAGGTGTATGGATCAAAGGAACGAGTGGTCATTATGTGAAAGCTAATTTATAAACTCCAATTGATGTAAATATCTATAAACATATCACTCGTTCAATTTAAACCTTCACATCAACAGCAAAAACTAGACGTGCAATCACCAAGACTGAACTATTCAGCGTTGAACTTGCTGAGTCGCCTGTCTATTGATTTGCAAAGAGCGATAAGAAGCTATTTAGCTCTCATTTCAGTGTTCAGAACGAAATGTGGCCAGGGAGGATCTGAAAATTCGATAACAACCGAATTGTACACTTCTGCGAATACGTAATACCACTGTCTATTTGAAAGACAATTGTGAGTGTATGAGAGACATCGTGTGGTTAGCTTTACCTGATGCCGAAACGGTGTCAAAGAAATAAGAAGTAAATGAGGGAAAATAGACAATTTTTGTCGATTATTTTTATAGAAGATACACTGAATTCACGGATGATTATATTTTTATTATATCGAAATTAAGCGTTTCATAATCGGCCAAAGTTTTCTGTTCTAACTGCTACAAAAAGAAAGAAGAAGAAGAAAAAGTCTGTTCAACAAGTTGGCCAAATTTGATTTTTTAAATAAAATAAAAATGAAACAGTATTAAAAGCATATCTTAAGTTATTATGATATTTTACCACTATCTATAATAAAATATTTTTGTTGAGTTTATCTTTAAAAAAAGGTTTGTAGTGTGCATAATAATTTACATAAAGGTTGTAAAAGCAAATTATTCCTTTTATAACATGAACATTGAAACGTCCTTAGATTTACAAACCGATTTTATAGTGACAGTAAATAAAATATTTTAAGTGTCACTTTTTATATAACAGACATGACAGTGGCATTGGAGCTGCGTGTGAGAGGTGACAATTGACAAGAAGATATAAATACACTAGACAGCTAAGAAATGACATACGTCAACTGATGACAGATAAAATAAATAGTAACATGTTTTAAGTTTTACTCAGACAGAATCATATATTAAGTTATAATTAGAATGTAGGGAATATGTTGCAGTCGTAACTATTACTCTTTCTTAATAGTTTTATCAGAACGAAATTACTGTTTTGTACAGAGTAATAATTTATTGGCGTAAGTTTATTGCGAAAATAAATTATTTCCTTTAAAATAAATATGTAGTTTATAATGTAGCACATTTTTTTTTTATTATCGACCATCGTTAAATTCTAATCTAGTCATATACATTATGAGTATCACAAAATGTTCAAATAAAATTATATATAATCAGTGTCCAAATATATCAAATTCTAAATCAATGCTTTACAAGATATGATTTTTTTTAATATACATTTACGGTAAATCCTTATTTTTATCCAATCAATAAATTGTTTTAGACGATAAAAAAAAGTCACATATTTAGGCTTTTCATTATGTCGCAGATGAAATAAAGAAGAACGCGATTAAACACAACCAGCGTCTACTCAGACATGAGAATACTGAAATGGGAACAGTGCTTCAGTGGAGGACAATGTGCGTCGCCTTAAGAGAGTGAAACCACATGAACTGTTTTAGTGCTGTTAAGCAAGTTATCTTGTAACTGTTAGGGAAATTATTCTGTGGTAATTGTCCTGCTCATGTTCACATAGGATGTGTAAATCATTAGTCGATCTGTAGATTGGTCAAGATACAAATAAAAAAATAAAATAAAATAAAATATATATGTATTTACGCTTGTAGTTTCTAAATACTTAATAATTATGTGGACCTCAAATCTAATTAATACTTAGAAAACAAAATCTAATAATATTGGTTAAATAATGAATATGTAATTCAGTTTTTTAAAAAATAGAACAGCATTTTGTTTTTAGAATTTAATAGAGGAAAAAATATACATTTAAGTATATAACAAATATATATTTAAGTGCTTTTATAACAATGAACTAAATTTATGTAAAGTGTGTCCACTCAAAATATGTATCTATGATATGCCGCAATATAACCCTCGACTTCTAATCAACTTTCTTAACTGATTCATCATAAAACAGTGCAAAACGATCAATCATAACTAAATGGATTTACAGAAAACTCTTCACGCAGCACTCAAATTTTATTTGGATTTGAAAAAAATATGTATTCAAATTACAATAATATTTTATCACGAATTAAACAAACCAACCCTCTATATCTGAACACATATTATTTCATTTTATTTAAAGATAAAATAAAGCAAAAGCTTAAGTTTCAAATATTTTAATAATATAAATGAGCTACAATTTTTTCGCCTTGCGAATTGCCTTGAATATGCAGTTTCAACAAGAAATATCTGCTATTACATTAAAGTTCATTTTATTTATTTGTTCAAAAATCTTTTCTATTGCAGTCGCATTCATAATAAATTGGAAACCCAGGATCATCAAAGGAACACTAATCAACATCTCTAAAGAAAGTTTGGGGTATTCGTTTTAATGTGTGTTCCTATAAATCTCTGTGTGTTATCGAATTAGCTGTAGTATTTATTACCCAAACCATGATTTTCTTCAATTTTGACATAAAATACCTTTTCACTTTCTCACATATTCATGGTATGGAAAAAGTTATGACAGATTAAAAAATCTATTTGGAGTTTTTCCTCGATATATCCGTTTTGAAGTAACCCGAGCACCAAAAGATTCCTTCAAAATTATGAATATCTGCCTATCTGACAATTTAGTCTTTATAGGCTGTGTATAATTTGGTACATAGGAAGATTTTAACCATATCTTGTGATAATATTGAGCTTGACTTGTGGGAGAATATTAGATAGAATAAAACTCGAACACAAGTTCTCACAAAAATTAAGATTACTTAATCAAACGCGTTTCAACGACAAAGTCGCCATCATTAGTGATATATGAGCTACAATAACTCACTTAGTTATAGGTTAGTTATTGTAGCTCATGTATCACTGAAGATAGCGACTTTAATATCGAAACGCGTTTGATTAAGTAAACGTAATTTTTGTGATACCTTATGTTCTAGTTTTATTCTATCTCATATCCTGAGATTAAAAAAAAAATTACAACTTAAAATTTTGGGTGTCCGCCACAAGACGAAACAAAATGTTGTTTTTGTTAAAACCAGCTCTAATTGGAGTAGCTAAGGACCAAAATGTAAAGTGTAAGCGATTGGTCGCCTTCGCCCCAAAAAATTGTGGTTTGTGAGTTATTGGTAAAAAAAAAAAATATCGGCGTTGAACTGTTGTAAAGATGTAATTTCTGAAAATCTAATAAACTCGTTTAAATTTTGGGTAGATAATTATGAAAAATATAAACGAATCCTAACCGTAATCATTTAAAACTAGATTTATTAAATATCATGTAACTTAAATTAAGATTACAACTGAAGGGGATAAAAGTTGCGTTTCATTAAAATATTTTGTAACGAATTTTCTTTTGTCAAGTATATTTATAATACATTTATATTTTTAAGAAGAGGAAGAGGAATATTATTTTCTGTTAGTATTAGGTTTCTTTGAAGAAAGTTAGTTTTTGTGAGAAAGTTAGTGCAATGTGATCGTACACCGTATTCCGCTGGGCAAAATTAATGATTGTTAAATTTCTAAATTTTGATAGTGACTTAAGTTGTGTTTTTAGTTTTACTTTTAATTTGAAACAAAAATTCAACCACATAATTCTAAGGGTTTAATTGTTAAAAGTTTTATAGTTTTTAGCGCGGGATATGGAAATAGCTAGAATTGTAGTATTAGACATTCGCTTTTGACTATTTGTAATATTTTTAACTTTTTGTTTAAAGGCAAAATTCTCATCTTCGTCTTATAAAAAATCAAAGAAAATAAAGTAAAATAAACATCCTAGTCCTCGAAACTCTAGTCACATCAGAGTTGAAAGAAAACCAGAGTTTGTAAGGATAGTTCGATGAGAAAGATACAAGAAAGGGATTTAGCCCAAGACTAAATAAAAAAAGTGTAGTTGCAGGCTAGGTTTCTTTTGAAATTACCAATCCTGTAATACTAATGTTAGTCCCTAATATTTGTGTAATACAATTTGTATCTGTGAAAAGTACTCCTTGTTTTTAATGTTTAAATCTTTCTACAATAGTTCTTATAAACACAATGTGGCTACTGTCTACCTCGCTAATTGATAAACAATTCCATTCATAGACTCAGCAGTAAATAATTATCACAGCTACTCTAATCCGCGATATCACTTCGAGGGAGAAATAATGAAAGATGCTGTAAATGCTTTACGGGTAATTTACCCCTTACATTGTGATTACAATTTAGCATTTGTTGATATCACATTGGTAGGAAATATTATAATATAGCCATCGCTCAATTAAAATCCTGGGAATTGTGACAGCCATTGATAAACGATAATTTACCCCATCGCTGGTGTGCCTCGGTGTTCGGTGACCCAATACATTTGAAGCGTAAAACATCTGACTATTGTTATATTTTACTCTAATTTGTATTGGTGCAAGTACATGAAAACTATATAAAATTTTATATGAAATCTTAGAGGGGTGAATTTATATTAACTGATAGGTAAATAATAATTTAATTGATTATTTTGTAACCCTATAGAACTCGAAAACAATTTATTTCATATAATAAAAATATAAAATAAGTAACGGGATTGGTAAGTACGTCAATTAAAAACTTCCCACTGAAGTTTTGTAAGACATTTCAAATTTCATTTTTTTATTAAAATTAGTTTTTGAATAGCTCGTTATACTTCATTTACACAATTATATTTAATACATTCAAGTGTTCGTCCGTGTCCATAACTTGGACCCGTGTATTAACTCTTTCGAGTCGTCACCATTTTTAAACTGACGGGAAAATAAAAATACCTAGTACAGACATTGATTGACTTGGTGTAAAGACCATCCTTCCTAAACTTTTAACAATAGATACACACATTTGGCTGTAACTACTTCACTAACATGAACACAAATAAAAAGATGATATCTCAAATGGTTTAATTAAAAAAATACTACGCTTTGCTCGCTCAATTCCTATATTCTTAACAAATTTCGACCGAAGCAAACTTTCTACAGTCGAAGCTCTACCTAAGATTGCCCTCTTCAAGTTTCTTAGAGAAATTATTCCCTTTTTTACTCATTGTACAGAAACAGCTCTACAGAAAATTCCTCGCTCATTATAAACTGAACGTTAAGACGACCATTACAACATGCATAATCGATGTCTCGTTCTGCATTTAAATCGATATATTGTCAGGAAACTTGCTATGCACGTGGTTAATTCACTTTGAAGTATTTACAGGATCGTTAAAAATAATTACATCTTATGAGAGGTGTCAACGTAGTTGATTATCTATTTTTTAGTAATTACTGATGTAATTAGTGTAAAGTTTTGGGTTTTATAAATTAATCTTCTTAAATTTTAACTGATATATTCATTTTGGAATCCACTAAGGACAAATTTGTATACATGAGAGTCAAATATTCTCAAAGAGTATTGAGCTAATTTTGAACAAACTTCATATCTATTAACCTTTAAGTTAACAGAGATAAAACACCATTTTGTTATTAGTTTTTGAAACGAAAAGCCATCATAGTTTTCATAGCCATAATATTCCCCGTATCGTAAAACTAACACAAATTAATAAAATTGACTTAAACAGATTCTGAGGATTTCACACCTTAATCAAACTAACTTTCATTTCACTATTCACGTTATATTCGTACATTTATAAATTGAGATAATAGACACTTAGTCCTGAAATACTCTACTAACGTCAGGGCTATAAAAGAAGAAGAATTGGTCAAGAGAGACCTGATAGTAAAGATGAGAGAGATGGATCTAACGCAAGTAGATGAAAAAAGGTGTAGATCTTCTCAGGAATCTCAGGTTTTCCATACCTATATAACTCATATGAATCACTAGAGCACTGTGGTGAATATACAATGAAAGAATATTCCTATCTTTTGAAGCCAGGACATTAAATATCACTTCATTAGTTAAGTTAGTTTTACTTTTATTTCTATATTATCAACCATTGTTATTAGTTATTTTCGTATACAGTTTATTTATATCTTTTCCAAACTATGGTTTTAATGTTACTCCATTAGTTAAGCTAGATGTATATTCATACCCAGTATTAGAAGGCAGCAGGCGTTGCCATGTTGTGACGAGGGCAACTGTGATTGGTGACGAACGGGGGGAGGATTAACTTTTTGCAGTAGTAATTGTAGTTATTAAGGTTAGTGTGTACTGTACATCTGAAGATGATAGCAGTACTATTGAAATGTACTTAAGGTAGAATAAACATAACTATACAGTCTTTGTGTTGTTAGTGTTTTATTGTGGTTTTGAGGAATTTTCTTTCATTATACCTATATAAGTTAGCCCCTGAGAGGTAAAGCATCAAAACCAGTGTCTCTCTCTATATTGAAGTACACAGGCATTTGTTTATATGCACTTCCGGGAACCTTATATTCTATTTTAGATGGAACAGCAGTATTAAAGAAAGTTTACATTGTAATTCGTAGAAACAAAAAATCATTACTACAGGTTTTGTTTTAACAACTTCAGCCAAATTTAGTGTTTTCCTTTTCTATTTAATTATAAATATCTATTAGGAAATATTGACATTTTTAAATTTGTGTTTCCAGAAAAATTAAGAAATACTACCACAAAACTAATGAAAACTTTAATTGCTGATGGTTAGGTTTTACTTTTTAAACGATTAGGATTTCAGAAAAAAGGTACTGAGAGCAATAGTAAATTCTCCAATATATTTCATTAAAAATAAAATCAATTGGGATTTAAAAGTGGAAACTGTTGCGTCCGAAATATGTATATATGCTAATTAGCATGAACTGCAATTCCATCAACACCAGAATGTAGACAACTGCGTCATCTTTTTGACAACTCAGGATTTGTAAGGCGACTCCGGAGTGTCAAGTGATTTGAACTATTTAAAGTACTCATACTCAATGTTGTGCTTTAGTTGCAGTGCTGTGAAATCAATAGTTATTGTCACTCGGCAATAACCTAACACCATCACCATCTATTTAGAAAATAAACTGCAAGATAATCAATAAGACTAATTGTAGTGTAAAAGTGTAATGAATATAACAATAAAAACATGTCTAATTCTGAAATTCAATTTCCAGAGTTTGTAAAGAGGGAAGTTTATATTTTATGAAAAGAAAATGCTTAAAATAGGCCCATTTCCAGTTTTCATCTGCACCATTTCTACTTTTATTTTAGCAGTCTGTAAGACTGAGAGAAAAGTTTTCTTATATCCTTTTTGTACCGTGGCTATGTTAGGTTTTTCTTGTTTTTCGCAGTAATATCCTACAACAACCTATACAAGTTTTTTTCTACGTTTTTAATAAGAAAAATAATTGAGCACCGAGGACAAGAAATGCAAATGGAATATTGTTTTAATTAGGGTTTTTGAAAGGAGCATTGCCAACATGATAATAAAAAATAGAGATAAAACTGTTAGGAATTAGGATACTTTGGTTAGGAATAAAGTTTAAGTTACTTTTTAGAAGCCAAAATGAAAACAATTATTGTGACAGACATGGAAAACTAACTAAATTGCTTACCTTACCTTGACTCACATTTTAATTTATTAAAGAACTAAAAAGAGATGAAAATGCGTGTTTTACGGGTAACGTTAATACAAACAAAAGAGTTAATAGTTTCGTGGAATCTAAGTGTCCCTCCCACTCACCTCACTCCCTAGCAATCCCCAACTTACAATTTTCAAATGGCAACCTACCGCTTGTGAAACCTTCAATTAAAGGATGTACAACAACAAGTTCATTTTGAACTTATACATGATCAATTTATTCTTACACATTTTTCCAACTGAGAAGGGGGTTTCTCAAGCTCCTTATGTTGATAAAACAAATGGTTAGGGTCAAGAATAACTTAGTTTTATTAATTATTAGCAATACAGAGTGGGCTTATTTGTGAAATAACAAAAATATAAACATGCTAGTTGTAACATTACACTCACCGCATATTTACATTTTCCTCTACAATTAATTATATAGAAGATCTTCCTACAGTATTGCTTTAGCATCTTCATCTTTACTAATACTTATCATGTATTAACAAAAAGAAATTTGGAATATTTTGAACTGATTTACATTCTTTTAATATTTGAACAATTCATTATTAATTTTATTACAGTACGCTGTCCGTTCATAAGCTTGAAATAGTGTTATAATCACAGTGCACATTGTATGATATTTTTAATATTATTAACTCCCATTACTCATTATTATTAAACCACTGATGGTTAAAACCCAACTGTTGATCTTCCATTAGTGTTTTTTACCAACACGAAAAACTTGAAAAAATGGCTTAGTATTAAGTAGTAATTGCAACTATAAATTATAAATCGCGCAATATTTCAAGAAGAGATTATCGTATATGGTTACCTTGTTCATATTTTTTTTTTCTTTTTTATTCGATTTAATTAAAGATGTCATTAGTGGTAGGTTCACTATTAAAATTTTTAAGTTGGAGGTTACAAAAAGTGGGCGTGAGTAAAAAGGTTACTTAGATTCCACAAAAGTAGTTCCCCTAGGGGTACTAGAGTTTCCAGCAAATATTACATTTATATATTTTTTAGCTTTTTAATTAATTAGGATGAAAGTTTTTTTTAAAACACCCAGCATATATAAGTGCTAGGGGTACTACAGTTTCCAGCAAATATCACATTTATATATTTTTTAGCTTTTTAATTAATTAGGATGAAAGTTTTATTTAAAAACACCCAGCATATATATATAGCCTAAGTATTTTTGTAAAGAAATTCAACAAATTATCAATAAACCAAAATTTATATATATACGAGATAACTTGTCAACGTATCAAATTTATGACGAGTAGTCTATTAAAAAACAATTTTAATAAAATTTTAACTATCCATTAAAAGAATCAAAACTAATTTATTGTTTGTATAAATATATAGCCATGAATTTTTTAAGTTATTCGTTTTAGTTGTGAGAAGTACCGATGCACGGCGCTTCAAGCTGTAATAAATCACGAATAGACACTAACTACAGAATTCAATAACAACCTGTTCCACAGCGCTCCTTCAGGCAATTATTAATAATGAAATGAACCTAATGGCCCAACACAATCGCCCAACTTGTGAGGTCAAACATCTATAGATCAATGGGAAGGCGTAGATTGCACTAATTCAGTATTCTTGCTGGGTATTTGATTTTATTACTGCAGTATTAATAACTTTAACTGAAACCTGTTCTTTATAATTACGGGATATTTTTAGTTGCTCATGCGTAACAGCTCTGTAATAGTGAAGAGAAAGTAATGTGATTGACTGAAAAAAGGAGGTTGAATTTTTCGCGGATATACAAGTTTAGAGGAAACAGCCAGAAAAAGTAGTTTAGGGGATAATGTCTTACTATACAACGTCTTACAGCCGAAAAGTGTAGACCGATTTTTATCAAATGTGTACGTCTATCGCTTGAGATTCTACGATTAAAAATTATGGATTTATCTCCCGTAAGACAAAAATAAATTAAAAAATTCTTTATTCTAGAACTTGGGTGTAATAGTACTTATAAAATGTTACTAAAATGTAGCCTCTAAGGACCGAACTAAAGCCATCCATTGCTATCTTCCTAATGAAATTGTCAAGAGTATGCTAAAACCACAGGACTTAGCGTCCGTACACTTATAGGTACAGTTATTTTTGTTAAATTGAAGGGTTTTACGTGGTCTAGCGCCATAATAATTTTACATCAATAAACAAAATAACATTTAGTTTTATTTAATATCACACACATAATATTTTCAAACACATAAATGTTCAGCTAGATAGTTTTTTCCTGTTAACAACCCCAAGGTAATTTTTTGTTACCGCTATATTTTTCCTATATGGGGGACAATTCAAAGAATATAAATGCAAAGTTTGAAATATATAGGATTTATTGTTTTGTCTGTGTAGAGTAGTTGCGACTTAAAGTTGGACAGACAGACACGCGCGTAAATCCATACGAGTCCTTGGTTTTATCTACGGACTCTAATATAGAGAAATAATTTAAATGCAACCCATCTCTTAATGTGTATTAAATTGTTTGTTACAAAAAACTGTTTTTAAAACTTTACGCAACGCATTTCTAATTGTGTGGTTAATTAAGTTACATTTTTCACACAAAAACTATAATATATGATTTTGCATGCAATTTAATTACAAATCTAAACAATTATGTTAAAATTTATAAGTAACGCCGTTTTAAATTTAGAAGGTGGTTGGTTGGTATTATATCCCCCAACATATTAATGTATTCATCAAATAAACAAACATGTTCGTAATCATAATAAATTTTAGTTTTATTTGATACTCCGCACATAATATTTAAAAAATATTTCACTTGATAGTTTTTCTCTTTTAACTACCCGAAGGTAGTTTGTTACCGCTATATTTTTCTTTCATACGGGGCAATAAAAAGAATATATTGCATACTGTAGTTTGAAATATATAAGATTTATCTATGCCTGTGTAGACTGGTTTAAACGTACACACAGACAGACGTAGACACGCGAGTGAGATTACCTACAAACCTTAAAAATCTCGGCTTGTGAGTCTACTATTGATAATAATAACTAAATGTGCCACGGTGTTGTTATAAATTCGGTTTGTCAGATTTCTTTAAAATTGTGATAAAATATGAAAATTAGTGACAAAAATAGTGCGAAACAGAATTTTACAGTTTTGAAATATTTTCCAAAATTTGACAATTTAGCTTTACTGTTTAGCGTTAATACATTCTATTCCACTACATTCGACTTACATTTAGGACAAACACAGAAGAAGCAAGTTTAAGCTTTATAAACATTTATTTAAATAATTTGTTTCAATCTAATACGCTGTGTATGGTTTATTTCTCATTTGTTGAACTGACAACACTGTCGAGAATAGTTTAGTTTAGTTTTGTTATTTGATTTGTTAATGGGTGTGTGTGGAAGTTTGTTCAATGCTTTTGTAACTGTTTCTATAATCTTATTACCTGATCTTACAACTGAATTGTTTATTACTTTGAATCAAATTTTAAGGTTATTTTATGTTTATAACACATTTTTGTTAAATTTAGAGGTTATGTTTTCAATTATTTGTATATGCAGTACCAACTCTTTTGGTTTGGTATAGTGAAAACCCATCTTTGGGTGGATATTTTGAAGATGTACAAAATGGGCTATTGTAGAACGTTGTTAGATAACAGTATTCTTCAAAAACAATTGTTTCAATTTAAAATTCTACAACCGTTTTGATTTAGTAATTTTTAAGAACCGAATTTGTAATACACATAAAATGTCAACAAATTGACACAAAAATGAAATCTTCAGGGCTTTTAAGAAAACAACATTTTTGTTACGTAGCACCAAATGAACAGCATCAATTGGCCATGGAAAGTTTTCATCAATTTCCATAATTTTCCAACTTCCTACATACAGTGTGTTCCAAATTGTGTTTTCAAATTCCAGGAGGGTGTTTCCCACATCAATACTAAGAAAAAAATCCTTTAAAAATATGTTTGGTATTTTCTAGTTTCACGCACAATTGTTTCTTGTTATACACAATTTTTATTTAAAAGTTTTTTTTTTTTTTTTTTTTTTTTTTTTTTTACTAAATATATTATCACTCTAGAACGGTTTTATGGATTGAATTGAAACTTGGCATGCTACCTAATAAGGTAAAGAACTGTTTTGAAAAAATAAATATTTTAATCCAATAACCCGTTTTAAAATGGCTGTTCCTTATTTTTTTAAATGTAAATATAGAAACATTTGTCGTAAATATCCTATCTAATAATGTATTGTCACTAATACATCTAATACTAATGCTCTCATTAGTTGGTCGGCCACGAAATGTATGTATCATTCATGTCTATCAAACCAATGGGCGATGTACATTGTGCTCAAACTGTTTATTAATTTAGGAAGAAAAAAATCTTGAACACATTTTTAAACACCATTTTTCAAAAGACGCTACATTTGTTTTTTTTTACAACGTTTTGTTTATGTTGCCTTTACGTAAATAAACAAAGTAGTTCAAACGGAATTGAAAACAAATCTCAACACATTTTACTAACAGTAAATTAGTTAAACAAACACGACAAACTTCTTAAAAAACCAACAAAGATTTTTATACAATTCTGTCTTTTATTACTTAGATAAATTTAACATTTTAGGAACTGAAAATAAAGATCAAAAGAAGTAACATAGGTAGAAGGCAATAATCATCAGAATGAAAGAAAGCAGAAGACGAACTTACATGTCTGTCTTATACAGGTTTGATATAAACCAGATGACGGGAGAGTATACATATTTTGATATTTCTCTATATGTCGCACAACAAAATTAGTAATTTTCGTTAAATAACTCTTGCTTTTAGCTTACAACTCCCTTTTTTTCATTTGTTGCCTATCCGCTCTCCTTTATTCTCTACTATAAAGGGTGGAAAATCCTCTTACTATTTATTTTAATCATTTACAAAGTTTTTAATAATTTATTGAATAATTATTCATAAATTTACAAATTATTTTTAAAACCGATAGATTTTCTTTTTTAAATATACTGTTGCACTATATTACATTTAAATGATTGAGGTATGAGGACCAATATATCCTGCACGTTAACCAAAGCTAACGCTTGTACACTCCAAGGACTTACTAGCAAGTAAGCCTATACCTGTGCCTTCAACAAAGCTCAGGAGTTTCAATGATACCATCGAAGTCATCACTGGGTTTTAGAAGCCCAAATGGCTCTTATTTTAGCCTCATGCTCCTCGCAATCCAGGATGTTATGACTAGCAGTCTCATCAGACCGTTTACATACCCTAACAAATGTTTCCTGAAGTGGCCATGTCCAGTAAGTTACGTCATAACTTGTTTTAAACAGATTCTATTCAGCCTCAATAATGAGTAATGGATGGAATGTAGGTATGATTTTATCCAGTCGACGCTTAGTTGCTTTGTTGAGTCAGGGAAGTATTAGAGTTCCTTTCTCCATGAAACTCCCAGAAAATGATGGAAAGGTGCCATCCTCTAAAGGTTGAAATTTACACATCAGTGCATCATCGATGTACTCACCTTGTGTATTTGCGAGTTTGGAATCAGGATAGGATTCTAGTACGAGAGCCATCTTGATGGAAAGAATGTCTCTGTAAGTCATTACTTCCTTTCCAGATGGCTGCGAACATTGAGGATTTATATCTGAGACTTGTCTCAACCCTGGAACAGTGTTAAATAACTTGAATATCTCAAAACCTGAAGGCAGTTATGTTGTTTTCATCCTCACACGCCCCCCCCCCCCAATTGAGTCTATAATAATAACTTACTTTTATATTGTTATGTTGGACGCAATGTGATAATTTTATACACTTTACAATAATTTGAACTGTTCATGAAACTGATCACTCAAGAATGCGATTATAAGGTTCACACTTTTACTGTGTAAAAATCCACTAAGGTCGAGGGACGGTGCCCAACACGTTTTGTTTAATTAAGAGCTACAATTTAATCAAATTTGAACAAAATCAATATAACAATTTTGATCAGGACTATTTTTAAATGAAATACTCTTCAATTTTGAGTTTAACAAAAAGGAAAAACTTGTAATGATCTGGCTACTCAACATTCACTCATTTAAGCTTTATTATGAAGTGATATTATTCCTTCAAGAAGTTTGTATCTGCATAAAAATATGAATTGATATTTTGACCCATTAACCCTAGATTACTGCTCTTAGTTCATTGTTAGGGGATCACTATTCATTCGTAAATTTTACTACATTCTGTTTTTATTTTTATTATTATTTTTTAAACTTTACTTTAGTGTTGACTATTTTTTATATTAAATCGTTTATTGTTTTTAAGTGTATTCAAAAAAATTTAAAAAGAACTCATACATATTTTAACTGTAAAAAAATGTCTTTTACCACCACTACAAGTACGTTTAAAAAAAAAAATTAATCTGGGGAAAAAATCGAAAAAAATATAAATATTATTTTATTGGAAAAATTAATCGGATATTCATAAAATACATCATTTATAAGTGTTTAATTTATATATAAAAAAAAAAAGATTTACAATAAGTTCATTAGGTAGAATGCCAAAAATGCCAAAATTAGAGTCCTGTCTTCACTGAGAATCACATTCCTTGTAGTGATTAATATACGCTTAGTAGCTAAATCAAACACTTTGAACTCTAAAATCACTATTTACATAATAAACTATTTACAACACTAAAAACTAACAATATAAAAACAATAATTTACAAAAAAATATATTCAAACACTTAATAGTTAAAACTTTCGCAAACACTATTCTTTCGTAAAATATACGACGCGAGCTTGAGTACGGTAATAACGGTTCAACTTTGAGCTTAGCCGAAGAGACAGTGGCCTCTATTCACAATGGCAGGAAGGTAAACAAAAAGACAGAGCGTGTTCGTCTTTTGTTTACGAGTTCTCCGAATTTTACAAAGGGCGGGTCGTAATTTTTACGAATGAGTAGTGTTCTAGGGTAAAATAACTTTCACACTGTTACAAATATGCTAAAAGTAAATGAGAACAAAATTGAAACAATAAATTTGTTTTCGGTTAGATAATAATTGTAATTAGACATAATTACGATCTTATACACGACTGCAAATGAGTGGTTATAAGGTTTTAACCTCGGGATGAAGTGACCCTTTGCTATCTTCTTATAATACAGCAGGAAGTATTTTTTGTTATTATTATTATTGGCTATTTTGTTATTATAAATTTTATTTTATATGTATTACATTTTGTAATTTGAATAGTTGTTTATTTTATTATTAAGCATATAAGATTGTCATCCCCCCCTTTTTTGCTGTTAAAAATGATGTATAAAAAAGGGTCAAATAAATTTTCATTCATTCATTCATTTTCAAATATTATACCATTTGAAGTTTTTATTGATCCATAGTCAAGCATAACCTGCAGCAAACAAACAAATCTTTTGATTGTGCTTTTGCTGTACTGATTTAATTTATAATTTATAAGGAATTTATTAGTTTCAAAGTTTAACTTTGATGATTGATAACTATGTGCTTTCAAAATACGTATGAAGGGGTTAGATAGGTCATATTTGATAAACGATTAACACTTTGCATACAATTTTAGAGAATAATAAATTCAATTGGAGTATTAATGACATCCAATTATAAAAGTATTGGCGTATACTTATATCAAAATCAAAACAATTGTATTTAAAGTTCTTCTGAGTTTCTCTTTTAGTAAACGAAGTTGTTTAGTTTGACCAATAAATCTACCCCAAATCATATTTATCCATGCAAACGTTAAGGGAGTATATTTCCAGACAGTATATAATAAAATGTTTACATTGCCAGGACATTCCACAAACAAATATTAATGACTCTTTTCAAAGCTAATTTAAACTCATACCACATCGTACCACCACACGCAGGATTTGAATGTTCAAAGGAAGATGACTCAAAGTTAGTTTTACGCGTCACATATGAAAGTGATTATACAGCTGACTTTGACGTAAGACCACCCGTGGTTGTTTGTTAGTGTGTAAGAAGTTTATTAGTTTGTCACAAGCAATAAGCAGTGACGATAGACGGCGCTTGGGAACACATGGGATAGTTTGTAAAAACACTATTACAATTTGTTGATTATTTTAAGATTCGAAAAAATATTACAGAATTGATAGAAGTTAGTTTGTGTTAGTTTATAAGAATAATATTTTTCATGCTTTTATCTTGTTTAGAGTTTGAAAGTGGTATTATTATAGTGAATATCGCTTAGGTGAAAAAACATGAGGTATTTTAGAGTCATGTTAATGGTAGATAAGAAAAATATCAATGGAACTTTTAAATATCATGAATTTTGAAACTGTAACACAATTTTTCATTCGTATTACCTAACTTACGAGTAGGCATACAAGAAAAAAAAAATACTAAAATTAAACTGTTTCTCCTATCAGAGTTTTGAGGTTTTTAAAATTATTTTGAGGTTATGTTTTTTAACAATTATAAAACGAGATATTGTAGGAAGTTGTATGGACCAAAAGATGTAAAGGTAGCTTTGAAAATTAATTTTTTATATATAAAAATTGCCCGTCATTTTTAAATTTTTCATTCAAACGCATTTGTACTACAGAGCCTACACATTTACTTTTACCAAGACACATGTATAACACGTGTAATTAAAGACTAAAGGAAATTCTAGACCCATGACATATAATTTTGACATGTAAACACTACTTTTTAAAAGTAATCTTAACTGTAGCTGTCGTCTAGAAAACAACATCAGCATTTCTAATTAGTAAGGGGACATATCAGACGGTCTTTTTTATTCTAATAACTGTTATGCAATTTATTCTAAAAACTGTTTTGCAGTATTTATTTACTTTAGTTAGATAAATGAACAAATTTACGGTCGCTTTTTAGAGTGTGTATGAAAGTGTAGGCGTGTTCGTTTGCACATATGTGTGTTTTAGTAAACGCACTATAGGCGCAATTTGGTCCGATTTTGATGACTAATAAAGTGTGAACAAACGTATATCTTTATCCAAAAATATGTATTCTTCCATTTTAATGAAACAAAGAAGCACAATAAAATAAAATAGTACAAAACAAAATAGCTGTGTATGAATACATATGCAGGCTACTAAAACGGTAATATTGGTATTTACGCAATTTATTTTATGTAAATTTAACATTTGGTTATCTAAGCAACAGTAATACAGAGGATAATGTTGAAAAGAGAAAAATATTCACTAGGTACCAGTATTGAATATGTAGCAAATATATTTTTTAAATAATAAAAAACATATATTTCTATTTATAAACATTATAATAAAGTATCCATTAAATAAACGTTTAATACTATGTATATATTGTAAATAAAAACATTTTGATTTTGGGCTATAATTCAGTAAAATTATAGGCTACGTTGTTTTGTCCAACTTTTTCTTGTAATTATTTGTAGAATAAAAGTATATTATGGATTTTATTTCAAATATAAAATCAAATAAATATCTGTTTGATAAAGTGAACCCCCGTAGGTGACTCATATGGGGTAGCTTGGGGGTAGGTCACCCCGAACACCCTAATCCTCTGCGCTCGTGTGAGTGAAACAACCCTTCGTTCAGCTGCATTCCCAGTTTGGTGCTAGTTGTATATGTTATTGTCTAACATGTAATTCCAAACCCTGACCTCCCAAGATAATGTGCTATTTGTATAGTTACGGGATCTGGCAGGCTTAAATGAGAGTAGCGAGTGGAGAATTTTTTTTTTTTTTTTAATGAACAAAGACCGCAGTGCCGAGACACTGACATGAGGAAGGCGTGGGGGAGACAATATAAAATATAAAATTATGTAGTTCAAACGTTTAATATATAAGATCCAAAGAGGTTTTAACCTCGAGAATTTTCCATTGTTTCTTTTTTAAAAGGTTTAAAATAAGCAGAAATATACTTAAAAATAGTAATGGACAGTAAAATGAAAAACTCAAAAATAGTTTTCTAGCCGACGTCAAGAAAGTAGTTATATACGTAAATACGAGGTTTAGACAATCAATGTATCGACTGTTTTAAACAAATGTATCGTTTTGGGTAAGACCCGTTGAAGTAACAACAAAATTTAATATTTCCTAAAAGGCCTTAGAGACACATTTTGGGCATTACATTTAGAGGACCTGCTTGTATTACATTGAAAGTTGGGGCTGAACAAGTACCGCGAAGGAGCTATCAACTTCTTGTTATTGTTTAAATCCAAGTGGATATAGTCATGCAAATCTTTAAAAAAACAATTTTCAATACAGAACACACATATATGATTTGAGGTTTTTGATGTAAAATAATTTCTTATCAAAACATTTAAAATTTACATTCAACAGAATGAAAACACCTTCACTTTAACTGCAAATACTTCAATATCAAGTGAACCTATTTTGAGACGTAGCCCTGAAATTAATTGGGGTCATGATTGAGGATAGTCTTTTATAAAGCCGAGATCGTGAGCGTTCCACGTCGTAATTTATTCCTGAGACTCACTTAGAAATCTAAAACCCACCATTACATTAAATCAAACAAGAAAGTTTATGCTTTAGTTAAACAAGCATCAGAGTAGAGCAAGCTTTGAATCACGTATGAGATCAATTTGGCTGTAAAAGATATTAAGAACTTCTACAAACAAGTTGAGATTCCAGACATGCTGGGGTTATAGTCTGCTAATGTCTGTTACTGCAAAACATTTGTTTGTCGATGATTTTTAATTTTCACTAACATTTTATGGAAGTATCTTACGTTTAAAAACTAAAGAAAATAATAATTATGCTCAACTATAAGGAAATAGTGGTTAGTGATCTATAATAATTATGCCTTAATTACAAAGACTAATTTTGACGATTTCCACTTGGCACAATATATAAGAAAAGTATCATAACAGTTCAGATTAAATCACTAAATAACATTGTTTGTCTTTTGTTTTTTCTATCTAGTTAAGTTTGATGTTTGTGTAATTATTTCTTAATTACAAAAACTAATTTTGACAATTTCCACTTGGCACAATATATAAGAAATGTATCATAACAGTTCAGATTAAATCACTAAATAACATTGTTTGTCTTTTGTTTTTTCTATCTAGTTAAGTTTGATGTTTGTGTAATTATTTCTTAATTACAAAGACTAATTTTGACAATTTCCACTTGGCACAATATATAAGAAAAGTATCATAACAGTTCAGATTAAATCACTAAATAACATTGTTTGTCTTTTGTTTTTTCTATCTAGTTAAGTTTGATGTTTGTGTAATTATTTCTTAATTACAAAAACTAATTTTGACAATTTCCACTTGGCACAATATATAAGAAAAGTATCTTAACAGTTCAGATTAAATCACTAATAACATTGTTTGTCTTTTGTTTTTTCTATCTAGTTAAGTTTGATGTTTGTGTAATTATTTCTTAATTACAAAAACTAATTTTGATAATTTCCACTTGGCACAATATATAAGAAAAATATCATAACAGTTCAGATTAAATCACTATTATCATATTTGTCATATTTTGTTTTTCTTTTGTTTTTTCTATCTAGTTAAGTTTGATGTTCGTAGAGATCCGGTAGGGTTTAAATTATTGTTTAAACCCCCCAGGAACAGTAGGAAAGCAGCGCGTTAGAGAGTTAGGCTTCAAAGTGTTAAATTTGATGTTCGTATAGATCCGGTAGGTTTTAGATTGTAGTGAGTGGAGGCAGAACACACGTACAGGTTCGAGGCACATTGGAGTCGAAGCTTGACAAGTATGTAGCGAATAAAAACTTCAAAGCTCTGTTATTATTAGGAATTTTGAGAATGTTCCAATTTAAAACAAAATTCTCAAATTTAACCAAACAATGACTTTTATAATTGGTGTTACCAATTTAAAAAATCAAATCCCTATTTTTAATAAAATTTTGAATTTTCTCCAAGTTCGATTTCTATGACATTTTAGAGCTTACAAAACTAAGAGACGTTACCCATAAAACTTATTTGTACATCTAACGGTTCGAAAGTTAGCTATTGTAACAGTATAGGTCGGAATTCATTATTTGTATGCCTATCAAACGTTTAATTTTTTGAACTTCAGTGTTTGTAATTCCTAAATGGCTAAAGATTTTTTAAATACCTAAAATAAAACGTTCTTAAAATATTCTTTTACACCTGAAAAACCCCATAAAATTCAGGGTGTTTAATAACAAATTTATAATTTAGCCACCATATGGATATTTTTAACATTTTACAAAATGGATTTTTAAACATCATTGAAAATAAAGGAAGGTTCCCTATTTAAAGTACTCTATCATATTTATCATTGAAAAATTAGCAATTGAAACATTTTAGGTGGGACAGCCAGTATTAATTATAAGGTTCATAAACTAGCGTAACCACTGTTTTAAACAAACTTTACAAACTATACAAAGTACATTGTAAGGCCCTTTGATCTACCAATACAATTAAAAATAACCTACAAGGCGCAAGAGACCAACTTTTGGGCATTAAATTTAGAGAATTGGCTTGCATTACATAGTACCGTGGAGCTGGTCAAGTACCATGCTGGTGTCATCTACTTTAACTTAATTGTGGCAGACTTTTAAGTATTAATTTTAATCTAAACCATCAAATATTGAAGATTGGTTTAATTTGCAAGTTTTATTATGACATTATTATTATAAACCATAATGGAGAAATACAATTTCTTTTGTTGCTTAATTAATGAAGAATATATCATTTATTGACAGGGAAAACTGAAGTCTTACTTTAAAGTTATGTTTTATTGTACGATAAAAAAGATATATAAAGAGTTTAGTTTTTATACAACAGGTGTTCGCTTGAGTGTTTCAGAGCGTATGTTTCGGTTCAAGAAGGGTGATGATATAAAACAAAAGCCTTTACACCTGTCTGAACAGTTTATCTAAACCTGGAAAAGACCCAACAAAAAAAAAAATCCCACCCGCTTCGAATATGTTTCCAGACCATCACCCACACTTACCTCCAACAACGTATGTTCTAGGTTAGTTTATAGTGAAGCTTTCATTTGTTTTCCAAAAATATATATATACAGGGTGTTACCAAACATTCTTTAATACTTCATGAGCTTATTCCTTACATCAAAATCAATAAAAACGTTTATATAAACAGATTTCCTAAATTCTTAGTTTTCTATGTAGCCGACATTTTGTTTTTAACAAAATAATTTATATATTTTTAACGGTAAATGATACGGAGTTGATATTTAACACGTTACTTAGTGTTATAAAGACTCTTTCGATATAAACAATCAACCAATTTCTTTAACTCAGCGGTTAATTCTTAAAAAACATCGGCTATTTAAAATGTTTAACGTCAAAACCAGTTAATTTTATGAAATATTTGTAAGAGACAACATTTTTTACAGAAACATAATATGGTTTTATTTTTATTTCTGTAGCTAAAATGATAACCGAGTTATTTACAAAAACTGAAAATATTAAAAATTGTCTACAACACCCAAGATTAGCTTTGATTTTTAATTTTTTTATTTTCCAAGTTGATAACAGTGAATAACTTTAATACAAGTGTTGTAACAAAAACGAAATCATACTTAATGCAAATTATAGTTTTATGTTTTTCGTCGATAACTCAGTTATTCTTTAAGCTAAACAAAGAATTAAAGTTATTTTGTTCGTCGTTTAAAAATGAAAATTGTTTGTAAAATTACCAATTTTATCTACCCAGTAAACGAAGAATATAGTAAGTTTTGCAATCACAAAACAAATTAGACTCTGTTTCTTGACTGACATTCACATTCCAAGGCTTCAAGAATAAGAAAAAATGTTTGGACATGCCGTCCGTACGTCCGTTTTTGTTGTCTTCTGTACGTAAGCACGATAGCGGACACTATTAAGATAGGTAAAAGAAATTATAGTGTGCTATATAAACTCTATTGCAATTAAGAAATATCTATTTAAAATGTGAAAATGGTGGTAATTTAAACATACTTCATGTTGTATTCAACTTATAACACACAATTTGTTAGACGTTTCCAGATTTCATTTCTTCATGTAATAGTAACAATCTAGGTGAGGTTACTTCACATGCATATGGGCCATTCCGAAGAACTCTGACTTCCTACGAAAATTCTAAAGAATAGTCATGTTTTAATTGATACAACGATGTAACATGTTACTTATATACTGTATTGTTGTAAACGCAACCCCAACAGGTCATGATATTTATGTAGTTACGAGATCCGGAAGAACGCAGCGAGTGAGAATACCTAGGCACTGACATGAACGAAACAAGTGGACCCTTTTTATTATATTATGGCTACACATCTACGAATGAGGCCTAGTAGAGCCTAGACAACGTCGAGAAAGTAACGATTTACATAGTTAACAGATTCAGAATACAATGGCTTTAAATAAACTTACCCTACTAGATAAAACCCTTTAATCTACCAATAGGCCTACAATTTAACATTTACTTCACTACCAAAGTACTCTATACGATTTGGCGAAATCGAAACATCTCAAAGAAAACGAAGCTTCGTATCTTCAACACAAATGTTAAGTCTGTTTTACTGTATGCAAGTGAGACGTGGAAAGTTACAAGTTTAATTACGTCTCGGCTGCAAGTTTTCATCAATAGGTGTCTTCGCCGTATCATGAACATTCATTGGCCTGAGATCATTACAAACGAGGATTTATGGAGAGAAACAGGTCAAATTCGGGTCAAACTGCAGATTCTAGAGAGGAAGTGGAGGTGGTTAGGACATACACTGAGGAAGCCCGACCGAACCATTGAGAAAGAGGCCCTAGATTGGAACCCGCAAGGTGTCAGAAGAAGACGTCGACCCCGAGAAACCTGGAAGTGGACCATTATTAAAGAAGCAAAAGAGGTTAACAAGACTTGAGGAAAAGTGAAGGCACTTACTGGAGACAGGGACAGATGGAGAGCTCTTTAGGGCGCCCTATGCTCCAATAGGACATAAAAGGAAATAAGTCATAAGTCAAGTCACTACCAAAGAAACCATTGTTTTGGTGTTAAATTTAGATGATCTGCTTTCAATACTTTGTTTAAAGGGATGAGTAAGTACCACATTGGCGCCCAATCAACTTTTTGTTTAATTTAGGACAATTTTGTAATCGATACATGAGCTATTGTGTATCGTTCTGTATCCTATAGTTGAGGCGGTATTGCCAATAATATACTCTACAGCATTCCATTTGTAGTTTCAATCTCATTAACCAAACGACAGTGAAAATATTTTAAACAGCTAACGTGTTAAATTATACACATTTATGTCTTTTTGAAAATGCAGCAAAATGAGCTAAATATCTGATGATAATACAAAATAAAGATTGTCCTTAATATTTATATATTTTACATAATTTATGTAGGCCTACGTCACTAAATATGTAAGTTATTGTCTCTCATGCTCGTGTTTCTGCGAAACGCAAATGTAAATGTTATTGCACATCATTATGCAAATAAACATCCCGCCGTTGTACATTTCACATTGAACTTTATTAGTTTATATTCCTAACCTCAAAAATACAACCTACAATCTATAATTTCGCGTGTCACATGAACATAACCTTAACCACCACGAATGGACTTACATATCAGTTACCGCATAATATCCCCCATCATTCAAAAATCATATATTCCCCCCCCCCCCGTTATATGAAGGGTAACATTAACTTTATCTTTACACACATCTTTACATTACTTTAGCGATTGTTACATGCATTTTTGTGATTTCGTGATACAAATGACTCTATTACAGAGTAATAAATTACCACAGGTCTGCTTAAGTGTCGTGGACATAACACGTAAACAGGATTTATTGTATCAATGACATTAATAAAACATATTTTGTATAAATTATGTGTTAGAACAGCTTAGACTTACAATATTTTAACTGAAAAACCACACTGTAAATAAATATTCAGTGAAAAACAACACTCTTGCAAATGTAGTTCACAATTTTTACTTACCAATTTAGAGTTAAAAGAATTATTTTGATTGTGTTCAAATTGCGACACTGGAGGAAGTTCTCAAAGATTACAATTACTTCAGTCCTCAAGCAACTATAACGAGTTGCAAGTGTTGATGTGAATTAAAGGACATTTTTTATATACTATATAAGTAATTGTATTTTATATATTTTAGTAATACGAGACACATTTCAAATTACTTGAGTAAAAACTAAAGAATACGTAAACTGATATACAGTTCTCAAACACTATGTTACAACAAAGTATAAAAGAATACGTTAAATACCAAATGCAGATAACGGTAAAATGTTGTTATAAAATGTTAAAATATTTAGTGGATATAACAGTTTAAAAAAGATATACAATACAAACATATAGTGTAAAATCTTTTTTAATGTATTGTATTTAAAAAAAAATTAATAAAACTAATTATCTTTGTGTTTAATTGCCCATTATTTATAATAATATTATACATCACATGCCATGAACTATTTCTCTAACTAGTTAATATTTGTGTAAAAGTTGGAGTAAATTTAGAAAATATTACAATTACTTATTACAAACATCTCTTATTTTGGACATGGCTATTAGCCTACCCTGTATAAGATACTGGACATAGTTAATAGCCTAGAGTGCGTGACTGATTGATGAAGTATCGACTAACAACTGTATCAGTTAACTCAATCGATTTATCGATCACAACTGACACCTGTTGAGACTTGCTGAGGACTGTACAAGTCACTTGAGAAATGTAGCCTACTGTTACATGTGTGTGAAGATATGTGAAGAATTTAGTTATATAGATTGATATGCGTTGTTTTAAGAAGTTATTCAAAGAGAAATGGTGTCTAAATTGAGCATATTTTGTATAAATAAGAGATAGATATAAAATAAAGTGTGACAAATATAAACTGGAATCATTCAGACTCACGCGTGCACGAAACAAAATCAAAATTAACCAAACTACGTCACATTAAATGTTTGATAGTTGTCATAAAATAGTGAAAATGAGATATGGAAACTGTTTTGAAACACATTTTATATTTAAAAAAGGACCTAACTTTGCTTCGTGTGTGCTATAAACTTGTCCTTGGCGTGTATAATTTGATTAAAATTAAACTTGAAGGTAAACGTTGTTGTTATTATTTTTGCAAATACTCCTTTAATAAAAGTTTAACCAAATCAATAGAGTAAATATTTTGGTTACTCAAGAACCACCATTTTTGCAATTATTGAAACCAATCGTTGCCTCTCGGCAACACCCGAGCAAAGTTTGATTAGAATCCTTAGATTCTGAGATAATAGTAATTTTGTGTTTTCATTCTAGTAATTTCAGATTTTGAGTGGTTTGAAAACGAAAATTATATTGTGGCAAATATAATTACAATTAAAAAAAATAATGAAAAACGTCACCGCATTTGCTGTAGAGCATGTAATGATAACAACAAAAGATAAACATCATTCCAAACATTTTGTTGGACTCGAGAGATGTTCATATCTATGCACACAGGAATAAAAAAATACCCAAAGGACTATCCAGATCGGTTGAGTAGGTTCCGAGATACGTACGCACTTTTCCTCTTCACAAAATTAAGCTAGTTAAACTTAAATTATACAGGTTATCTAAATTATAGCTTCATACCTAAATATACTCACTGAGTTAATTTTATCTGCAAGGAAATTTTAAAATCCTTAAAGATTACCTCTGACCTTAAGTGACCCGGATTTGTAGATCGATTCTTAAGTTAAGACGTCGCAAGCTAAGAGCTTCTTTTGTGGAGTTTAAGGGCGTCTCATTACAGATAAGATTCACAACCAAGTCTTGTCTGGGACAGAAGATGTTTTCTCATTTAAAATTTATTTGTAAGATAGTTATATAGAACAACCTTGCTAAAGACCTATATAAAACATTCATGTCAGAGTTTATTGAAAGAGACGTGTTGTTTTTTCTCGTAAATTGAACAGGGAAATATAATATTTAGTTTTTAAAATATTTTAGCAGATACTTTTTCTCACATTATTGTACTACTGTAGATTTTTTATCTTGTACTCTGGTTTCTTACTCTCCTATACAAACAACAGAAGAAGCAATTTTAATCAAAACTTTTTTATTTTATTTTGAAAAACACGCTGAAAAATTAACAATTTAGTTTTAAATATTATAAGAATAAAATTTAGTTTTTTTCAAGTATGCATGTAAGCAAACTATTACAAAATAACATTTCATACCACACACCCCTCTAAAAAACTTGATGTAAATACGAAAAACTCCAAAGTTGCAAAATTTCTGACACAACTTCAGACGAAAATATCCAACTGTGTCTAATGTGTTCATTCACGACTTAAGAACAGGTTGTTCAACAGCTGATTACTACTCAGTGTGGAAAAACTTTATTGCACACAAATTAACATTGATCAAATGTGAATCTTTACCTTACACTGAATAAAAACAGCTGGTTTAGGTTTACTATTGTCATGTCGCCCATCAACTAAACAATAAGCAGCTAAACTTAAATGCATTTACACTCCTTGAAATTTACGATTTTGAAATGAATGAGGACGATTATTGACAACTATTGTTCTGTATAGAATATTATTACACTCATATTTTGTTCTCTAGCATGCCAAACTATATTTTGTATAGCTCTCAAATAAACTAAAAATAACAAAAATAGTAGGAAATATAATGTATACTGAAGTTATACAGTAAAACAAACACACAGAACACAATTCTCACAAAAAATACCCCTAAGTATCAGACGCGTTTCAACGACAAGGTCGTCTTCTTTAGTGATACAGGAGCTAAACCAATCAAATTATAACTGAAGTTGTAGAAAAAATGTTTATGTAATTCCAGTGTAAAGTGTCTTTATTGCTAACGTGAAACTTTTCTCTCATTCGATAAAACGTTACTTTTAATTAAATAACTATTATATTAATACATAAATAAGCAATATTTCAAAACAATTGTTTGTGCTTATTTTAAGATATATTAACTTTTAAGCTGTCGTAAAAGGTATTTTCTTTTTCTACCAGAACTGTCGTTCGGAAATTTTAATCGCATGCTTTTCTGGATACAAATTTATTCAAAATCGTTACAACAGATCTTGAGAAAATTTTAATTTAATAGTTTGTTATTTCTCACCAAGTATCAGCACGACTATCCCCAGCCCTTAACTAACTCTACAATAAATTTAAGTAAAATCAATCGTGCTGCCTCAATAGTGATACACTAACATACAAACCGCCATAAAGAAAACTATTTTTATATAAAGACTTTACGACTTATATTTCTCCCAACATTTGGTAATAGATAGTTTCACTTTATTCATACACGAGGGAAAAAAAATACACCAGTGTTTTCTAACTTTCTTGGTTTAAATTAGTGTTACTTATTTTTGTTATTACTGTAGGACTCAGGGCCCTATGTACCCATAAAAAATTAGATTGCACCTTTTTTTTTTACAGACGAAGTTGATGTCCATTAATTAAGTATCTCATAACAAACACCGTTCACTCATAGCTAGATTCAGCAAAAGTACACAAAATTATAAATATGTAAACTCACCCAATTTTGTACGTAAATGATGATAGCAAAATATTAGTGTTCAATTGGCAAAAAAAAATAACTAAATTTTAAAGATCCAATGCACAATGGCATATTTTATAAAAATTAAGAAGTAATGTGAAACAGGGAAGTATATTTTGAAAGAAAGACGACCATTTTTTCTAATTTTGGAAGTCACAACGGTAAAACAAATATTTAAAACAATATGAATTTGATAGAAGTTAAAGTATAATAACTGCATTGTGAAATGCCCTAAAGTATAAAAGTTGTGATTAAGAAATAATAATATAAATTCAATGATTTGGATAAAATAAAATTAAAAATTTTTATTGGTAATATAAAGTGATAAGCCAGTTCCAAAATAAATAAAACTATAGTGTGTTTTATAGAGCAAATAGTGCAGTGAAATATATGAACAGTATTATGGTTAACTAAATGTACTTTTTGATATAATATATTAACTATTTAGTGTAAACACAGTTGGTACGTGGTAAAATTCCACATTAAGTTATATATAACTTAAAACCAAATTTTACATAAAATTTATTTGTAACAGCTGTTTTGCCGTTGTCTTTAAATGCATAACGGCTAAACAGCTATCATAAATAAAGTTTCTTTTATGTGAAATTTGATTATAGGTTATTTTAAGTTATGTTAAGTAATTATATTTTTAATTCATTGTTAAGGTTCAAAGTGACGTTGAATTTGAACTGAAAAGTAATAAATAATAACATTATACCTTACTATATCCGTCAGTGACTTATCAATTCCTCTTGTTAATTCATTTACGCGTTTCGGGATGGCATCCCATCATCAGAAATTACAAATATCTTTGTCGATAATTTACATTAAAACAAACATACATCTAACAAAAAGCACATCAAAAACGAATAAATTAACAAATTAAAACATTAAAAAAAGAAAGCCTTAAAAACATGTGCAGGTTTAAAGATATCATGATATAACATATGATTAATAAATAAAATACTGGGTACTATCAATAGAAATGAATAGATTATCAGAGAATGAAAGAAAAGTTTTGCAAAAGTCAAAAGTTTTACAAAACTATTATAAACAATAATTATATATTAAGTGAATTTTATATTACAATATATTGAATTCTTGCTTACGAAAGTTCGTTTCATGGTTTAATAAACAAATAAATACAAAATGAAAACTAATACAAACCACAAACATATATCTAATGCTTTGTGATGTGCCTGTCTTGGCCCTACTCAATATTTACATACGTCAAATAGATCGATAACTGCTCTGTACATCTGAGTGATGATGTGAAAGTTGAAACGTCATCAGGCGAGTCAGCTGACTACTTTTTACTTTATCAGCTGATTGAATCAGTAAATAGTTCAATCGCATTACCTGTTGAGACCAGCTGGACACTCGTCGTACGTCTTGAGTAAATGGTTGCTGAATAATGCAAGGTGTGTCTTTAAAACTTGTCTTCAACAGGTAATACATCAATTGAGTGTTTGTAAGTATATATCTATTTGGGTAATTATATAGCAGAGTAACCTCACTTCAAAATGAAATGGGTTTTATTCGTCAAATAAATGTTGGAAAAATATTTTATTATCGAAAAAAAAGTGTCGATAATAGGCTATTAGGCCTATAAACTAGTTCACCTCTGGGTCTTAGGAGGTTAAGGTGGCGCCGTATTTTCCTTGTTAAATTTTTTTATCCTCTACTACATGCCTTACTTCGTAAGAATAAATAATGTTTTCTTTGCTGTAAATATGTAGGGCTGTATTATTATATGTCACGAAAGGTTTGGCCAGGTTGCTATATATATATATATATATATATATATATATATATATATATATATATATATATATATATATATATATATATAACCACCTGGCCAAACCAGTACGTTTATTGAAGTAAATGTCATGAGTATGAAAGATAACACAGTGTTAAATTTTTCACGAAAAAACAACTTGTGTAATTATATTATGTAATCATCTTTCCGACAATTGTTTTTGATAATAAAATATTTTTTCAACATTTATTTGACGAATAAAACCCATAAAAATTTATTTTCAAGTAAGGCTACTCTGCTATATAATTACCTCTATTTGTTGTGATTTCTCACAGATACTACCCATGGGAGTAATTTTAGCTAAATATTTACTTAATGTATTTATAAATATGGAGCGTTTAGCTTTAAGTCCTAAATTTTAAACGGCTGAATACGAAATTTGTTTGTACAGTGTTTTGAAATAATTCAACTTAAATTAGGTCAGAATGTACAGATAATGAAATGCAGAAAATGAAATCAACCCAAATTTCTACGATAACAATCGATGTAAAAACATTGTATAAAATTTCTCACAGTTCAGTAACTATGAACTAAAAAAAGGGTGTGTTCTATAACTAAAGATGGTGTTTTAGAGTTATACAAAATATTTTGCATAATACAAACAAAATAATTCCAATTAGAAAGTTCTATGAATTAAGTACTGTACTTAGTTCCTATAGAAGCATACAAAATAGAAATATTTTTTCATTGATACGTATGTAACAATTACACGAATGTTAGAGGAAGCATAAAGAAAAATCTCAGGGAAAAATCAATAAAATTCCATGTTAATATTGTTATACGAACTTGATAAAGTTATAATTCACTTAAATAAACATAAAAAATAGTGAGTGTTATGTTTTTTTTATTGAAACATATCATTTAATGTGTATATATGATTTTATCAATTAATTTACATTGTTTCGCATTCTACAGATTAGATATTACACTTTTTAAAGAAATTCACTCTAAACAAATAAAATAATTAATTTACGAGTTGGATACTAACAACTCCCTCAACTTCCACTTCAACTTAACCACCGTTTATTTTCAATGAGCCCTGCCTCCATCCATAGATTGTAAAGAACCAAAATGCACAGAATAAATTTTGTGTTCTGGTTGTGATCTCAAGTCTCACAATTGACGACTCCTTTAACCACTGAGCTAAGAGATCACTTAGCAATTAATAATTGTATACAATACTTGAGTAATACAATTCAAATTTTAGTTTAATCAAACAAAAGAGCAGTTTCATAAAATATAGTAATTAACAGTGAGATGTTGTGTAATCTTATTTCTTACGATAGGTGTCAAATTTAGCATGTGTTATAACTGTGAACATTCTGATTTTCCCTTTGCAATGAATTATTATTTAATTAATGGGGTGAATTTTATTTGTTTAAATCTGCTCATGATACTTTTACCTAGGTATTTTTACTAAATTTGCTGGTTTATAATTCTTTGTCTACAGTTGTTGACAAAGTGGTATTTTGTTCATTTAAATTAGTTTGCAAAACAGCTGATTTCTCAACAGTTTCACTTTGCCCACTACTTTGCTCACTCCGAATGGCAACCGAACAAAACGAAATTTAGGTTAGGTTTATTTGAATTGATTTATAATATACAGGAAAAGTCCCGTATGTAGGTTAGATTAATTCTTACATGTAAAATAACATAAATAAACAACAAAACAACGTTTTAAAGTTGAAAAAGGAAGTAATTATTCATGAAGATGATTGAGAGTGTATGTACATTGAGAGTATTTTTCGTTGCCGAGTTTTGAAGTTGGCAATCCCGTTTCCTCAACAATACACCTAAGTTATTTGTAATATTCATAAATAACCTCAGTTTTGACGTGAGGTTGAACACTATTGTATTAAATTAATGTTTTATTAAATTGTGTTACTGCTGCAGTATGTTTTTTATTTGTCACAAAATAACAACTGTAGACAAAGTATAATGTGCAATTCGTGAACAAAGTGTCTTTTTTAAACTCGATAAAATTTTTCTCTCGTATAAAAAAGTGCCACTTTGCTCACTAGTTGCACAAATAACTATTTCCACGACATCAACCAGTATGTAGAGTTTCCTCTTGTTTTTGTCTGTGAAAGAATATATTATATTTGTAAGGGATGATTCGTTATTTTTAGGCCGTTGTGTAAGAATATGCTTGTATTTATGTCGAAAAATACGTGCGTAAATTTGTATAAACAACTTAGATTTACAATACGAATCATTGTATTGTTAATTTTGAAATCGGTGTAAACACATGCTGATAACAATACCTATATGACATCATTAAAATCAACGCAACATAATAAATAAGTAGAGCGTATATTATGTAGAAATGTCAAAAAATAAATTTGGAACTTGTTTAATGGAATGTCACAGTTAATTCACATTCTCCTACGATACATTTACATATTTTTATACACTGACTAGATTTAAATCCATTCACAATCGTCTGGATCTCCTTCAGGATTAGTGTATGGACAGGCATACACATTTGCTAACACAATGGCTGCAACAATCTAAAAACATGAAAGAATCTCTATATGCAACCTTGTCTAATCATTAATGTGGTGCAATATAGTAATAATAATAGTAATACACAAAAGTATAATGAAACACAACAATGTTTTTAGAAATATTATAGTGTTAAATGTTGAGCTTGACTTATGAGAAAAATTATACAGTATAACCAACACACAGAACACAATTCTCACCAAAAATACGCATAAGTATCATACGCGTTTCAACGACAAGGTCGTCCTCTTCAGTGATACACGAGCTACACCAATCAAACTATAACTTATAACGAGTTCTGTGTGTTGGTTATACTGTATATATTATTTTGCCTAGGAAATATACCAATTGTTTCTACTAAGTCTATGTTTTAATGACATCATCTTTAATGTACATTGAAGATGGGTTCATATAACTCTACCTATCTACCAAGATATTTCATAAAGCAACAGATCCGGTTAAAGTAGGAAATAAATCTATAACTACATACATTACCTAATTATTCTAAAATAACTCGTTATTCCATAATTTTAGTAACAAAAATAAGTAGTTAAACTGTTAAAGAAAACAGTTTTTACAAGATACATATAATTACAATGTACATTGATGATAATTTCAAATGTAACGCTATCTATCTATCTAGGTACTTCATGAAGGACGTCAATCTATATTTACATACATTACCTAATTATTGTATAAAATAACTCGTTGTTCCGTAATTTTAGAAAAAATAATAGGTAGTTAAAACTGTTACATAAAACACTAAAACAGTATTACAAGATAAAAGGATTTTATTATAATGAAATCAACTAATATAAAACAATAAAAACAAGTAACAATTTTAAAAACCTAATAAAGGAATTAGAAACTCACATCAATATAATTATAATGTTCATTTATTAACGGTTAGAAGGACAACCAACCAATCACTTGACGATTGGGATAACTCATGCTTATATAAAGAAACAAATTTTGATAGTGCTCTTTAACACAATGAAGTTCAAAGTCCAACTTTAACTGACAGAATCCATTGTTTTCTGGAATATATAATGAAATAACGAATTGCACCTTTAACGACAACGTAGTCACAATCTTTTGACCACTGGATCAAAAGAAGCTCTATCTAGGTATTTCATGAAGTAGGAAATCAATCTATATTTACATACATTACCTAATTATTGTATAAAATAACTCGTTGTTCCGTAATTTTATAAAAAATAATAGGTAGTTATAACTGTTACATAAAACACTAAAACAGTATTACAAGATACGAGGAATTTATTATAATGAAATCAACTAATATAAAACAATAAAATTAAGTAACAATGCAAAGTTTAAAAAAACCTAATAAAGGAAAATAATATTCTTTTATAAGAAACTCACATCAATATATTATGTTAATTCATTAAGGATTAGAAGGACAACCAACCAATCACCCTGTTATTTGACGAGTGGGATAACACATGCATATAAAAAGAAACAAATTCTGATTTTGCTCTTTAACACAATGAAGTTCAACGTCCAACTTTAACTGACAGAATCCATTGTTTTCTTGAATATATAATTTTATAACGATTTCATATAACTTTATCGACAACATAGTCACAATCTTTGTGCTACTGGATCAAAAGAAGCTACACTAGCGTGATGTTCAAACAGTATTATTATAGATTGAATAGGTTTTTCCATAGTAGTATAATATTACTACTCTTAACGTGCATTATTTTCCTAGTTTTTTTAGTTTAGTAGTTAATATTTATATACATGTATCTATTGAAGTTGAGTTGATTATGGAAATGTCATTGTCTTGATAATTGAGTGTTTGTTGGGGGCACTTTTGTGTTGTATTTAATTACGTGATTAAATCTCCACAAAGGTTTTTAATTTGAAGTGAATACTCTCTACTTTATAAGTACAATACATAAAATAAGATTATTACTGAATTTGTATAGTATTTAAATCGTCCCATTTCAGCAACAGATGTTTTTAGTATTTTAAGCTTAATTAAGTGTTAAATATAAACTTACAAACATGCTCTCGGGATTATGTTTAGAACATTATTTGGTCTAGTACATGAATGATCACGAATAATTTTCAAAATAAATATTAAACACAGAAATAATAAAAAATCTATTTTGACACAAGCAAACTATATAAGCTGTTTATATTTAATAACAGGTTTTAAAGCGACTTAAACAAATGTATATTTCTAGTTTTCTGTTATTTGTACTAAATGTTATGAAAATTAATTTACGTAAATAAGTTAAGAAGGAATGTAAATATTTGAATTTTTTAAATTATATATATATATATATATACATATATATGTATGTATATATATATATATATATATATATATATATATATATATATCAGTGGTTTGTCTGTTTTTGTAAGTATAAAATTGATGAAGCTACAAACTATTACTATATTACTTTTTAGCAATATTTATTAATTTGAATTTGTATATTTAACAGAAAACATATACACAAAACTAATATATACAGCCAATATATTCAATTATAGTGACGAACTCGACCCATGAAGAATCGAAACAATGCTTAACAAATTTAAATAAAACAAAAATAAAATACTTACAAACAATAACCTCAACATCGTAAGCAGGGATGAAGTTGTCTAAGAAAGAAAAACACTTTAATTTTTAAAATAAACATCGTTAAATTATATATCAATAAACCTAATGAATAATTAATGATGAATTGTGAGTGTATCATTAGTCAGTGGAATTAAACCACTTCCATTTCCTGTCATTAGTCTGGTTGTTTACTTTCTGTATCAGTGGTGTGTCATCAGTGGTAGAAATGAAACTATCACAGTTTTAATATCAAACTCTAAATATATTGACTTAAATTAACTTCAAATGTTTAAAAATAAATATTGGTTAAAAAGTTTACTGTTAAATAACGAGAGTAACCTATAATTCACCAATTACATTTCTAATATACTAAACATTTTCATAATATTTTCATAAAAGGCGATCATAACAAGTTGGTTTATAAACACACAATTTAGCCACAGTTTTTCTTATGCACGTTGCTAACTTTTAATTGCCTGGCCACGCATCTATTATTATTTACTAGTTCCTATAACACGTGTAGCATATAAAAAAACGGCTCATGGTGTTTGTTCCTCAATTATTTACTCAAATTACTGATCTGTATGTCGTCTCCATGAAGCCAGCTGATTTGTGCTTCCCTCTCTGTTGTAGTAAACTCGAAATAAAATATATGTTTAACAACGCGTTTGTCAAGTGAATGTGACCCTTCCGTACTATTAATCTGATTTATAAGGTATTTACTAAATGTATTTTATGTACAATATAGTAACAGGATCTTTCTAAATGTTTATTTTCTCATAAAGCCTACGTGGTATTTGGAATTTTATCTGATGGGCCAAAAATCTACATTACGATTTTTGCCGATATTTTAAGTTTTTGATGTCCCTTGAGTGCAAAAAAAACCATTTCTTTAAATCATGGCTCTCTGTAGTCCGTCTACCTGATTGATATCGTCAACTGTGTAGTGAGTATTTTTTATCAAAATTAGTCTATAAGGACACTAACAAAAATATATTTGTCTTCATTTCTCCAAAGTTCCATTTCGTAAGGTAAAAATGATACACGTTAGTAAGAAGCAGTTATAAACTAAATATTTTCTTAAAATCTGCTCCAATTATTACATGTCAAGTGTAAATGATTAACTAACCCTTCACCAACTACCTGGTCACAATTTAACCTTGCCTAGTCTACGATTTGCGAAAGTGATACTGCATTTAGCCCTAGCCCAGTTACAGGTCCCCCCCCGTCTCTCCATACATCTTAGAGTACCCAACTTTGAAGAGCTAAATCTAATTTTTAACGAACGTAAGTGAATAGTAAATATTTCATACTCATAACATTTGCAAAAAGGTTTGACAAGGGCTGAAGTTGGTCATTGACCATTCTCAACTTACGTTGGTTTAAAATGGATTCGAATGGGGAATTAGGCCTCCGCAAAAAAAACCCCAAATGTTACGTCCCAATTAATTAACCAGCCACGGTGTAATTTTGAATAAAGTTTACAATGAAAATTAATATTATACAGACACTAACTAACACACCACGACTCGCTTGACTAGCTCTGAAATTAAGTTCCGGCCAACTATTCCCAGCCACAAAGCAAAACGTACCATGTTTTAGGTAGATACAGTTCAACTTCTGGCATCAACCAAAGTGACACAGTAACAAAAGTTAAGTGAAATGTAAAAGCCAAATACGTATGTAAATGAAAAATATATCATTTGGGAATAATTGTCAAGACTAATATGAACCTGGACCTAATATTTAGTGCTCTATTAAAATATGATTTACATCGGTCACGTTTATAGTATAAACGACACAAGTCTGTGTCATGTGAATATATATTTCCAAATAAGGTCGTTTGTTCATTTTGAATTTTTGACTGAAAACTACCAATCTGACTTTTTTGTTTAGGATTAGTGTTGTTCCGTTTTTAATTGATTGTGGGGATCTGTAGATGAGAAATGTTTTGACATGATTTTGTTTTGACTTATTTGGTACAATAATGAAGTAATTAAATTTATTTATATTTCAAAACAATAATTGTGAGAAAATCTAAAATATTCAAGGAATCAACGTTGGGCAATAAAAGTATTTTCAACTTAAAAACGGTTAATCAAATCAAAATATGAATTTCATAAACGAATGTACTTGGCTTGTATGTTGTTTTAAATACACAAAAAATAATGCATCATAAAATTACCACATGAATCTACTACTTTGATTATGCTTTAATTTTGAATTAAACAACAGATGTTTTTACATAACTTTTTCACTAGACCAGTATTAAAACAATTATTTACTCTAGGGTAAAAACTTGACTCAAGTAGATTAAAGCTAATTATATTCCATAAACTGATACAAACAGCCCGCAGTGTGACGAAATTGAAAATCTATGTTTTAACCAGAAAGAAAATTAGTGTTTTATATATCATATAACTTACAATGTTTATCAGTCAATGTAATGACACGTATATTGTCAATATAGAAGATGTATTTTCTACAAACGAGTTGTTTAGTTTTCTAGAATAAATCAGGCTGAGTTAGCGTATTGTGAAAGACCAGGGTTAGCAAGATATTTGAAAGACCTTAGTTGGGAAGATCAGTGGTGTATGTACCATTAGGGAACACCATAATTCGAAATTAGTCTATGAAGCAATGTTTTTCTTCATCTTGCCACTTTTTTGAACTCAAAAAATTCACAACAATTTTTAGATCCATTGTCTAACTTTTTCTATACTGTATATATGTGAAGTAGTAAAAAGACCACTTTTCCAATTTTATAAAGAAAATAATTAAATTAGTTTAGAAGTCAATTTAGTTAAAAAATTATCACAATAAACATTCAAATACCTGTACAAATTGTAACTGTCGGAGCCATTAGGTGGTGCATATTGTTACACAAAACCGCTTCCTAAAATAACCACTAATGCATTTTTAATTTCCGAGACTATTGAATCTTGGCAACATGATTCTTATAAGAACGCCATGACAAGAAATGTCCCATATGTTTGTTCGCTAATGATCACAACAAAAATAACCTAACAATATTAATCTTGAATTCCTCTCCACCTACTCTGCTACTAACTTATTCTGTCAAAATATTAGTGTTCTCTTACTGCTAATGTCTCTTCTGTTACGGGTATTCTAACGATGATGTTTCGACACACTTACATAACCTCAAAATAAACATGTTGACAGAAATAGTGTGAAGGTTTGTCTCGTTTGGTTTTTGTTTATTTGTTTATAGTGGTGAGTTTCATTAGAAAAAAAAAGTTGGTTGGCACATGGCATGGGCCCAAAAATCACACATCGTGCATGACACATACCAAAATGTAATAGATTTTTCACTATTTTACTATTACTATTTGTTTCATTATATATATATATATATATATATATATATATATTTATTTATTTATTTATATTGTTTATAGACTGCATGTATTGCGTAAAATATTTATATTTATACTATTCCTAAATCGAAATTACCCATTTTAATTTTAATTTTTTATATTTTACGGTTCATAAAGACAGAATATTAAATTAAAATATACATTTTTCACTTATGGGGAATGATTAGAATATACACACTCAGATAGTCGATATGTTTGATATTAACTCTCAAAGGCAGTTTCAACAAAGCTGTCACACAGAAAATATTTTCCTTGAGACTAAACTGATAGGCAATAATTAACCTCACATTATCTACTTTTACACCTTGCTAGCTTTTGAGAATCTTACAAGATTTTACATGTTACTGACATAATAAAATCAGCTGATGGGAAACGAGTGATACCCTCCAGTAAACATTCGGTTACGGGAACCAGTAATGTTCAGGTTGGGTAAGGCGTTGCGGGAGGTATCACGACTAAATGCAGGTGCACCTTACAATTATAAATCTATTGGTAATTGACAATGGGTCAGTTCTAGACGATTATCACACGCAATGTTACTATAATACAGTTCTATTCAAAGTGTAGTTTATCAGCCAAGAAACTATCTTCATTGGTTTTAGATTGATTGTATTTTAGTATTAATTTAAAATATTCACAAGTGTATAGATATTTAATTTATGCAATATTACTAGATTTTTTCCTATATTAGTAAATGGACATATTTTTAAATGATTTAAATTACATGTTTATACCTGTATGCTATTATAATATTTTTCTATTTTTTTATTCTGTTTTTATTGCGCATTTTGAATAGACCTTATTATTTTTGCTGTACGAAATTATATTTTATTCAGTTCATTCCATCATTTTCTTATTTAAGAAATATTTCTTTTTATGGGAAATTAAATAGCTTCTACTTAAACAGTGTAATCCTTGAAGAACCAGTTAAACAGAATCGTTCTAATTAGATAAAAGAGTAAAAGGATAATTGAAGGATTAAATATGATTCCATTTGAACTATAAGAATTATTAATTTGTAAACTTGACATATATTAAACTACATATCTTTCAATTGTATGACTAATGTAATTATTGATAAATTATTTAGTACATCAAAACTTAACTTTAGCATTACTAAACTGTAAAGTAATTACTTTTGTTAACAATAATAACAACCGAATGGAAGGGATGTGTAACTAGATGATGGATATATTAAGTTAAAAATAATAATTAACAATAATGGGTGATCATTAGGTTAATAATTATGTCAGTTAATTCTATGTACACTTTTATAATATTACATTAATACTGGAATTACAAAATAAACCAAAACATATAAACACGTAGTTTTATTTAAATTTGTGTTTTGGGTATTTAAAAAAAAATTAATTATTATTTTACAAATAATATGTTTATAAACATTTTTTAAATAATAGTAAATAAAGGGAAGCTTAATATTGGATTTAGTATACGATTTATCATAACATTTTCTTATATAACCTATTATATTGGCTTGCTATATTTTTTTGTAGTTGTTAATGACTTGTTATATAAGTTTACAAATATAAACCATAACTAAATAACTAATAAGTTTGGTGATACTACAAAATAAAAGTGCGGGAATCCTTGTTCAGTACTTCCGTTTTTTTTTTTTTTTTTTAAACTGAACACAAAATTCAATAGATGGTAATTTTAAAAGGCCAACATTTCCCCAGGCAATCCATTGTAACTGTTTGCATATTAAACTTCATCTTTTGTACATTGTTAAAACCTGTTTCGCAAATTGAATTAAATTAGGTTTATAATTATTTGAGTATAAAAAGTATTATTATTATTGATCTAATTTTTATGTACTTCAATGATAGAATTTTAAAGCTGCACTTTAATATTACAAATAAAGAATAAAATAAATAAATAATGACAATGACTAATAAGTATTAGCATGTACAAAACAAAATACCGGGTGTTTCAGACCAAATGGACACTATCTGTAGCGCCTAAACGAAACCAGATAAAAATTTCCTTCCAATTAGAACCCCCCTTTTTCGACCCCAAAGAATTCGGGAAAATTATTTTCGACGCTCCTCAATGACCCAAAAGGGCACTTTTGGGGGCAGGGTGGTGTTTTTGGAAAATTTTCAAATAGAAACATAGGTCGTTTGATACCACATTTTAAAGGTCTCTCTTTTCTAAACATTTTGGAGCAAAAAAAATGGTTATCTTTTCATTACTGTACAGGGTGTGACGAAATATATTTTTTTAATGTTTTTAGCGAGAAATGTGACTGACAGCTCCCTAACAAAGATAGGGCAACCAATTTTTTTTCCTAGTTTTACAAGAACACACCCTTTCAGGAGATATGGGGTAGTATGGACTTCTATGTAGTATAAAAAATTCAAACAGCAACCTAGATTGAAAATTGTACCATTTGAGAGACCATTTGAAAACATTTTTTTTTTTGTATTGAAAGTTTGGTTGTATCTTGCACCATTGAATAATTGTAAAAAAAAAAATGGTGCAAGATAAAAAAATATATATTTCGTTACGCCCTGTAAAGTAATGAAAAGATAACAATTTTGTTTTGCTCCAAAATGTTCAGAAAAGAGAGACCATTAAAATGAGGTATCACACGACCTATGTTTCAATTTGAAAATTTTCCAAAAATACCACCCTGCCCCCCCCCCAAAGTGCCCTTTTGGGTCATTGAGGGGCGTCGAAAATAACTTTCCTGAATTCTTTGGGGTCGAAAAAGGGGGGTTCTAATTGGAAGGAAATGTTTATCTGGTTTCGTTTAGGCGCTACAGATAGTGTCCATGTGGTCTGAAACACCCGGTATATCTTCGTATTAAAATAATAATTTTCCTTTATTTTATATCTGTAGTGTTTGTGTGATGTTGGCACACAATTTATAACATAAGAAATAGAACGAACAATAATATGATACGTTCTAAGAAAAATAAGTTACTGTAAAACTTCATTTAATTAAATTCCATTTCGGCTACTGTATCTTTATACCGTAAATTAATCTAACTCGCAAACTAAAATATATTAATGTTGAGTTGGTTTCGATAGGTTTGACTATTGCGTGCACTAAGGGTTGTTATCGTATAAACCTAAACATGCTATATTACACCCCAAGTGTCAGGAAAAATGTGACTCATTATTCTCATTTAGTTATAACTTTGGATGAAACTCGTTTATAAAGTAATCCTATTTATTTATTTATTAAGTAACTGCAGTTGTGGTTATTAAGAGAGGAATTATTATCTCAGAACAGGGATGTTTAAAATTGTTCCAGATCAAGATGTGTTCAGCGATCATTCACTCATTTAAAAGTCGTAAAATAATTTGTATTATTTAAAAGTTTTATTTTGTATTCAACATATTTTCCACAGTTTTTGAGCAATTTAAATATTTAAGATGTCGTTTATTTTTCATAAAGTTAAGTTATAAATATCGTCTTAAGTTTATGTGAAATACATAATAAAACTTCTAGAGACTTCAATAACCAGAATGAAAATCATAATTTTCCACAAGAAACGTTTTATTTTTAATAAAACCACCCGTCTTGTGTCACTGAATCACGAGAAACAAGGCTGTCGTTAGCATCAGTGAAGCAAAGCAACAAACCTTGAGTACAAAAATAAATGTGGTGCTCCTTACACTTATGAACAATATATAGACTTTATTTGATCAAAAAAGTTTTTGACGTTTTGAAAGGTCTATCTATCTATCAATCGTATTCAGAATACACGGGTTCAAAATATTTTTTTCCTTGTTAGAAAACGTAAATACGTGAACAAATAATTAACATCTATTAAATCAACTAGAAAATTATGACGAGGCTAATTAAAAATGTGTATCAAGAAAGTTGTTTAGTGTCGAGTTAACGACACAAACTAATCGTGAAGATAAATTGATTTTGAAGTTGTAGATGGTAGAGGAGTGAAAGTTAAAAGTTGGAAAAGCAGATGAAGTTGCTTTTCCAACAGATAATTTTAATACTAGCTTTCGTGAAATACAAGGACTAATAAATTTTAGATTTTTTTAAATGTATGTTTATTCAAACTTTTAAACGCTTCTCCAATAAGAAAATAATTGACGAGGTTTTTGATGGCAGGAGTACAATGACGGATGAACATGAAGGAGGTAAGTGAATATATAACGGAAAAATGTGTGACAAAGAAAGTTCAGATAATATCTTAAGGGAAGGAAGATTATGTACACTTAAAAATTGGCAGGAAAGGTGCCACAGTGATTACAGAAGTACCTGAATGCCCAGACTCGTAAAAGTGGTTCTGGAAGGGATGAGATCATCTTTTGCATGTTTTTACATTTTAAAATGGAGATAGTAATTAAGGAGAAGGATAGATATGATAGATATGCAATTAGGAGAGTTTTGGCCAAATACTGTAATATAAGTTATGATTGTAATAGTGTCGATACTACAAATTAAGAACGATGAAGAAAATGAGCAAGAGAGGTGGGTTTTTCTGGAATTTAACTGAAGATAATTTTTGCGAAAACTTGCGGTAGTACAAAAGATAAACACACGAATTTCAATGAAATTTAAAAGGGTTAAAAAAAATCTCAACCCTGGTGTGATACCGAGGAAGAGGTGCAAGATTGATTTTTAGGAGAACGAAAATAATATTTGTTGTTTTTTTGTGGGTAGAAATCATACACTGTTTGGGAATACTGCTCCACCTCCAGCGTTTTTGAAATTTCCACGGTGTCTCTCTTTGGAAACAAAAAATAAAGTAATTTTATAAAATTCCATAAACTTGACACGGACTCGAATTCAAATCTCTTGTTCTACGAGATGAAACGAAATTCCTTCAGTTGTATTTCTCTAAACAATTTAGTTATCAAATGTACAAGGTGTACAGTAACACTATTCATACGAAGAAATGCAAGGATACCCTGAACTACAAAACATAAAATAAACTTATATTGCAGTAAATTCAGTTCTTTTTATTTTTATTATATTACCCTTATGTACATTTCGATACGGTCATCATCCTTAGAAGGTTACAGGCAAAGCGTTTATCATCATCAAAATGTAACAAAGTATAACATATCTGAATTTAATATAATATAACATAACAAATTTCATAATCTGGAACTGTTCGCGCATTTATTATTCTAGCGTCCAGGCATATTCTGACACTTCCATCTTTTTTACACACTGGAACGATAGGATTAATATATGGGCTGTTGCATCTTTCAATAATTCCATAATCTAACATCTTTTTGATTTCCAGATCCACGCTTTCCCTATACTTCATCGCAATCGGCCAACTTCTCTGACAGTATGGACTTTTATCCGTTATTTTCAATTTATGCTGGTATGTACTAATTAACCCTGGCTTTTTACTAAATACCCCTTTATATTTTATTAAAATTTCACTTAATTGTTCTTTTTGAATTTCCGAAATGTGCCCTAATTCATTTATTTTTTGCATAATTTCTTTCTGATCAGTTTCGTAACTTTCTATTTCCATATGTTGTATTAATTTATGTTTATAATGTTCTTCCGGGTCCTCAAACATGATCTCCTTCCTTACTTCACAATTTTCTTCATTATTTATACCTAATTCTAATTTATTGCTGATAAAATCTACGACAGCCTTATTTTTAACCAAAAAATCTAACCCTAAAATGCAGTTTCTTATTAAGTCTGGTACAATGATAAAATGAATATTCATTACAATATCTCCCACATTTGCTCCAATTATTATTTGTTTTTTTTATATTCTTCGAGCGTAAGCCGGTTGCTCCAATTACCTTAACTCCTGCTACTGGTAATTCTTCGTATGGTCCCATTATTTCCTTATTCTCTAAATAAAACCGTTCCGACAAGGAATTGAATTCACACCCTGTATCCACTAAAGCCTGTACATTTATTCTATTAAAACCTATTGTTATTTCTGGACATTTTGTTAAATTTTTACATATTAAATCTGAGTTATCCTGTGCTTCTAAATAATCTTTTAAATCAGTAAATAAGGTGTTCATAACGCTATTGTTTTGTATTGCCCCTTGTCGGTTGCTTACGCCCTCGGCTAACCTTCACTTTTCCTTTCTATTAGGGGTTGGTTCTCTAACAAACCGCCTGTCCGGAACTCTCGGGTCATTGCTCGTTCCTTCATTGTTTCCCTGTCTTCTCCACTCAACTGGTTTATGACCTTGTTCTCGCCATGGAGTCACATGGTCACTCGGTCGTCTACCCCAATTATTCGGTTTGTTGTTATTTACTTGTTCCCTAAAATTTCCTCTATTACTGTTTACCCTTTCCCTTTCATTGACTTCCTCTATCCTAGCATGTTCAAATTCCATGAGCAATTTTATAAATTCTGTTTTCTTTTTAATCCCCCTTGTAATTATTGCAATCAAGATATTTGGATGGAAATGTTTTCCCGCCTTATAAACTAATTGTTCCTCTGCTAACGGCGGACTTAACTCGGAACATTGTAGCATCAACATTTCTACATATGCAATTGCCTCGTCATTCATTCTGCCTCTAAATTTCCCAAACTCTAAATGGTCCCTAATTTTCGCCTGTATTATCTCATTGAAATACTTCTCCCTAAACAATTCCTCAAATTCTTTAAAATTTTTAACATTTCTCCTATGTAGCTGCCACCATATATAAGCCTCGTCTTTTAAATATCGGTCAATCCAATTCATGCCGTTTCCAATTACCTGCTCGCTTATCTCTTCCATTACATTTAGAAATTGTATGGGAAACCTCTCTTTTCCCGAGAAACTAATATTTCTTACTTCTGGCTCGTGACAATATCCTTCCCCCGAATTTCTGACCGTTTTTAATCTCCTATCTAATTCAATTAACTTTTTAGCGACCTCTTCCGTCTTCTTCGCATTCTCCTCAATTTTCGCGATGTTAGTTTCATTATTTTTCGTGCATATTTCCCCGATTTCTTCGTCTTTCGCCGCGAGTTCTTCCAACCGATTGTTGACGACTACGCCACGGTTTTCGAGTTCTTGCACGCGACCCTCCGTTTCCGCGCGATATCCCTTGACTCGATCGCCGAATTCTTCTTCCGTCTTCTTCAACCTCTCTTCGACGCTCGTACGAATTTCCGCGACTTGTGTTTCGACCATCTCTACTCGACTGTTGACTCCGTCAAATCGCTCATTTATCCTCCTGTTAAATTTTTCTTCTAATGCGGTTAGACTACCCTTAACTTCCCCAAATTTCTCTTCCATAGTTTTTTCAAATTTCTCAAATTTTTCAAAACCCTTCCGGTTCTCTTCTGTCATCTTTTCCGCGTTTCTCCGGTTTTCGTCTGCCATCTGCTTTAACATTTCCTGTATCATTGCCATACTCGCGTTTCCTGACTGTACTGCCGCCGATGTTGTTGGATTGTCTACTTCTGTCCCCGCCCGTGAATTTACGTTACTTTCTACTTCTAATTCCCCATTTTGATTAATTGACTCTAATTGTTCCCCTTCTTGACTAAAATTTAAACTCCCACTATTTAATCCCAATTGATTATATATTTCACTTTCATTTGCCATTTTAAGTTCTAATTCCCTCTTTTTACTTCTGGTTAACATAAACAATACTACTCTAACCTATTATCTACCACACAATATTTCCTGTAACAATGTTAATATTCTTATCCTCTAACAACTCTATAACTAGCAATTTAAATTTCACTTTAATGAGCCACGCGGTGGAGCGCCAAATATATCATAACAAATTTATGTTATATATATATTTTTTTTATCTTGCCAATTTATTTTAAACAAATGCCACACGTTGTGCGACCAAATATAACATAACAGAACGTTTGTTATATAATATTTATTTTGATTAACTCTAAAAATTTACTTTTAATTCTCTTGAAAACTTTTAAAAACTATTATGATGGTTTAAGTAAATTAGTTCAACAAAACAAGTTTTTATCCTTTGACTAACTTCAGGATTTATTAGCAAAAAACAATTATTTATAACACAGTATCAATTCAATTTATCTATTCATTGAAATATCTTAAGGCTACTTCATTCTCTCACACTTGCATTCTTTAAAAACTAATTTACTCTAATACACAATATTATTGATTACAAATTTAAAATCTACAATTGATTATTCAATTTACATAAAATCAAAACTCTACAAAATGTTCAACAAATCTTGTCCAAAATGTTCTTATTAAATTTATCTCAATTTTATTACAAAAACAAAACAATTATCTTAATTAACTTATTTTTCCAAATTTACTTTTATTTTTGCCGGCTAGCTCAATTACTTTCCTTTTAAATTAATTATACAAAAAAACTTGACTCTTATCTCGGGCATGGGAACTTTTAATGACTCAATTAAAGTGAAATACTAACTCTAATGATTATTTATTATGAAATTTTGTACTTATCAACAATTCTCCTCGTCCGCTATAATTTTGGCACTTTTACACAACACAAATCACTAACGATGTACAACAACACAACGTATCCTTAGCCTGTGAAGTCGGATGCTGCTAACACTGGTTCATTGACTGGTGGTGAATCTCTGGTGATACTCCGCTAACTCTATTTAGTCTCCTTACTCGTTCTCGATTACTATGGACTTCGACGCGATGATCTCTCCTCTTCTTTTATGAATTTTATAATCCTTGACTCTATTTAATTTATGATTCTAACAAACTTCAAGATAAATTACTAAATTTTGTTGCGGCTCTGCCTTTTAATTAACCAATGACTTAGAATTAAACCCTCAGGTTAATTCTTAACACTTAACACCTCCTACTCTGATTCCTAGCTGTAAGTCAAGACCTACACGCTCTTAACCCCAGTTCTAGACTGACTCTCCTTACTCTGGATTTCACCTCTCCCGAAATTCAAGTGTAGCGTCCTCTTCGCTTATTGGCTAAATCTCATTTTTTTAAAACTCAGGCCTCTCCTGATTGGACCTCTAACTTTCTAAAAATCGTTGGTTTTTTATTACACGCGCTGGCTTCACCCTCGGAGATACCGTTAGGAATTCGCTTTCTCATTTTTTCTTGGTTCCCATTTTTTACAACACGCAGCTGCGTTGAATAGCAAAACTCCGTTATGTTTTCTACTAAAATTTTATTTGTGTCGGCGAACTTTCTTCTCTTAAGTAAAACAGAATGTCTTCTTTCCCTTGTCCTTGTCACGTTTGTCAATTTGTACAGTTATTTTCGAAACTTAACCTTGCAGCTGCTCTTTCGGTAAGATTTGCTTGTCCACATGTGTTCTGTTTCAATTTACACATTTACACAATTATTTATTAATGTTAACTTTTGATTGATTATTATTATTTTAATATTTGATATTAGGCCTAATTAATTATTTATCCATTGTGATCGTTTGAGATCGTTATAATAATCTTAGTTTTGTTTCATGTTATTGTGGTAAGGAAATTATCGTTTTCCTTAACTCAGTAAACCTAAATATAGTTTAATAAATCTTGTATCATATTTTTATCTATTTTTAAATAATTGCGTACAGTTTTGTGTCTTAGATTAATTGTCGAACCAATAATCCAAAATTGTAACCTAGCAGTCGAACATTCTGCTTCATCTTTTCTCAAGGAACTCGATTAGAATTTTTCTCGTGGTCGAATTCATTCTAGCTCTTCGATATATATTACAGTTTCGATTATATCGGATTACATTCCATCAATTAATCCGTTATGATACTTTCGTCTTTATCTCTGTTCTGTCACTATCCTTCTACTATGGAACGACTCAACATTCCAACCAATAAATCCAGAATGATGACCTTACACCAGACCACTGTGCTATGTTACTTTAACTATCGGAAAAAAAAAATCTTCCAATAAATATCGTTGAATGATTATTTAAAAACGTCGTTGGAATTCTATAAATTTCAACATCGTAATTTAAAGAGTATAATTTCTATACATTTGGTTTATTTGGTATGTAAGACATTCATGTTTCCAAACAAAAAAACAGAAACTCTTGCATAAAGTCTCTTGCAGCAAATGAAAAAGTATCACTGTTGTTATTAAAAATGAAACCAATTCCATCTTGAATCATAGAATTATAATTTCTATAACAAACATATTAAAATCACTATTGGGTGGTAAATCACACAGAAAAATAAAATAGTTTATACACAAGGACCGATTATTAAAATACTCGGAAATTATAACTGTGTCCACATATCAATCAATACATTTGTTTTTAGATTTAATAAAAGGTAACGAAACTAGTATTTTATGTACGACAATCACTTGTGAGATTATCACAATCACACTTACAATTGTGAAAAGTAAATTTTACCTGATTGGAATTGAATAGGACCGGAAGAAATAGATGAACATTGTTCTGCCTCTTGTGGAAGGTACACTATAGTTAGACATGAAACCGAGGCATTTTACTTGTGGATAATTTTTAAAATATGGCTTTTCTTGATCTTATGAAGTATATAAAGAGGACAGGTGTTAGGCTGAAAGGGCTCAAGAGGGCTAACAACCTATATGCCCTCGACCAATTATAGAATCACAATGGCCTTTTTATTCCGTAATGTACCCTTTTGCATAGACAATTAACCAGTCAACAATACGGAAATAAAGTTAACTACATTTGTTTGCGTGTTATCGTGTGATATTTGAAGGCACAGTGTCATGACGTGAGAGGGGGGGGGGGTAGGTGATAGTTTATGTGTCCGTAATAGAGTCATTAACCGCACGGAAGTAATACAATTTATGTAACCATTGGTTGTCCAAGCTGTAGATGTGTGCATAAATAAGGCATTACCTTTCCATACAATATGATGTAAAGCTTAGGGTAACAGACACATTGTATGGGGGTTAAAGCTCAATCACGTCACTACATGTATCTTCTGAAATCACGCGATATAAGAAGTTAAGCAGACATGCCTTTGTCGTTTGAGTATGATTACAGAAAATCTTATATGATAATAACTTTCGTTCACATATATTGTATATTGTGTATTTATATTACTTATATCTTGATAATCGTTAAATAAAACTTTTTTGAAGTTCTCTACGATTCGGCATTGGTTCTATCCTCTCCCTCTCTCTCTCTCTCTCTCTCTCTCTCTCTCTCTCTCTCTCTCTCTCTCTCTCTCTCTCTCTCTCTCTCTCTCTCTCTCTCTCTCTCTCTCTCTCTCTCTCTCTCTCTCTCTCTCTCTCTCTCTCTCTCTCTCTCTCTCTCTCTCTCTCTCTCTCTCTCTCTCTCTCTCTCTCTCTCTCTCTCTCTCTCTCTCTCTCTCTCTCTCTCTCTCTCTCTCTCTCTCTCTCTCTCTCTCTCTCTCTCTCTCTCTCTCTCTCTCTCTCTCTCTCTCTCTCTTTCTCTCTCTCTTAAAACAATTGAATTAAATTTGGGTGAGATGTAAAGTCAACGATATTTTATTCTTTGGAAAATAAATCTTAAAAGAAGTCCGACTGAAGGTTAGTTTTCATTATTACTTTTCTAAATCATGTAAGTGTTTGTAAATGCTAGGGATTTTTGGAAATTGAGGTATACATAAAAATCCTTATTTATTTATTTTCATGGCGAAATGAAATTCAATACTGTTAAATTTTCAAAAAGAGGTACTTAGAAACAAAATAAGACTACTTCAAACGTTATTGTTTTCAAAACTATGATAATATGTTTTTTTACATAAATAATATTATAAAAACACCCCTTTTAGTTTGAAAAAATACGTAAAATTCAGCCTTATACATTTTCAAGAAGAAGTACTGAGCAACAAAATTAAGACTACTGCAAACGTTATTGCTTTCAAAACTATGATAATATGTTTTCATACATAAATAATATTATAAAAACACCCCTTTTAGTTTGAAAAAATACGTAAAATTCAGCCTTATACATTTTCAAGAAGAAGTACTGAGCAACAAAATTAAGACTACTGCAAACGTTATTGTTTTCAAAACTATGATAATATCTTTGCATATGTTTCCATACATAAATTTAATAATTTTATAAAAACGACCCTTATATTTTGTAACAATAGATAAAATTACCCCTTATTACATTATCAAGAAGAGGTACTAACCAATAAAATTCAGACTATTTTAAACGCCATTGTTTTAAAATTAAGATAATAAGTTTGTATATGTTTCTGTAGATAAGTAATTTTATTAAAACGATTTCTTTATTTGGTAACAATAGGTAAAATTAAACCTTACTACATTTTTTAAACAGATACTGGGAAACAAAATAATAATTAAGACTATTGCAAAGGTAACTGTTTAAAAAACTAAGATACATTCTTTGTATATGTACATAAATTATTTTATTAAAACGATAATTTTATTTCGGAAAAATCGGTAAAATTAACCCTTATAGCAGCTCTAATCACGTTCACTTATATTTCCTGAAAAACGTAAAATAAAACTTGTACATTACCAACATATTCAACTTGACCAACTTTGTAACATCAGGGACTGTTAATTAAGTTGAAACTTTGTGATTGCTCTTTAAGATCCCAACTTGCACAAACTTTGATCTTACAGTTCTAATTTGATTTACTACTCCTCATTTTCTGTGCTTTGCTTTTATATAGGGTCATGTACAAGGTCAGGTTTTTTTTATATGGTAAAAAACACTGTACACATTTTTCCATTGTGTATATAGCGAACCAAAAGTTAAGTAATATGTTGAATTTTAACATAAATAACGATACAAAACGTGAGCCCAACTATTTCTACTATTAGAAAAAATAAAAGCCCAAAAGAGCCCCTAAATAAGCCCAAAAAACAGCTCCAAAAAAGATCCCAAACAGACCCCTAAGTAATGAGTCCATGAAAAAAGCCAACCTAAAATGCCCAAAAAAGTCAAAAAAGGCCCCAAAACAGAGCTAAAAAGAGCTAAAAAATAGAGCCCAAAAAGTCAAAATAAAGGGGCCAAAAAACAGCCCTAAAAAGAGTCCAATAAAAACCCCAAAAGCCCAAAAGGTGAAAAAATCCCCCAAAATATACCCCCAAAATGAGCCCCAATAGAGCACCAAACAAAAGCCCAAAAAGAGCCCCAAAAAAGAGTCCATGAAAAAAGTCCCTCCAAAAAGTCAAAAAAGAGACCCAAAAACCCCAAAAAGGAACCCCAAAAAGGAACCCCAAAAAGAGCCCCAAAAGAGTCGAGCCCCAAAAAACCACAAAAAGACCCCAAAAAAGAGCCCCAAATTCAAAAATGAGCGTCAAAAGAGCCAAACAGTGTCCCCAAAAAGAGTTCCCAAAAATAGTCCCCAAAAAGGGCCCAAAGGAGCTTCCAAAATATATATTTCACTAATTTCATGTTTTTAAAGTCTACTACTTTCCGGTGAACTGATAAGTCAGTCATAACTTATGTATATATTATATTTTCCTTATCTTTTCGTTTTAAACTTGAATTACAATTACAAAACGTATATGAGTTACTTGGACACTTTATTCAAACAAAAATAATAAAGAATACTTTACATAAAAGTGAAATAATTATTAAAGAAACGGAAAAAGTCAGTGTAAATTGTTTGGCGATGTCAAGTAAAGGAAACGAAGCCGTACTTAGAAATAAGTAATGTGGAGACAGTGCAGGAGCGACTTCCGGTTTGGGGGCAGTTTTGTAACTAGAGAAAATATTACGGAAATATAAAATGCAAATTATTAACTATTATTGTTGAACAAATTATAATGAAATATTGCAATAGATAATAAGATCCAATATTTATATTTGCCATGTTTGGAATGTAAAATGAACATAAAATAGAGCCAAAGAAATACTTAAAAGGATCAAAATTATTACTCGTAAATATTAATTAATTAATTAATACTACAATATTTGATCATCTTTCAGTTAGTATTGATTTTTAAAACCTAACACGTAATCTTTGTCTATTGTTTTATTGAAATCTGTTGCTCGTCAATAAATTCGCACTGGAAGCAAAATCGACAAAACTCCTTGTAGTAATCTGTAGGAATAAGGAAGAGTGTTCAAGGAAAATTTTTCAATTCCTCGTTAGTACTGATTTTTCTAACACAATTCTAATCTTAAGATTTATTAATTAAAACCCACGTACGGTAAAATAAACAACTTTCGACTTTTGAGGTTTCTAGTTTCGATTTGTTTGTTTATGTTAAATCTAACAAAACAATATAAAACATAATTTAACAAAAAACATAATTTATAATCTGGTAAAACACCATTCCTCTCGATTACAAAATCCGCTCTGTTATTAGATTTTTCGTCCTTCTGAATGTGTTATACATTTATTTACTTACTTTTGTACTGATATTTGGTTGACAAGCATGGAGTATACGCAATAATACACATAATTCTCGAATTGGCACTTTTGGGAATTACAAGAAATTAAATTAAAATGGTCTATAGAACTAAGCAATCTAAACTCATTGTATAATACAAAGTCACAACTGAAAATAACTGTAGATATTACCCTATTTTCGTCGTGTGACTTCGTTATTTGGCTTATGACGTGTTTCGAAACATATGTTTCATCATCAGATACGTAAAAGTTACAATTGTTCACATCACAACACACAACATAATCAACATTATGGTGCACATAGTCATTATGGTTTTCAAAGACATTTAAATAGTTATTTGTGCAACTAGTGAGCAAAGTGGCACTTTTTTAAACGAGAGACAAATGTTGACACACGAGGCTTGTCGAGTGCGTCAATTTTATCGAGTTTTAAAACGACACTTTGCTCACGAATTGTACATTATACTTTGTCTACAGTTGTTATTTTGTGACAAATAACAAACATACTTCAGCAGTAACACAATTTAATAAAACATTAATATAATATAATTAGTGTTCAACCTCACGTAGAAAAACTGAGGTTATTTATGAATATTACAAATAACTTAGGTGTATTGTTGGGGAAACGGGATTGCCAACTTCAAAACTCGGCAAACGAAAAATACTCTCCGTGTACATACACTGTCAATCATCTTTATGAATAATTACTTGCCTTTTCAACTTTAAAACGTTGTTTTGTTGTTTATTTATGTTATTTTACATGTAAGAAATAATCTAACATACATACGGGACATTTCCTGTATATTATAAATCAATTCAAATAAACTTAACCTAAATTTCGTTTTGTTCGGTTGCCATTCGGAGTGAGCAAAGTAGTGGACAAAGTGAAACTGTTGAGAAATCAGCTGTTTTGCAAACTAATTTAAATGAACAAAATGCCACTTTGTCAACAACTGTAGACAAACCAAATTAAATATCTTGAGATCGAACCAAAGCACATTCACTACTTATATAAGGGATATTTTGCAGAAAAGGTAACTGAAGAGTAGACTGTAATTCAATTTATTATTACTTTGAAGGATGTTTTCTTCTTCTCAAAGGACTCTCAATAATAGGTTTTATTTTGAGAATGTCTCTTTCTGTACTTGTAGCAACAAATATCTTTAGATAGGTACTTGAAAAACTGCGTTGTTATGTTAAGTAGCGTTAAAGAGGTGAATCTTCGAAGAGTAAATTAATTTTTGTGTTCCAGAACGTAATTGTTTTAAAATAATTTACTGTAAACAAAATAGAATGAAAGATTATACGTGAAATATTAATTTATGTTTTAACCTTTAATACATACACGCTTATATGCTCACACGCACACACACACAGATATTTTCCAGTGTTTTAATGTAATTATATGCCTTATGTTATAACGAAATCAATAAGCTTTCCAGTAATGGTCTAATATTTTAAAAAGAATATAGAAATAGATACATTTGTTGGACACATGTTAAACGTTTTATGATAGCCGACAAAGGTGAAGCGTTAGGGGGATATGTTATAAATCAGTCAGAACACCATTCACAACTTTAAAGAAAAAAGAGAGAAAAACACTTAAATTAGACCCAGAAGCATTGTAGGCAATTAAGTCATAAATAACTATAATATTAGAAACTTAAGGAGAATCACACACAAAACTCATAAAATGTAACGGGACTATAGTTTTCTAAACTGTCACAATTTTGAAACATTAAAATTTGATTGGCTGACAAAAAGTAGCTGCTTACGTTCATTGGTTAAAGTAAATTAAGAGAGAGGGAATAAGTATTTTTTAGCATCGACAAAGTAAAAATTATATAGAGAGTCTTGGGGAGAAACTCACATAGGGGTCGGCGAAGTAAAGCCAAAAGTATTCCTAATGTAGAAATTAGTATTTCCTATAAGTTATAATTCCAGTTTTAAGTAATAGTAAAGTAATAATTGTTTTTTAACACGTATGTTTTAACCGTGTTTGTTTTTACAAAGTAAAAGTATTTAACACCTTAGTAATCTTCGTTGCAGTACTACAGAGGTACATCTACAAAGAGTTGAGTGCATCTTCATAGTAATTTGAAGTGAATCATTTTATTGATAAATCACATAGTACAGTGTAGTGTTTGGTGAACATCATTAACAAGTAATAAAGTGAAAGTTCTTCACTCAACTATCAGCACTGGATCACTTACATAGGAATACAACAAAAGTGGATTTGGTATTGTACTAATTATAGACTTTAATTGAAAACTAAATTGTTAAAATTGCAATTCTCTGTATTATTAAAATTTCACTCACTGTATTAATTGTTCATTAAAGAGCTCCCCCTGAGCAAATAGTGTAAAATAAAAATCAAAAGCAATTGAAAAATAAATTCAAATAAAATAAAATATGTCAGAGTTAATGTTAAAGAGTATATTTGGACTTCATCATTAATAACTTTCCTTATGTGTTGACAATCCAAGGTATGACTAATTAATTCATGATTTTGATTTATAAAATATTTCTGAAATTATAATATAATATTTATCGTTAGAATGTATTATAAAATATACCAAAAATCACAGTAAAGCTTCCAATGTGTATCAACGTTTTCCCCATTTAAAGTCATATCTAGTCCACTTCTCGCTACTTACATAATGACTTCCGTCTCTCTATTACACATTTAAATTGGTGATTATAATACAATGTTTGACATAAATAATATTTCATATAATTTGTCATTTTTAAACATTGTCATATAAGTTATAATATATATATATATATATATATATATATATATATATATATATATATATATATATATATATATATATATATATATAATATAATATGTAATATGTTATTTACTTTTTGTATGAAATATAGTCTACTTGTGTAAGAGTTTAAATACATAACTTTGACTTCATTCTCCAAACCTTATAAGTAGTCTAGTTTTGGAATAGTTTAATTACATAACCATGACTTCATTATCCAAACCTTAAGTAATCTAGTTGTGGAATAGTTTAATTACATAAAAATGACTTCATTATCCAAACCTTAAGTAATCTAGTTGTGGAATAGTTTAATTACATAACATTGAATTCATTCTCCAAATAATAAGTAGTCTAGTTGTTGAATGGTTTAATTAAATAACTTTGACTTCATTGTGTCAAACCTTAAGTAATAAAGTTGTGGAATAGTTTAATTACATAACTTTGACTTCATTCTCCAAACCTTAAGTAATAAAGTTGTGGAATAGTTTAATTACATAACTTTGACTTCATTCTCCAAACCTCATAAGTAGTCTAGTTGTGGAATAGTTTAATTACATAACTTTGACTTCATTCTCCAAACCTTAAGTAATAAAGTTGTGGAATAGTTTAATTACATAACTTTGACTTCATTCTCCAAACCTTAAGTAATCTAGTTGTGGAATAGTTTAATTACATAACTTTAACTTCATTGTGTAATACCTTAAGTAGTCTAGTTGTGCAATAGTTTAATTACATAACATTGAATTCATTCTCCAAATAATAAGTAGTCTAGTTGTTGAATGGTTTAATTAAATAACTTTGACTTCATTCTCCAAACCTTAAGTAATCTAGTTGTGCAATAGTTTAATTACATAACTTTGACTTCATTGGGTAATACCTTAAGTAATGTAGTAGTGGAATAGTTTAATTACATAACATTGAATTCATTCTCCAAATAATAAGTGGTCTAGTTGTTGAATGGTTTAATTAAATAACTTTGACTTCATTGTGTCAAACCTTAAGTAATAAAGTTGTGGAATAGTTTAATTACATAACTTTGACTTCATTCTCCAAACCTTAAGTAATCTAGTTGTGGAATAGTTTAATTACATAATTTTGACTTAATTCTCAAAACCCTATAAGTAGTCTAGTTGTGAAATAGCTTAATTACATAACTTTGACTTTATTCACCAAACATTAAGTAGTCAAGTTTTAGAATAGTTTAATTACATTACTGTGATTGCATTCTCCCAAATCTTAAGTATTCCAGATGTGCGTCAATATAATTATTGAATTTTGACTTCATTTCCTGTCAAACTTTATTTAGTCTACTTTTACACTATTTCAATTATTTATTTTTGGCTTATTTTTGTAGACTAGTTGTGGTGTAAACTTGTGTTCAATATTTTACAGTAAGTACAGCAAAACAAACAGCCCAGAATTTTTAACTATTAATTATTTAAGAAAATTAAAATAAAGGCAAACAATCTGCTTTTTTAATACGTAGACGTTTTGCTTCAACTGAGTTTTCCTATCTTCGTTATTCAATAAGACATATTCCCAAAGTTTAACATAAGACACAAAAATGTTTCACAATTTGTGATGTAAATTTACCTCTCTGGGATTTGGCACGTTGAGAAGAGAAATCGGTGCTTCAGGACTGGAAACTCGATGACCAAGAAGTAGAAGTGGGAAAAGATGATGCAATATTAAATTTGTATCTTAACTACCCATTTTGTGGAAGCTTAATACGATTCTCTTAAAGGTTTAAATCCAACTTAAGTCAAAATCGAATTTGTAAACTGTACCAACTCTTATAAATTTTTGAGCTGTGTAGGATTATATTTTATGTCCATGTGACGGTTATACCAACCATTATGTTAAACTTCAAATTAAAAAGAAAATTCGTTGTTCTCTAAAAGTCAATTAAACGTGTTTATTTAAAAACAAACCATAGAATAAAATGTATTACTCGCCTTCTATTTTCATTAAATAACTTTTTTATAAATCTGGATTCGTGTAAGTGTTACAAAAATAGTTACCCTACAATGTCACCCGACACAGCACACCTCTAGACATCTGATTTACGGCGGGCAGAATTTATTTGTCTAACTGCCATAAATAAATGTCTTTTGACGCTAACAAAAGTTTTAAGTAAAATTAATGGCGTTGCAACGAAACATAGATTCGGGTTCATGTCCTCCCCCCCCCCATGCGTCTGAAATATTACTCCTCAAGGATTAAGCTTACCTAGGACTCGCTAAGGTTTAATATTACTGTATACTTTTAACGCCCAAGTGTTGAAGTTGAACAAGAGATATATTATTTGAACATGACACAGGTGTAGCATTAATTTATTATCTCTTTTGAAGATTCTTAAGTCAAAAGTAGTTTTTGGTACGAAGTTTCTCTGTAATTTGTGCAGTACTTTTAGTTCAAACACATGAACCGATATTGTGTGGAATATTTGAGGTAACATCTCAAAGTGTTTTTTTTTTTTTTTTTTCTCTTTAGATAGCTTAAATGTTTGGACATTTTTCATAAGACCTAAACGAATAATCGGGATTATCTCAAAATCTGCTCTAATGATTTAAATATTGTATAAATATGGTCTCTGAGACCACAAAAAAAATCTATGAGACTATAATAAAATTTGGTGGATATCATCTTCTTTAAAATGCCAGCTAGATCTATAAAGAAAGAAGAAAAATGTATACATCAAACGTTGTAAAAATTTAGTGAAATGCAAATGGTAGGCCTAAATATTTAATTGCAATTAAGAAAAATTACAGTTCGCAAATAATTATTAAAAATACAAAATTAACCTTGACAGTAGTAGTTGAAAACTCGATCAAAACGAATTTATAGCAGGAACCATTCAAACTTAGAGTTTAAATGTATAAGTAACTTTTTTTTTTTTTTTAAATTAAATTATTTTTATCAGAAACCGTTTATAAAGTTGGGGCTAGTTTATTTAACGTATCTCCCATAATAAATACTCTGGGATAACTCAATAATAATGTAAAATTAAATCTATTTTTTACTCACTTATAAATAGAAATACCGTTAAAGAAGGAATAGTTCATTTCTAACTTCACAGAGCCAAAAATATTTTTCTGATAATGAGTGTCTAAATCGAGAGGTAAGTCGTGTTAGCGATGACGTAATTACAAATACCCTGCATCCTTAATTGTTAAATGTAAAACCTATTTCTAAGGAAAAGAAATAGTCTACAGAGTATAATAATCCCTAATTGCACATGAAGATTCTTTATGTGCCAGGGTTCTCACTAAAACTTAAGCGTGTTGCTAAAAAAATATAAAATATGAACAGATCTTAATAATCAAAACACTGTTAGGCAACATGTTGTAAAAATCAAACCTAAAAATGGCACTCAAGAAACTTAAAACTTTATTTACAATCATTAATATGAATGTGAGAGGCAATATATTGGTGAGACTAAAAGACCTCGAAATGTAACTATTGGCGAACACAAAAATAACACTCTATTAGGTCTGACGGATAGATCGAAAATAGCTCAACATATTTTGGTCTAAAATCACGTATTTAATTTAAAAGAAGAAGAAATAATACGCCGATAAAAACTTGTAAAACTAATTGCAGCCTCAAATCATTACCGCTATCGGACAATCCTATCAGCCAAATCCGTTTAAAACTAAGGACATTATTATAGCTTCCGTTAATATAAAACACTGAAATAAAAATAAATAAAATAAAAATAATTCAATAACGCTGTTATTTTGCCGCTTTATCTAGAAATGGGAATCATTACGAGATCGTAGACTAAACTTAGGAAAAAGATTGTTTATCCTGATAAACAATTAGTCAAATTAGCCATCATTGTTGATCATTTAGCACCACCCATGGAACACGTACAGCTTAAAGAATCCTGCGGACGCGTTCAACTTTGTCCCCCAGAAACCATGGAGAGTACACACCTTGGAAGCAAGGATTTGCGAACTGAAACGAGCATCTCATCTAGAGTTCACCAATAAGGTCAAAGAGGACATAAGGAATAAGTCCTATGAAGATGTATTCGACTTGTATGAGAAAGTCAAGGACTTGCAGAGGAGGAGATTTGTCGCAATTTTTCGACTTACAACTGGACACGACTGCCTGAATGAACACCTGAAGAGGATGAAGATTTTGGATTATGACAACTGCACATTGTGTGAAAGCCCGGACACCGTCATGAACAAGGACCATCTCTTGGTCTGCAGAAAGCTGGATAAAGAGAAGCAGAAGGAAAAAGACCTCCATGGTCTCTACTGGGAAGCAAGATTAAAGATGGCGTGAGCCAGAGAAAGCCATTGGACAACAAGAACAACAATTAGTCAAATTTGTCTTTGCTTAACAATACCTAATAATTTATTAATAATAATAACAATAAATATACCAATTTTAATTAGTCCCTTTAACAATCAGCTACCTTTGTGATGTGATTTTATCCAATCACGATTGTATTTAGTCTAAGCTTTGACTGCTTCGGTCTAGTTTAAGGCTTGAACTGTTTTCTTACGTTATAGATTTGGTTCTAGTTTCCCACATGACTACTTGGCTATGTTGGAATTTATTCTCTCATTTATGACCTAAGTTTTACACTTGATAACAAGAGTTGATTTGTAGTCTCGAAACGTCTTGTATTGGAATTTATATTCTCAAATTATGGTAAATCACAGAATAAATCATGTTAGTATCATAAATAGAATACAATTTTGGTTCGTATTTGGTTTAGTTGAAAAGTTGGGAATATTTTAACAAAGGTCATCTCCAAAATTCATTCAGTCAAAAAAAATTAGCCCGGCCTACAATATATTTCCAAATGTAATATTTACAGTTAAAAACCAACTCACTTTAAGATGTATCGAGATATTTCTGGTAAGCAATTTGAGACAAGAGGAAGTACTAAAAGTCCTTGATGTGGAATTTTCGTGTTTCAGGGTCATTAACCTATTTCCTAATCTCCGTAATTTCAAATAAAGCTCCTTGATCTGTAATCGATAATTGCTGTAACCTGGCAGGGTAGGCACTACTAACTTTAACACATTAAATATTTATCCAAAATTGTATATTTTTTTATTAATTCTGAATGTAAATAATTGTTTAATTATATTTCTATAAAAAATAATATCTTGTAAAACCTAAATCGACTGTACTTATGTCATTCAAATTTTTAATAAATATGTTGTTTAGTTACCTAAATAAAGTGCAAAACAGTAAATCTGGTTTAGATATAATTGCCAAAACAAAAATGAACATTGATGAAAAAACGCTTGATTTTTTTATCAAATATGACCCTCACTGAAAAACGTCTAAAGCACAAAGGAAGCAAGTTTATACCCTGTATAAATACTTTTTTCAAAGACAACGTCTAATATACTTTTTCAATTTTTAACTAAAAAATACCAAACTGTTATGTTTGGTGACAATTAGTTTTGGTTTATTTTTACTTGGTTAGGAGGATGAATGAGAAAGAACATTTGTGTAAATTTTCTGCACAGTTTGTTTTTCAACACGGTAAAAAATAATTTCTCATTATTTATTATAATTACAGTCACATCTGAATAAGAAATTATATTTTATGAAACGATTTGTTGAAACAAAAATAAAATGTTCTATATTTTCAATTTGTGACATATTTAAAACAAAAACATGTCATATATTGGTTATTATCAAAATAAAACTATTTGACGTGATTAACTCTTGAAATTCTGTTTATTCACGTAAACCTTTCGAGACTACACCTATATAAATTATTTTAAACCAAAATAGTTGGTATTTATTACCAACTAATTAATTAACTAATAAATTAAATGTTGTTAAACATCAGGATTAGCCTAATAATTAGCTTAGAATAATCATACAATGTGATTACAGGATTCTTGGTATGAATTAGAAATATAAATGTAACAAATGCCTTTCTCGAAAACAGTTATCTTGACTTTTTGCGAATATTTAAAACTGGATAATATGTTAATTTTCATGAAGAAGGATTATTAATTTTTTATCGGAATAAAATGTTCTAATTCACTGATAATTTCAAATACATCATAGCTTTAGGAACTTACAAATAATTACTCTGTTCCTCAACAATTTAACACTTTTCAACATTATTTACAATATCAATCAAATTTTTTTAAATAATTCATTAAAATCACCAGAAAATCTATGTGAGGTTAGGTTATATAACACAATCCAATAAACGTATGTTCATAATGTTATTTCATGTCTGTTGTTACCTTTTTTTGACAACAAAACTTTCCTTAAAACGTCCTCTTAAAAAAATCACTGGAGGTAACAATTTGATTACATGACGTTCTAAATGATCACCGTCAACGTTTCAATATATTATTTAAGTAACTTTTCTCAATAAATATAGCCGATTTTATCTAGGCAGTAATTCTTTAGATTTTATTCAAGTCATTCAGACTACCTCTCAAGAGCTCATTATGGGGCAATTCCGAGGGACAATAGTAGGATGTATATCTATCTCTTTTCACTTCGTCTTAGGATATATATATATATATATATATATATATATCTTTCATTATTTCTAACAGGTCTCTCTTGACCAACTCTTGTTCTCTTCCAACCCTGATGGTATTCGAGGGATAGGAGTGTTTATTTTGTGTTTTTTTCTTCTTTTTTATAATGCAATGATGACCAAGAGGTTTTCTCCTTAACAAAAACGATTTAAAAATCATTCTTACTATCGGTGTTTGAGAGATAATGTTTCTAAAAAATGGATAACTGGAGACATAAATGGTCTAAATGCATTCCGAGACACACAGAACGTCAAAATTTATGAAAAAGTGACAAGTAAAAAATTTTAAAACACTTTGAAATTGTCCCTTTTGAAGTACTTTACAAAGCTTACTGCTTAGAAGTTCATTATTATATCAGGTGAATCTTAATAAAATAAAGGAGATAATAGTTGTGAGACTCACAATATACAGGCCTAATGTATGAACAAAAGTACACCAAAGGATATTTATAAAAGAAGCGGTCCTATAGCCTGTTAAGGTATTATACTATATAAACAGTGTTAATTAGGAACGGTAGTTTATCAAAGGTTTGCTATTCCTCTTAACAACCCCATGGTGTCATAATGACACACAAAGTGGCTTTAGTTTACAAGTAGCCAATCGCATTATCCTCTTTCTAATTAAGAGGATTGAGTGGTGTTACATTGACTCCTTTTGTAATCGTAAACTGTTGAAATTAATTTTCTAATTTAAAGAGATATACTTTTCTCATGTAACTAATTCTGCCATGTACACTGTGATATCAACAACTTGAGTTTCGTTTTAAATTGAATAAGATATTGATAGATTAATATCAAAAGTACATTTACGACGTGTATATGTTAGATTTAAAAACATGATTCTTAGACTATATATAGAAATAAAATGTTTATATTCATACTAAAAGTGAGTGTGATGATCTTGTCATTAAAACGTCCTCTTTTATTTATTTTATAAAGTAATATTTTGGTTGTTGACTCCTATTATCAGTTCTATACGTTAACTAAAGATTTATAAGACGGACGGACAGACCTATTTTACATTTTCCTTGTAATGTGTGTATACAATGCTTTACAATTTAAAAAAATGAGTGCGTAGAAGTACTATAGCGGATTAACAATTGTAATTGTTTTAATTGTTATAATTAATTATGAATATCTTGAATAAAAATGTCAACATGTTATTGTGTGAATAATGTTTATTAATATTTAGGTATTAAAGGAGGAGATGTTGGTCTAAGAGTTGATCTTTATAAATGTAAGAAGCGCGTTTACAATACAAAAACTAAGTTACTTTTGTAAAACTTTAAAATCGTTATTTGAAAATGGAATGGTATTAACATTCATTTTGACCATGATATAGTTGTAAACTTGAACAAGTTAAAATGTCGGAAGTACACATCCCACCATACCGGAAGTAAGTGTTTTGGAGGTACTCAGAGAAGAGTGTGAATACAATGCCTGGACACACAAAGAGTTATATCTGACAGGTGTGTTATTAAAGGAATATTTAATGTCGGTTAATAAACTTCAAGCCCATACATATGTACTGGACTAAAGGTAGCGTAATAATAAGGGTGGAAACCACCTTTGACAGGTTAAGTGCAACTCCCCAAAGGGATGACAGGGTAACTTGTGAGAAAGGGTGAGTTGGATTCAACAGTTTTACTTTCAATGAGGATATATTAGTTATTGAAAAATGATCTTCACTGTATTCCTTGATTAAAATTATTTTCTTTGACGAATTCGGCAAAAATAATAAAACATGTTACCAACCATCCAGTTATGGAGTATATTAGCAAATTTTAAACAACAAAATTTATTCTAACAGCTGTAATAATTGATATAGTCAGAGATAAAAATTGTCTTATTACTAAACATTGTGTTCAATAATACTTAATTCATAATACGTAAATATGATTACGGATTCAAAATATCAAAAAACTGAGACCAGAACACTGTTTTTAAGATGCAAGTTTGAAAATGCGTTCACTAAAAAGTAATAAAATTTATCTGACTTGGTACAAACTGAAAAATATCAGTTTGTTTTAAAAAATCGTAGAAACATTTCAATTTTGGCAAATAATATAATAAAGCAATTTCAAATTTCGTCTTGCAGTTTAAATAACAGCTACTAAAGTGTTTTTCGTCCCGTCAATCTATGATCAATAGTATTTTTAAAATTTTTTAATCCTATCAATTGAGAGGCAGTACTTTTATAAGAATGAAAGCAAGTTACCCCCACTACTTTCTCTTTTTAACCACACGGCCATGATTCTTAAGGTGTGAGAAGAAGATCAGTTACACCGTATGTCATGGATATGAGCAGAAAACAAAAGGGTTGAAGATGAATCGGTTTCTATTGGTGGGAAATTAAATACTACCAGAACAGTAATTGATACTTTGGCCAATAGGAAACATTCTAGAACAACATAACGATGACGCAGAGAGACATAATTAAACATTTAGAAAATAATCATGTCTATCTTTGAACAAATTTTAATTTCACATTCGAAACGTCTCAATTTTTTGAAATGTATTAAGAACTTTCACAGCTGTCTGCATATCATGACTGTCTTTTTTTGTTACAACACACATGTGCCAATTTTTGTTAAATAAGAAAATATAATTTTCATTTTCCACGTATTTTGTTTAGCACTAGCAAAATGTGAGTTAATGATACAATTTAATTCAATTAGTTCACTCGTGTTCTATTGCAAATCTTAGTTTTTAGCTCTATAAAAAATCAATAGTTTCAAAATGATAAATTGAATAAAGTAAAAACAAAAAACTCTTATATTCACAAATATAAAAATAATTAATCATATAATTTGTCGTTAATAATGTTCAAATGTTCGATGTAATATATGGAAACATAAATAGTAATTATGCAGCATATGGACAACGGAAATAGTTAGTGAAACAGCAGTTGGGATGATGTGAACCCTACTATACGACCCTCCAACAATTATTTTGTTTATCAACAACTTTGACTCATTATTACAATTTGGTCCAGGCTGGAGTAAACAAAATGGTAAATTGTTGAGAATAGACATTGTCTGAACACATTGTTTTGTTGGGGCATGTAAACAGACAACAGATGGGTTTTATAATCGCAAGGTTTGTTTAATAAATTGTTTATTAACAGGTTCTACCAGTAAGGGTGATTAAGAGTTACGATTCTTTTAAAACAAAATTTATTACGCTTTTCGTTATCTTACCCACTTCAAATACAATAACATGAAGTGTTATTAGAAAAACATTCCACATTCCTTTCTATTTTACTATCTCATATATATATATATATATATATATATATATATATATATATATATATATATATATATATATATATATGTAAGTAGTAAGGGAGGAGTTAAGTGTTGGAGGGAAACTATATTGATTTAAAATAATAAAATACACGTTTTGGCCATCAGGAACTTAAAAAGTTGTTTTTGGAATGATGTCAGAGTTCGTATGTCATCTCTTGTCTGTGCAGCCCATATTTTGGACACAGCATAAACTCCTATTTCTTTCTAACATATACATAATATAGAAAATGATCAATGGTGGGGGGGGTGACGTTTTCATAAATCCGATTTGAGATCACGTTGGATTTTTGTAAAAAAAGGTTTTTATACCGATTTATGTCTATGAACTTAGTTTATAAAATATCTAATTATGATAACACTACAAAAACACCCTAAACTGTGTGTGTGTGTGTGTTGTCTCAATTGTTGAGGCTTCACTAACATTGCTAGGCAGGAATGTGTGTTTGTTTGTGTGTGTTGTGTTTGTATGTGCAAGCGCGCACACGCGTGTTGGAAAAAAGTAGTATTGAGCACAACTTTTTAAGAGACTTGACGATATTATTTGTATTACTAAGCACACGAAACTGTGAGTAGTTCACAGATAATTTTTTTAAATAACAGTCAGAATAATAATGTAAAATCGATAGACACTGTTTAATATCGGAAGTTATCTAGAGTATTCTTATAAATATAATAAACAGAACACAAACTCCTACAAAATAGAGGCGCTTCAACGACAATGTCGGCATCCTCAGTGATACATTACTGTACAAAATAAAAATTCTAACTCACTTCAATTTATAATTAGTTTTTTGTTTGCTAATGTATCACTGAGGATGTTGGCATTACCGTTGAAACGCGTTTGATTAATAAACGTTAATTCTTTAGAATGTGGGTTTTATTAAGTAGCTTTACACAAATCCAAATTCATTCATTTTTTAAAAAAATTATTTTATTTTGTTCTACTATAGTAATTAAAAACATTATGAGTACCAACTTCCAAATTCTATGTATGTGATTACTTGTTTAGATATTATTGTATAGTAAAAAGTACATGCAACGCAATTATATGTAATTTCTATTATATGCAGGTAATCATAATTAGATTTCCTACAGTATAATCAACACCTTAGGCTTTGAAATTTCTGTTATCCAGGAAATACACAGGGACATTGATTTCAAACTTTTAACAAATACATTTTCATCCACAAAACATATCGCCTACAAAAACCCAAAACTAATCTACGACTCGTTGGAAATGTCTTGAATTTAAAAACAACTTATTGTTGTTAAGTTTTCAATTCTAAATTGTGGAGCAATTAATGTAAAGACAATTCAACGGCGATAAAACAATAATAAAAAAAAAAAAAAAAAACATATGAAGATGAAACATAATTGTTAAATACATAATCTCAAAAGTAAATATAAACTTAAATGAAAATTCTCGTAAATAGAATTTAAATTGAATATTAATAAAATTAACACTTTTAATAGGATCTGATACGTTTGTATGATTGTTGCTCATACAAATTTTTAAATTATCGTTTAGTGAAAATGTTTTACCGACAGTACCACTTTATAAATGTATGTTGTAAGATTATAATAATGAAAGAAAATAGTAAAATGAACGTGGAAGAGAAGATATAGAAGGACAGACAAGAAAACAGATCATCCAGTTAATATTTATTTTTATCTAAATTGGCTATTAGGCAATACCTGCAAAACATGATATTTTGTATAAAATGTGTATGTTTAAATTTAAAAAAATTAAAATGGGATGATAAAGCTAGAGTTTTAAAATGTGAGTTGAAATAAAAATGTAATATTAGAGAACAATGGTAGTTTATTTGCTCTTGGTTGGTTTAATTTGTCTTCCTCGCTCTGGAAAGCTATATTCCTGGGGCAGATGTTAAAGTTAATAGTTTGCCTTTGTTTATTTTTCCGTATAACCCATCCCTTTATATTTTTAAAAACACTGGAATGATTCTGTATACAACACCTGTTTGCAAGATCAAGGGTTAATATAAAACCAACCCATCTTAGCACGTGAGACCACCCTTAAAACTTTTATTCTTCTAATAAACTCTTTACTACCCGTTCTGTTTCTTTTAGGTTAGGTTTATAATTATCTTGTCTTGCAACTCTAATTTAACTTTCGTGAATGTAATATCATCGATGATCTCAGGATTACGACCAACATAACTATAAATAACTTAAAATTTGTCTAACAGTACGTGTTAAATATCTCCTCTAATCAGCAGAATACACTGAATAGTGTGAGATTCCTGCATTCACTAAAAACCATATTCCTTCTAGCAACCCTATAGCGTTAGAATGGTTTTCCCTGTACGAAGCTGATAAGCTTGTTCCATGGACAATCGAGAAGATAAATATGAAGAAAATCAAATCGTTATATATCGTCATGAACACCAAAGTTAAAATCCAGGGTGGGACAGCATCCGGTGAAGGAAAATCCTTGCGAGAGATCATGCAGGATACCAGATTTGATGAATGCAGCTGGGCTGCAGAGCCTACCAACTCATTTAAAGTCACATGCAATGGGAATTATAGTAGTTGCCTTAGAAGTATCTTGTTAGTGATTTTATTACGAAATTACTCTACAAGCTTCTTCTTCTTCTACTGCCTACTCGCAACTGAAATAATTATGGAAAAGGTGGAGTTGAAAGCTGTGGTCTACTGAAGTGCGGTTTTCGCTTTAGAAAGAAAACTAATGAAAAGAAATGGCCCAACAGAGTGATTGCGTGTTTTATTTAAATAGCGGCCAAACAATTAGTTCAAGGTAGAAAAAATATGGAACAACCTATATATAGTTATGACTAAGTACTTTGCGGAAATGAACAATATGCAGTTGAACCTTGCTAACACGAAATCCAAAGGATGAGATTATTATAAACGTTATGTCTATTTCACCTTACAGAGTATCCAAATTATGGGATTAGATTGTATTAAATGAAATTCGACTTATTTAACCCTAGATTACTACTCTTAGTTCATTGTCACGTGATCGCTATTCATTCGTAAATTTTACTACATTCTGTTTTTATTTTTATTTATATTTTTTAAACTTTACTTTAGTGTTGACTATTTTTTATATTAAATCCTTTATTGTTTTTAAATGTTTTAAAAAATATTTAACAATGAACTCCTACATATTTCAACTGTAAAAAAATGTCTTTTACCAACACTATAAGTACGTTTAAAAAAAATTAATCTGGAAAAAAAAAATCGAAACAAATATAAATACTATTTTATTGGAAAAATTAATCGGATATTCATAAAATACATCATTTATAAGTGTTTAATTTATATAAAAAGAGAAAAATGATTTACAATAAGTTCATTAGGTAGAATGGCAAAAATACCAAAATTAGAGTCCTGTCTTCACTGAGAATCACATTCCTTGCAGTGATTAATATACAATTAGTAGCTAAATCAAACACTTTGAACTCTAAAATCACTATTTACACAATAAACTATTTACAACACTAAAAACTAACAATATAAAAACAATAATTTACAAAAAAAATATTCAAACACTTAATAGTTAAAACTTTCGCAAACACTATTATTTCGTAAAATATACGACGCGAGCTTGAGTACGGTAATAACGGTTCAACTTTGAGCTTAGCCGAAAAGACAGTGGCCTCTATTCACAATGGCAGGGAGGTAAATAAAAAGACAGAGCGTGTCCGTCTTTTGTCTACGAGTTCTCCGAATTTTACATAGGGCGGGTCGTAATTTTTACGAATGAGTAGTGTTCTAGGGTTAATTTCGTTTTTAACGTAATTTACTATAAATTTGTTTTAAGTACAGAAGCTTTAAAAATGTAAATTCTACTTATCATTTAGTTACAATCAAATTTAAGTTTATTCAAATTTAATAATTGAGGAATCTTCTATTTATAGAGGTATATTTATTTTAATAAATTAAAGCTGCGAAATTCATACTGAACCGCAATATAGTTAAATGAGTTTTGTGTTCAACGGTTTTTCAAATTCTACACAAATTTCAATATCCATTTGTCAACATACGGTATCACAAAATTATGAAGAACTTAATGTCAAATCGATTTCAGTTCCGGATTGAATATTGTTTATACTTATTAAATGAGCACACTGCTTTTATAAATCTCTCCAAAAAATAGAAAATATAGTTAATGATTTACCGATTTTTTTCGATTATTCATGGTATTAAATTAATGATATACTTACAATAGTTATTAAAATAGAAAATATTTTTAAGTGGTGTTTTTCCACGAGTAACATGTGTAGGGGATAAAAATGTAAACTATCAAGTGCGTTATTTAACTATAACTCTACAGACAATGGTTAAATATGTATAAATGTTTTGAAAAAAAGGTAAAAAATTAATTTTAAAAACTTCACTTTCCGTTAATAATAAATATTTGACAAGGTTCGATGGTTTTAAAACAGATTGAAAAGACTAAGCAATAAAATAAACCAAGTTTAGTCATACATAGATTAAAGAAAGCTAATGAAGCCAAGCAAACCAGCAGAACTTAAAAGTTAAAAGTCGGTAGAAATAAAAAGTTAAGTAACAATCCGCCTGCTTAAGCTTGAAGATAAAGTGTATGTATAGTTTATATTTGAATGTATAAATTGGATTATGAGTTTTTATTTGTAAACTGATGTGTGGTTTATTATTTTATTTTATTAAAAATATAAATTTAATAATTTGTTCTTATTCAACGCAATATTATAAAATCGAAAATATTTTGCAATACTTTGAATTTGCTACATTTATCCAGCCTTTATATGGATTCTCCCTACGAAGTCATGGGTAGTCTAATATGGTTGCCGTCATTTGCGCCATGATTCTGAAACAATACCTTCAATTGCCTGGATTATGTGCCCCCAACAAACTCAAAGATTAAGTATATCTAAACCCTCTTTCCTCATGCGAATCTGTAGGGTTTCACTTTAGAATCTCTTCAAGTGCTTCCACTCTCTCACTATGCCTCTTTAAAGAGATTAGAAGACGTTAAAAACTTTATAACAAGATTTGGTTTTCAGAAAATTATATTCCACATCTTCATATAAATTCACGCATCGTCTCTCTTTAAGTATCCGAATCAAAAACAGGAAAATGGTTATTACAACCAATTAAATTGTAATATATTGTTTTTTTAAAAATTAAGTTAACAGAAATCAGTGAAATATCGATTTTCACAACTCAATAATAGTAAATTTTCGAAACACCTTAAATCGTTTGTGATCGAACCTTATATCGATTGTGTTTCGATGTGGTTGTTTAAGAACATCGAGCTAAGCTTAATGTTTATCGTGGGATACAAAACACCTGAATTATTGCTTAGTTTGAGATCTCCTGATTTCATATAAGAGGCTTACTGGTGAAAGTATATTGCCTGTATTTTATTATAGTTATCTACATAAGTAGTACACCCTTACCCCATCCTGCACCACAGTGTCAATAAGGTATTTTCATATTGTTATTACTTATGGTTCGCTTCAAATGTAAATGTAATCGACGATTTTAATGGAAAGGGGAAAATGCAGAACATGAAAAAGTAGATTGTCTATATCTGTTTTAATAAAAAATCGCCTGAAAAATGTTCTCATTATTTTATTATTCTCGACATTCATGCCAATAAAATTAGAGTGCTTAAAAACTATGAAAAATAAAGCAAAGAATTATGGTAAAATATTGTAATAATGGGACGAACACTGTGATATGATTCGCTTGTGTAAACTTCAATCAGTAACTAAAACATTTTCCTCAATAGACAGTTCAATTCTACTTTATACAATATAATAAGGCATTTCAATGATTAAATCAACATCCACAGTTATTACACCTAAAAATCGACATGGCAAAAAACTAAGGTTGATAAGGCAAGTCATCTGTGTCTTATTAACTTCGCACAGATGATAGAATAACAACATGGCCACGCTTTCAAATCCAATGTCATTTTATTATTATAGTCGAATATAGTTTGTGTCAGCATAATACATAATATACATCGTCTTAAAAAGATATACATCAATAATATTATACATGGTTTATTGTGGAAATTAGTGTGTTCTTTTATTTACAGATTGAAGTTTCCACAAGTTTGTTCATTACAGTGAATAAAACAAATTAGTTCCATTTTACATATATTGAACAATAATTACTGTTTTTTTAAGTTTATTAGTTATAGGAGATTTCATAGTTTATAGTAAAACTATGTATACATTCGTTGACATGGCAAAGGTGTTACCTTTGGTGATGGTCTAATCCAAATTCTTTATTTAAAAAAAAAAAAAAAAAAAAATGTGTAAATTGTAGAGAATGTATAATTAACTTTCAAAATACAAATAAAAACCAACAGTTTAGTGAATAAAAGGAGAGAAAAAAAATAAACAAATAAAAATGAATTATCTTAATAGAAATATACTTAATTTTTTTTCCACCTAAAAATAAACTAAATATTGTTCAAATTATATTAATTAAGCAGAGACAGGTTAACGAGGGTTGTAGTGGTATGAAACCGCTCTAAACACCCTTTTTTTAAACAGGAAAATAATGTTAGTATTTTTTGAAAGCTTTTTTTATTGTTTATCAAAACAGGCGCGAAATTAAACAAGAAAGCCGCCACAGAACCCATTTAATGCTTTCCACTCCATCAAAGATTTAGTATTAGGAGCTAATACCCACCACCTTGAGTGCTAAGTTTGTTATGAAGTATCTTAAACTTACTCGGTAACACTTAATAATACTTGTATGACAATCTGTAAGGTAACATAATTTGAATATATTGCTGTCTTGAGTTGGTTCTAATATCCAATGTTACTCATTTAATATTCACAAAACATATTTTACACATTCATTCACGACAGATGGATTCTAATGTTGTAGAAAGGAGTAACAATAAACCGTACATTTGTATTTTTCGTTTCCCAAATTTATTTATTTCAAATACTTTTAGCGTATTTCCAATAAATTTCCAACGATTTTAATTAACACTGGAATTCACTTAGGATGAAAGAAAGATGCAAGGAGACTTGTGAATATTGTAGGGGATCGGAAAATAACTCCAGGTTATATACATTTCCCCCCTCAATTAATTCAACACTGATACATTGTGCTCAAGTTGTATCTAAATTTTATATCATCTCACAGGTCGTTTTTAATATTTATTTTCAAAATTTGTATCTTTGAGGCCCGACTGCTTCAAGTTATGAAGGTAACATATGAACGTGGATCGATGTGTGACATATAAATAAAATTAAGGAATAATCCCACGGGATTGATAGATTTAATATAAACTTAATTAGTCTCCCGGTATAATTTAAAAGTTTTAACAAATTAGTGTTTCGTTTGCTCACTTATTAAACATTGGTTCAGAAAGTGGCAATACAAATATGAGAAAAATAGAAGACGTGTTAAATCACAAATAAGAAATGAATTCAAACTATGATTAACTTTGAGCTAGAGTTTTTACAATATCACTCGGCCATCTCAGGTCACCTTGTCAAACAAGTACTTTATTTGAAGAGTTAAGGAAAACTTTCACTGTAAATATTTACAGTTAAACTCTTGTTTTTACTTGAAACTTTGACATTAAACATTTATTTAAAAAGGTAATGGTAATGTCGGATTGTTTTAAAAAATCTGTCCCAGTTCCGAAATATATTATTTTAATGTGATATTTGTTTAACAACTTTTAAAACTTATTTTTATTATAAAGTACCAGTTATCTGTAGATTAGACCATAAAACAATATTTAATCTCTAACATTAAGTATATCTTATCACCTTGACTATTGATGTCGTTTGTTTCTAATTTATTACCTTTACAAACGTAGTAAATCAATAAGTCATCATTTTATATCATTATTTGTTTTTAAGTTTCTTTTGGATCTGTATTTTGTGATTATGTTATTAAATTAAATTATTATTTTAGAATTTTTTTTTAAAAATTATATCGTATTTCTGTTCTTCTTTTTAGTGTAATCTATACTTTTAGTCTATGAATGTTAATAATTACATTGCTTTTAGTAATCAATATTTAGAATTTTTTTTCTATTATTGTCATGTTTTTAAAATGTTGCTGCCTTGTACGAACTTCGTTGTTTTCTTAGTATAAAATTCAAGTACAATTAATCAAAGAATAAAAATAAAGAAAAATTGTTTAAAAGTAACTTTGCAAAAGTATTATTATAGATTCAATATCTCTACGGTAGGTACGTAAAAACTTTTAGAGATGTTTACGTATTTTGCAGCAGTTTACATATTTTGCACAAATCAAATTTTATAACAAACTATATTCCAACTAAAAGTTAAATAGTTTCAAAGTAAAGTTCATCTTGATTCTTAAAGTTCAACTTTTGAAAAACACGTGTATTGACGAATTTTATCAGAACAAACTATTCACTTACATAACTTTATTTAAAATATCCTGCTCTTCACCTCTTTTCAAGTTTTATGTTAGAATATTGAGGGAAGATATTACAAACAAGAAATGAGGTCAGGCAGTATAGTTTTGAAAATTAATTAATACAATACACATAACTTGGATTATTTAAGTTGTTATTTTTGTACTAAAAACTATTAAATTGTCAACTTTAATGTAATAGCAGATATTTCTTGTTGAAACTCCATATTCAAGGATAAAATAAAGCAAAAGCTTAAAGTTTCAAATATTTAATATTATAAATGAGCTACAATTGTTTCGCCTTGCGGCATCGTCGGGCAACTGATACTTACAGGTATAGACAACTATTTAAACATAAGTACAGGAAACTGAAATACAATAGAGAAATCGGGAAAGGTAGGGGATGACCTAGCAGGTAGATAAAGGTTAATGAACTATATTACGGATGGGTTTTAGAAGAGGTGACGAATTTAATACAATTTGGTCATTTAAGTTGAGAATAGGCCTAAGTGAAATAGATCTATTTATTTCTAAACATTCTAAATTATTTAATCTATTGCTTTTATTTTCTATATGTAAGAGTTTAACATTCAATTTCGGATCAAAACTATGACCCGAGTCCAAAAGGTGGTTAGCAAAGTTAGAGTTTCTATAGCCATGTTTCCAGCTATTTACATGTTCTTTGATTCTAACTTTTATAGATCTACCTGTTTGACCTATGTACTCAGAGTCACAATCTTGACAAGATATTTTATAAACTCCACTATTTTTTAACATTTCTTTTTTATCTTTATTATTAACCAAAATTTTCCCTAGATTTTTTGTACAATAAAAGGCAACTTTTCGATTACATTTAGTTGAAATAAGGATACTGATTTTATAACTAGTTCTGTTGATATAAGATAATTTACAATATCTAACTCTTTCAATGTTCTCGTTATGGGAAGAGTAGACTAAATTTTCAGCTCTACGCTTTAACTTTTTTCTTAAAATATTATCTATTAAACTAACCTCATACTTATTATTAACAGCTGTTGCCCGACGATGCCGCAAGGCGAAACAATCGTAGCTCATTTATACTATTAAATATTTGAAACTTTAAGCTTTTGCTTTATTTTATCCTTATTAAATTGTCATTTAAAAAATTATATAACATACAAAATTATTTGTTTTATTGCTTAATAATACATATTAGTATAGATGTTACTAATATTGTTACTAACCATATTGTCACTTGGGATATTTATCGTAAATATCCATTTTAAAGATCCTGTCTATTTAGTTGTATTCAGAAATATCCGGTTTTTTCCCCTTTGTCCTTTCAACGCAGTGTTACAGAAGGTTGAATTAAAATCTAAACATATTTTGCTGAAATTACTTGTAAATTTCTAATTGTTTTTTTACTGAATACTAATTAATGATACTTTGTAAATACTCCTGTTTTCGTGTGTAATGCCTATGGATTGAAGAGCAGGTGTGTAAAATTTCAAGATTTAACAAAAACTCACAAACTCCATATTTTGATGTGATAAGTTTATTTTTCCGGTCTTGTATGACTTATTTAAAATGCATTGGACCTCTCTTTATGATTATTGAAATGATCTTAAATATTACAGGGCGGTATTTAACGTTTGTGTTAAGACAGATATCACTGTAATCTTACTTTTTTACACAACCCTATGCGGTCTGCTAACAAATGTGAACCTCTTTGGGTTTGAGTGTGAGCGTGAGGGTAGGTTGTGTATCTTTTGAATGGGGCCTGGAAGCAGTGTCAGCCTGGACCGGGAACTATACATAAAGACCAATTCAGTCAGCCAGCATTGATGTGCATTTTTATACTAAATTATTATTATTAAACTAAACTACAGTAAACAAAATATTGTATAATATTTGTTTGGGGGTTGACTTTAATAACTTAGTTGTCCTTACGTAAATAACTGCTAAAATGGCCGAATAGCCACGTATCACATCTTGTCGGGGTTAAGACAGTTTGTAGCGCACCGTAAGACCCCGGGTCAAGGACTTACCCCAATCTGGCCTAGTGTGCCATTATTTGGGTGGAGTGCATAAGGTAAATTAATAACAAGACACCTAATCTAAATACTTAAAGGGGTAAAGTATGGAGATGTGGGCGGGTCAATCTCGTTGCCTTGTGCACGATGATTGTGTGCTTTATTGCTCTACTTCGGCACATGCCAACTAGCGGAGTGGGGGAAAGCTTAGACCGATTAAGATTATATTTAACCCTGTAACCTGCAATGCGGCAACCCGCAATGCCACGGAACCCCAAGATCTGCTGCACCGGGGATTGAGTGGGCAATCGGTGGTGTAGAAAAAACCGCACGTAGCATAGAGAAAGTTATGTAAATAGTCAAAAAATATTATGTAATGAGTGTTGAGTTATTTCGGCTATATTCCGTTTTGAGATCCAGAATATTGTTATTTAAATGATGTTTGTGAAATGGTTAGTACAATGCAACCCAAACCCGCTTTATGACTTAATCAAATTTAATGGAAATAATGAGACGATTATTTAATTACACAAAACAGCTTTAATTGCGACATTATGTTTCGCCGTTAAAAAATTAAAATTTAATTAAATTTGATATGTGGACCTATTTTGGTCACACCCCCACTTTTTTTACATATTTTTAATCATTGAGCACCAAAATAATTTAAACGTTTTGTCAAAATCGGTTATACAATTTTGAATAAATGTTCTCAATTACCGAAATAACAAATTGGTTGGATTCACTCCAAAAATGTCAGTTCGTGAATTATCTGCAAACACAAAATATCGGAGCTGTTATAAAACATGACAATTTTTCAAAATCCTTTAAAATGTAGTGAAATGTGAAGACTAATGACGCAAACCAGTGTGCGAAATCTCAAGAAAAATTATTACTGTTTAGTAATGATTGAAAAAAAATCAAACTTAGACAGGTGTCATTAAAAACCAAGGATAAGTTTATCGCACGAGCAAAGAAAATTTAGGCCCTTATTTAAACATATACAAAATTTTAAAAAGATGTAGTCAATCAATGGTTCATTTTAACTCTTTGCTTGACAACCAACAAACTGACAACGTTTATGATGATTAGTTTTGGTTCGATGGTTCGTTAGTTTTTGAGAATGGGTGAGTAAGAAAATTAGTTTTTTACACCATTTGTCGTAATGATAAACCTTTATAGTGAAGAGTTAACAGGTTAAACATTACAAAAACAAAATTACAATTGGTTCAGTGAACAGTAGAACTCACTTCTCAGATTTTAGCAATTTCAATAAAACTTTTTTATATCTAAATTGTATCCCAACAACATTCATAACTCAAGAAATAACAGTAAATAATAACAGGCATCTGTTGCAGAGAGAAGTAAAAAAAAAAACTTTATGCATTATGTGTTTGGTCGTAACTGCGTAACAAACAAACATACAGACGAAATGGAAAATGGTCAAGTTAAAACGAAACTTTGCCATGTCATATATGAGGCGTCATATTTCTCCTATAATATAATCTATATTATAAATATAATAATATTTTTGAGTTTACCTCTCAAAAATTAGGCAAAACAAAAATGATAAGGCACTTATAAGGTTGTTTTGCCTTATTATGGAATTCACCGAGTACCGACTGTAGTCACACTTAATACTCTCAAAAATTGTTTATTTAACAATATAAAAGCGATAGGAGAATATCGCTTTATTAATGAGAATTAAGCTTAATGTTTACTGTTAAGTGATACAGAACAAATGAAGTATTTATTGCATATTATTGCTTAGTTTGTGATCTCACAAGTTCTTTAAGAACTCTCTGATAGGAGTATATTGTATGTATTTCATAACAGTAAACCCATATAAGCAGTTATACTACTATTACCTCCCCTCTCCCATTCTATATCACTTTGTTTTCAACGAGTCTTTTTATGGTTTTCTTATAATAAATAAAATAGTTACGTAGATCGAAACTGTTTGTAAATATAACTGAAATGTTCAACAAAAAATGGTAAACAATAACGTATAAAATATTTACACTTTTACTACACTATTTTAATGTTATCTTTTAATAAAAAGCTATTTTCTAAAGTCATAAGAATGGATGAAAATGTTCTAATTTAATTTGTGCTTAATTTGAGCCTCTACGCTCATTAATATACTAGTTGTTATAATGTAATGGAAATGATTTGATTATTTATTATAATAGCAGAGATTTGTTGTTCTTTCTCAATCATCTTATGGTAATTTTCTACAGATAAAAGGAGGGGATAAGCTGAAATTCAAATTTAATTTTGCCCCCCCCCCCCCCCTAGTTTCCATGTAAAAGTGAATAGTAATACAATAGTTCTTTTCAACAGTTTAGGTCATAGTAGCTATCAACAATTTGTATAACTAAAATTGTCTTTTTAAATTTTATATTTAGATACAAAAAATGTATAACCACTATCTCCTACAGTTGCACATATGAAAAAGTATCAAAAAATAAATAATACTATTTGGTTATCATTGTGATTTTTTATTAAATGAATACTAACCCTCTTAAGAGTCTCTCTTTTAAAGTAACTGCTGTGAACTTAACTGGATTTATTAATACAAACGTGGGTATTTATTTTTAAACATTAATTTATCTCCTCTATTTTTGCTAAAATACAAATATTGTATAGATTTTTGTTCCACTACTGCTATGGGGTCAGAAGGATAATTTGTTTTTAAATTGGTATGCAACATATTAAAACTCCATTTATTAAATTTAGCAGATAAACAAATTAGATGTAAGATTTCGTATTATAATTACATTTTTTGTAAAAACAATAAATAAATACATTTGTGCACACTTAAAAAAATCCATCTTTTCTGTACATTAGAAGGTGATACATATAGACGACTGTGTTGATTCTACTCGTACTTTTAATATTAAACGACATATTATATTGTAATTTAACAAAATCATTCCTACATCAAAGTGGCAATATTAGTTTGGAATTGATGCAATGTTTACTTTTGCTGTAATTAATACTTGTATTTCTATCTAATATTGTTAGTAATAATCTGTGTTTAGTGTACTAATATAGGTCACAGATCGAATAATTTATAACACAAAAAATATGAATAACATACAATATGAACAAATAATACAAAAAAGTATAATATAAAAAAGTATTCTCTGTAATCCTTTCTAATAGCACTTTTATATTTGAGTATAGGGAGCAAATTGTGTCCAAGACATTACAAAAAGTGTTATACTTGCTAATACCAATAATAAATGCTGAGAATTCCTAAAAAAAGTCTTTCTTAAAATATATTAAATTGAAATTGCTTCGTAATTTTTAGGTTTGTAAAATACCTTACATTTTAAAACCACAAGCAAGTGTAATGGTTTCAATCCCAATTCTTTACTATAAAAAACAATTACAGTAATTGAAAAAAATGAAATATAAAACGCTGGACCTCAAGACACAATATAACATCTGTATAGTTATAAGAACCGATTCCAGGACGGGAGTCCAATGAGTGGAAAATTTCATAAAAGACGTTACAAGATTGAGATACATGTTTATATCTTATAAACACGGCAATGGTGATATACTGTGACAGAACTATCTAATATTTATGTTGATATTTGAAGTGAACAGAAGGGAGGATCGTATCACCTAATTGTCTTAACACGCCAAAATCAAAGTATTAATCCTTTTCAATGATTAATATGGTAAAAACAAAACAAATTTTTGTGTTTACAGTTGTTGACAAAGTGGCATTTTGTTCATTTAAATTAGTTTGCAAAACAGCTGATTTCTCAACAGTTTCACTTTGCCCACCTTTGCACACTACTTTGCGCACTCCGAATGGCAACAGAACAAAACGAAATTTAGGTTAAGTTTATTTGAATTGAATTATAATATACAGGAAATGCCCCGTATGTAAGTTAGATTAATTCTTACATGTAAAATAACATAAATAAACAACAAAACAACGTTTTAAAGTTGAAAAAGGAAGTAATTATTCATGAAGATGATTGACATTGTATGTACACGGAGAGTATTTTTCGTTTGCCGAGTTTTGAAGTTGGCAATCCCGTTTCCTCAACAATACTTCAAGTACTTAGGCTAAGTTATTTGTAATATTCATAAATAACCTCAGTTTTGATGTGAGGAAGAACACTGATGTATTAAATTAATGTTTTATTAAATTGTGTTACTGCTGAAGTATATTTTTTATTTGTCACAAAATAACAACTGTAGACAAAGTATAATGAGCAAAGTGTCTTTTTTAAACTCGATAAAATTGACGCACTCGGCATTTTCTCTCGTTTAAAAAAGTGCCACTTTGCTCACTAGTTGCACAAATAACTATTTCTTATTAGGATGTGTTTTATTTTTTGAATCTGTTTAGTAGTCTATGACAGAAAATTAGTCACAAGTTAATGGCGGGAAAAAAATAATGGGAAACACGTAATAGAAAATGTAAAAAACAAATGTACTTACATGTATGTACTTACAATAATTATGTCTTTATTATGTATAGAACTTTCAGATAGCGTTTGTTGTAACTTATAAACAAATATTTCAAAACAACTTCAAAAGTGTAACTTTATAAACAAATTCTTCCATTGACGCATCTAATTTATTTTACTTATCAGTAGACCTTTATCAGTAGAGCTTTCGGCTATTTCTCCATTCATCATACCGTCGATTGAGCTCAGATTAGTATTTGTCACATCAAAGGGTAATAATAACAATATTTTAACTGTTAATGTATATTTGGAATGAATTAAATAATTGGAATAAAATTAAATTGATTTTTTTTTAATTGGAGAAAAGAGATGGCCTACTTTAAATAAAGTAAATCTACTAAAGCAACCAGTTGTCAACAAGCAAAGAATAGAAAGTTTGTAATACATGTAAACCAATTTTTAAAAATTTATCACAGCAAATTATTTAGAATTTCCAGATGAAATTATAAGCTAGTATAAATACTTTCTAGAATATGGGCATAAAATCTGTGATTTTATTGTTTTACAATATAAAACTATGTACTCTAAACGATGAATTACATTTTTTCTGCTATTGATTTTTAAATATGTCTCCCACTTTCTACCAATATGACCTATATTTTGTAAATTGGACCACTTTCAATTCTTGTTCAGATATTTATCATAGAATTAAACGCTTGATAAAACAGAATTTCAGGTTTTTAAAATTAAAAAAGTGGTTTGACATTTTCTTGCCTCTTTTTACACCTGAATTTGTTGTAAATATTTGCTTAGTTGTGATATCTTCGCTTTCCATTTCTATGTTATTGGACGCATGTTGTGAACTTGTGAACAAGGAATTCCATGATGTTATTTTAACTAGTACATTGCTTACAATTGTTTTCTCTAACGAAACTCTATAGACAAACTCTTCTGAAATTTTCAATTTATTGAATACAGATTTTTATTCGTTATGAAAGATAAAGTTTCAGCTCATATCTATATTATAATATGAAATCAGTGATTGAGGACTTCCAATGTTATTTGTTGCTTAACGATTATTCTGTCTACCACCATTGAATTGATATAAAGCGTGTTAACAACAATAGAAACAACTTTAACAAAACAGCTTTTAAACAATACTTGAGGTTCTTCAATTAGTCAAATGGAACTTCTCGCAAATAAAGAATTTTAAGGGGACTAAGTCAATATTAATATCCAAAGTTAAATATTTTCATTCGATATTTAACGTAAAAGCAAATTGTAAAATGGCGCTTTTCAACTATGCATTTGTTGAAGTGATTTTAAATGAAAAAAAAATAATCAGCAAATATAATAGTCGTCTACAAAACGTATAGATATTTAAACAAAATTACCGAGTATAAAACCATGTTCAATCAAAAATGGGGGATTGGTTAGATCGTTTGTTCAATCCAACTGCAAATAAATAATGAGAGTGGTGTGTCCTAGATACAAAGTTACTAATATGACTGGTTATAGATGTGGTCAGAAGTGGCTGGGAATAGAGCTGTTTTGAAACTATTTGGTGGTGCCTTACAGGTGGATATCCTTGACAAGGATTTGGGTCAGAGAGAATTGAGTAATAAAACCCAAATTTAATGAGTATGGCTATAGTTTCATACCATTATTCTGTACTGTACTGATAAAAGCACTGGTTAATGACTTTTGTCCTGTATATTTTATAGAAACTCTGGGAGAGTTGTGATTGAAAAATACATCGACTTCCTTATGGATTCCATAAGTTCAAGACTGAATTTGACAGTTTTCCTAACTGCGAGATTTACTTTCACTTGAGATCGTCGAATTAAATACATTAGGGTTTCAGTTTAAATGAGTGGAAGGATTAAAGAAGAGTACAACATTGGAAGATAGGTGGAGTCACACTATCCGTTAAGTATTGTTTATTACCACAAAGGTAATTAATCTTTTTCACCAATAAATGTACACTCTATTACATTCCTTACATTTTAAATACTCAGTCATAATATCTTATATTTTGCTGAGAAAACAGCGTTTATTCTAGCAAATTTTGTACTTGCATGGAAATTGGAAGTACCATTTTGTGTTGGGAAATTTTTTTTTTTAACTATTATTTTCCGTTATGTGTATAGACACTACGTAGCAAAAACTAGTATTAAAATTTCATATTTATTTACTGTTCGTTTAAAAAAAAAAATACATTTTATTTTGTCAAAAAATCGAAATGTAAATATTATATGAATATTGTATTTTAAACGTGAAATATAGATCAAACAGTCTAATAGTTTTATTGAGATTCGAAACTGTATGTGTAAATATAGGGACTTTACTTACCACCATTCATTCATCAATTTAAAAACAATGTAAATTATATTATTTTATTCAAATGTAAAAGTTAATCATATCACCAAACAATCGCGCTCATTACAATTTTATCTATGCTTCGTATTAAAATTAATTTAATTGCAATAAATTTAATTACTTATTGTGTCTTATAACTTTAAAATTATAGATAACTAAAAATTAACCACTGTAAGAGAAAATGAAAAATCAACTAAAGTTTATTGTGGAACAGTGAAATACAACTTTGTGTGTCTTAATTCCGGTTTAAGCTTTTGGAAAAAGTATGTTCTGGTAAATTTCGTGGTAAAAATCAAGGACTTTTAATTAACAAAAAAGATAAGTGAGATATCATGGAAACCATTGCATATCGTATAGCTACATAATAAGTTATAACGACGTAATGTTGAGTGATATAAATTTGTACTCATATTATTTATAAGCAATTATCCAATGTACTAATTGTGTAATTTGTCCAATCTACAACCAATGCTAATTACTTTTCAATCTTAATGTAACCTTCTCAGTTTTTAAAATAAACTAGTTTAATTTGTTTTAACACCTCACTTTTTCAGGTAATATACATAATATATATAAATTTATACGTTTTAAAAGAAATGGTAGAAATTAAAACTTTATATTGTTGTAGAATTGATCACGGTTTCAAAACATCATGCCTTACATTATAAACTGCGTGGTGACTGTTGATTATACAGGGAAATTAATCCAACTTTAATCCCCTGTCAAAGTGGCAATATTGGTTTGAAATTGATACATGTCCTGTTTACCTTTCCTGTAATTAATATTTGTATTTATATCAATAATGCGGGTTGTATTCTGTCCATTGATACAGGTCTAAATTATTTTTAATAAAGTAACATGTTTGGGGAATATCACGATACAAAATTAACAATTCTTGGCAGATAAAATTTAAGTATATATTGTAATTATAAGAAAAAATAAATTTTAAAATATGTTTAACTTGGAGATTTATAAGTCTACACTCCATATATCTTATTTTTAGCATTCCTTTGTCTATCTGAAGGGATAAAATTGTTTACAATTTGACCTGCCTTGTTTAAATGTAATATGCAGTTATAGAACTACAAACTATACTGTAAACAAAAAATCCTTAAATTTAAAAAGTAATTATTCAACTTTGGACTTTCAAACAGAATTTACATTTTCATAATTTACAAGACCAGAAAAGCACCATGTACTAACACGAGACTAACGAGCAAACCATTTCATACAAACTCTGTTGTAAAATTCAGTTAATATGTTTATTGATTGCGGAACACGACAACCTATTTAAGCAACATCCCATTGTTTTGTTGACAATAGTTATAAAATTAAAGTCCAATCAGCTCATCTAACGTCGCCAAAACAGAACAATTAATCAGTCCCACAATGAATGTAAGTATAAAAACAATTTAATAATTTATTTGTAAACTAGAATAATTGGAATGAAATTGAAACTCCCTACAATAAACAAATTACAACAATGAGATATGAAAAAAAAATTGAATTATGATATCTAACAAGGGCCATGGTGATCAGGAACATTATAAGAGTCAAACTATAACACGGTTTTGTTTTATTAAAACCAAAAGCACCTGTCTGAAGCTGTTTATCCAGGAAGGTACAGGATCAAAAGAGAAAAATCTACCCACAGATCGTTTTATATAATTTTCACTTCATCTACCAGTTTTACTATTAGGAGCTTAGGCCCACCCCCTTAAGTGCAACATATGTTCTGTAGCGCTTAAAGCGACTTTGACAGAATACATATCTAGGTAATTTTATAAATTTAAATGAAACATGATGCAATTTGTTTTTAAAAATTGTTAAGACGTGCAATTTATTTGTATGCGTTGTCCTGAAATGTAGCAAAATGGGACAGTTCCTCGTCTGATCTTCATAAAATAAAATACTAACTGGTACCGCTCAGAAGATTTGCAGTTGAAATTTGTACAGTGGTGCAAACATAAACTAAATACTAATATAACAAGACATTAAGTTCAGTTTTGAATCCAATAATGATTGCTACATGAAAAGCAAACATGAAAAACAAAAACGTCTAAGCTGTTTATCTTCATATTTGACCAGAATTGTGCTTTAGCCTATTTGTCTATTTCTACAATTTGAGTACGTATGGAATTGTCAATTTTTTAATTGTACAATAAAAAGAGTATTTATTTTTATTTTAATATTGAATTATTTATTTTAAATGTAGGCGTTCTAGAACACATACTACAATAAAAAAATACTCATAAGAAAATCAAATTATAAAAATTCGCGTCTGTTTATTTAAATTCATATCTTCTCCATCAACTTACGTGTGTGTTAACCACCGTATGTTTAAAGTGGGCCGACCATTCGACTTACAAGACGTTGAAAAGGATTAAACTGTGAAAAAAAAATAAAATAAAAAAATTGTGCTATGTTTTGATTCGAACCTCTAGTGCTGCTCTATATCTGAAAATGACGACTTAAACTGCTTGTCTACGAAAACAATTAACAATAGTCTCTAATTTAACAACAGTTGAGTACATTATTCAGATTATACTCCGTCAAGATTATAAAGACGTTTATTAAACATTTATTTAAAAAGAAGATGTCGAGTGAAGTAGGTTACCAATACCTAACCTAGTAACCTGGACGTAAGTAGTCAAAACTAATACTAAAATGTCAAAGTAATAATAAAAACTACCAAATTCAGGATAGCATAATTACATTCTTTGCGGATGTATTTAATTTACTAGATGGCCCTAGGCTACTAGGCTACGCTGGTGTTTTTCACTTTCATCCTCTAGCTTCATCACTTGATAACGGAATTGATTTAAACTCTCGAAACGTTGTGAATTAGTTTTTATGCACATACACAAGTGATGGCGACTTTTTGATTAAACCATATAAATTAAAAATAAAACGATTTGCTTTAAACGTGAGGGAGGAGAGGCAAAAGAGTGATTGAGAAATTACCTGAACGTGGAGAATGGTAACTTTATATTTTATTTTTAAGAAAATACGATTAAAAATAATATAATAGAAATTGCTAATTTATCGAAAAACTCCAGCCTTAAACATTTAGGAATGAAAAGTACATTTACAGCAGGAGATGAGAAAAAACTAGTTGTGGAGAAAATTGCAATTTTTTATAGCATATATTATTTACATTCTCCTTATAAATGTAGAACTTAAATAATATTATTATTTATTATTTCCATATTGCCTTCCTAAATATAAATAATATTATACGTAATATAACTTAGACAATACTCTATATTTCTTTTTATTATTGAGACACATATTATTTTCGTAATTTTTAAATCAGTATAACATCCAACTGTGTAACTTAGTACAGGTGATTCTATAAATAGAGGAGTTTAATAACTAGTTCAATTAACATAAAGGTAAATGCTTTCAAGGATAAATCTACTGCCCGATGATGCCGCAAGGCGAAACAATTGTAGCTCATTTATATTATTAAAATATTTGAAACTTTAAGCTTTTGCTTTATTTATCCCTGAATATGGAGTTTCAACAAGAAATATCTGCTTTTACATTAAAGTAAATGCTTTATTGGTTTATTAACCCTTCAACCTGTGGGTGTTCACTGGAAAGAGCCTCCTTTTCAAGTTTTTCCGAGTTATTTCCTGTGACTTACACTATTTCCCATTCCCATGCAGGTGTCTATTTCTGATCTATTCTGACGTCATTTTTTCACCTCTCTGTCTTCACCCATTCCTTTTTTCTGTTTTCATCCCAACCCTATAGTTTAAATCGACCCGAGGTGAAAGAAGTAAATGACACCGGTCTGTGACATACTTAGTGACCTCTCACAGTAATTAGCCTTACTCGATGAAGTGGATGAAGTGGTCGGGTTAACCATACACACACACACACACACACACACACACACACACACACACACACACACACACACACATATATATATATATAGCTACTCGAGGGAAAAATATATAAAGAAAATAACAAGCTTGTGATTATGTCCCTTGTAAATCAACGAGCTGGTAAAATAGAGAAAGCAGTCCATGATTACTATCAGCACGGCAAGCCCTCCCCTTCCTCGACAATGTGGAGATGAAAAACCTACTAGAGGAAGATCAAACAAGTCTAATGGTGGAATACTACTCCTACTCTAATAAACACCTAACAAGGAGAAGAGAGTCCAGAAATGCTTCAGAAACGTGGATCCCGTCACAAGAACAACCTGGTGGGATAGGTACCTACGATTATTACCTAATAAGAGGAAACCACTTTTGGTAAGTCATCAAAGGAAACCAAAGGAACATTTTGGAGTGAAAGAAGCGTCAAGAAAACAAAAGTGCAAAGAGGTGACCAAAGAAATCGCCTCTCAAAAATAACCTGAGAAAAAATAAGAAAAGTATCAAGAGACACATATTCCTATTTACAGTAGAGTAGATAATTCATTTGCCTAATCTCAATTAGGTTAGGCGAATCTCAATCTAGGCTAGCCATTTTTGACGAGACCTAAATCTAAAACTAAACTACTTAAAACAAAATCAATTTAGACTAAAACTAAATAATAATATATACTACACTGTATTGGCACAAGATGTCGGACTAACACGAAAGGCCCAACATGGCTGTGTGTTAGTTCAACTAATTATAATACGATTCCAAAAACCTGTTGCGCTCAGATATAAGCCCTAGGACCATACCGGCCCTATCGCTATTGTTTAGCAAAGCATACTTTTATATAAGGGCACTGCAAAAAAAAAAAACGAGCGACGATTGCTGCTCGAGCGTTGTCACAGACGTCTTCCTTCACTGCTCGTTACTGCACGACTTTTTTGTTATGAAGTCGGTCGCGCGCATAACGGATAGAGAGGGGAGGGGTGCTAATACTGACTAAATCACCACAGTCACTCTCTCTACCGCAAAAACATAAAACAACCGGTACGCCGTGAGCGGGACGGGAATGGATGTTCGGACAAGGTATAAAGGTAGTTAGTGCTAGAAGTTTTATTGTCCTAGTGGTCAGCTCGACAAAAAAAATAATTAAACGCGAACACTTGGGTAGAACACAAGTGCTCGCCCTAACGACTGTTAACTTACACAAACTGGAACCCAAAAACCCAATAAATGAAGGGCAGAGATGATAATGGAAAGGAAGAAGGGGGTGAAAGGAGAACCGAGAAGAGAAAAAGAAAAAAAGAAGGGGAATATCCCCCCCGGTGCCGTAAACAATTTTTTTGTACTGACAATGAATCACTATCTGGTCTGAAGGTGTACAATTATCGTTCAATGTAATATGATATGATCATGAATATATGTAAACTCACAATTTTTTTTATTATTTTCTTTTTTTAATATATATTCTGGAGGTTGCTTACAAGGTAGAGTACAACAAACTGAAAAGTTATACCGCGGAATGAGACTGTGGATTTGAAGGGAATTGCCATAGGATAGGTAAGCCGTACAATTGTTTATTAAAACTTAGACTAAATGTGGTTTATTACAAAAAAATTTGGTAAAATGGCTGATGGAAATTTACGTGAAAATGCAAGGTGGAAAAGAGTTTATGGAGGTACGTTGTGAGGAATGGGTGAAAAGAACAGTAAAAAAGGTATATTCCTTAGCAACGCCTTTTGTACTATGGTAACCGAGTCCCAGAATTGTCACATGAAGTTCTTGAGTACGTTAAGACATATTTCTACAGGAACTAAATCATAGGTCCGCCAATTAAGATGGCTGTGTTAGTAAATAAGTAGGAGTCAACGATGACGTCATTTTTTGTTTCTTCTACTCCGTTCACCGAACAAGAGTCGAAAGATTCCAGGTCAGCAACAGGAAATTGCAAAGAATGAATGCTTGACCGCTAGCTTCTTGAAGTAGCCTATATCCAGTAGCGTAGAGCTTACACCCAGATGTTGACTCTTCAAAGGCTAGTAGAAGACTGATGTGTTCGTGACTGGTCACTGTGACAGCCAAAGGGCGTATATGTATAAATGCCTTAGTAACTCTCATTATGGCGAAGCGTAACTCTGGAAACTCTCTTGTACATTATTATACTTTGTGACGTTGGGCGAGTTTTGGCCAGGTTGATTTGGGTTTGGAAGAAGGTGGTTGGTTTCAAGATTCGGAAAAGGTAGACTGGTAACGGAAAATTAAGGTGATGTAAACAAGTTGATTATGAAAAGTGTAGTTCGTTAGAGAGATAATTACAGGGTCACTTACAGTCTCATTTTACAAGTAAAACGTTCACTTATAAACTAGAAAATTAAGTTGGTATTTAAAATGTTGTGTAACTATTAGTATATTTAAGGGTTTATATAAGGACACATAGGGTGATAAGATGGAAATTTTATAGGTTAACAACGGATATGGGGGTATTAAGAAACTATGTATACAATTACAGTAATTTATAAGTGAGAGATGTTGAGAGAAGGATTGTTGCATATGGTGTAATTATGTTAGGTAGGTTTGTGGTAAAGGGTGGTGGATACTTAATTAACTATAAGCCACTTTTATTTTTATTTTTTTATTTATATTTATTTTACTTTTTTTTCTGTGGCGTTAGAATTACAAATATAAATCGATGGGATTGGCAATCACAAATATGTTGCCCGCCCCATGATTATAAGACCCACGGACCAGATATACAGTATAATAAAACGAAATACGTGATTTACACTAAAAGTTAGTGCAAATACACTGGATGTAGATGATAAGTTGAGGGTGGAATGATGTAGGTTATTAGCAATAAAATATGTGTAATTACGGCGGGTTGAGTAGAGGGTAAAGAAAAAGGATTAAGAATTGGTTAAGTGGAAACTAATGAATGAGCAAATTGATCCTAACAATTACCCTAATTTTTTTTATAAACCAACTGTAATGCAGGTAATGTTGTTCTTGACCAAACACAAAAGGCAATCAAAAGGCCAAAGAGGAAAGAAAAAATACAACTAATCCTATACTAACAATAAGACAAAGAGTAATAATCAACTATGAGAAGAATACGAATGCTTGACCACTGACAATCATAGTAAAATTCACACATAGAACCTAAAGTATTAGTAGGTCAACAAGGGGACTTGAGGAGTTGAAGGGAAAAAGAGGTTTAGGGCTAGGTAAAGTCGCGGCGTTGAGGCACTTTGGTTAAACTAAAAAGACCGAGATTTGTGATAGAAAAAAGAAATGTTTATAAGGAAGGGAGGGTTTATAAAAAAATGTGGTGGTAGTTAGGGAGGGTGTATGAAATAATTAGGGTATTTGGATGAAATTGATAGCGTATGATGTTTGGGAGTGGGGGTGGAAATGAGTGAGGTATGAGGTTTGAGAGAAGAAGCTAGGATAAGCTACAGCTTAATCCTCATGCAGTAGTAGGCGGAACGGTCGGGCATCCCAGGCGAGGGGATGGCACCACAAAAAAAAGTAATGGAGAATAGGAAAACAAAAAAGTTAAAAAAAAAATTAAATTCCCGAGGTAAAAAAAAGTGTAATACCATTCCATCCACAAGTGAAAACTGATGAACCCGAGAGTGGATAAAATAAAGAACGAAAAACCCCTAAATGACCTCAGTCCGTCAAGCGCCATTTCGTAGAAGTGCGGCCTTAGCTATACTTGGTCCGCATAACAGACGAAAACAGAGTGGGTGGGGGGGGGGGGTTTATGAGGTGAGTGATAATGGACGATGCAGGTGTAGTGTTTTGTGTGGTGTGAAAATGTAGGGAAAAGAAGCAAGAATTGGGAAAAAAAACTAAACTAATATCACATAAGCCTATTGAGATTGGCCCAGTGACGACTTTGGATAGCTGTTTATCTAAGTTGGCAGAGCACACACTTATCTAGCCGAAGTTCCGACTAAGGTTTTGAGGCTGGATAGTGTTGCGTTTTTCTGTGTTACCTAACTCCCCGTTTTCGTTAACTTAACGAGCATCAAATAATGGATGTTAACCAATGATGTTTTGGAATAATTTGGTCAAAACTTTTTTTCATTTGTTCCATAACCCAATTAGGCGATTGTGGAGATTTAGCCACCATTGGCTTCCCCCTTCCCTTTCCTATCCGGGAAGTGAAGGAAGACGTATGTGACAACGCTCGTCGCTTGTGCCCTTATATAAAATTATGGTTTGCTAATCCCACAGGAATAAGGCCGGTACGGTCCTAGGGTTTATATCTGGGCGTATCAGGTTTTTGGAACCGTATTAGTATTATGATCTAACACACGGCCATGTTGGACTTTTCGTGTTAGTCCGACATCTTGCGCCAATATGGTGTAGTTTATATTAATATTTAGTTTAGTCTAAATTGGTGTTGTTCTAAATAATGTAGTTTTACATTCAGATCTCGTCAAAAATGGCTTGCCTAGATTGAGATTTGCGCGGTGTACATTTGTTGATTTATATATATATATATATATATATATATATATATATATATATATTTTAAATTATTATTATTTTTTGTCGTTTATTCCGGAACTGTAGTTGCTATTTTGCACACGGGATGCGCCATTAACCTTTACTTTTCGTTAACATTAGACAGATATGTTGTTTTTGTACCTATAACTCACGAATGGATTAATTTAGATAGATGGAGAGACATTTTCTACGACTCCTTGAGATTACACTTTAGTAAAATTTGATCAAAATCGTTAGAGCCGGTTTTTATTTAATATATATATATATATATATATATATATATATATATATATATATATATATTGTGTTTTTATGGAAACGTTTTTCTTAAATTGAGTTATCAAAGTAATGAAAAAAATTCCCGTGAAATTACCAAATTAAGTCCACCCACCTAAGTATGGTTAAAATTAGAGCAAGCTTTTGGGTAGTAGAGAACTGCACATACCACAGACGACAGATAAAGAACCCCAAAACCCATGACTCAAAGAAACCCAAAAACTAATGGGGCCGAAAAAAGTCAAAACATAACTTTCTATATAAAAGGTAAATGTGAGAAAATAAAATTTGAGATCCAGAAAACACATTGAAATAAAGAAAGATCTGTAATACATAGTTAGGTGTAGTAGTAACAACAAATTAAGCTAAATTTTAAAAACAAATTTATCCTAATTTAGAACTTTATTCTGCCTAATAAAGACATTATTCTGAAATTGAACTTTACCTGGAATCAAACTCAAAATGTATTCTGATAATTTATTTCAAGATTGTATGAGAGTTAGAGTTTAATAATTTTAAGAATATATGAAACTTGACATTGTGGAAAATAGTCTAGGAAATACGTAAATTTGTAGGTGAATAATATTTAGAAAACGTATATTTTTGTAGGTATCAGAACTAACTTCTTATTGAGATATTTAGGTAATTAATTAAAGAGTATAAGTTAGTTAGTAATCCAAAATATAATTACATCCTCGATTGTAAAGGATTTGAGAAGACTACCAAGTATAATAACCTTAAAGTTACCCGAACAAATGTGTTGAAGCTCTGTGTCATTGAAGTTTGTGGTAGTTTTACTTATAGTCAGTAACATGAGAACGTTTGTCCCCACTTCCTATTAAACTAGTTTCGTTCTTTACAAGTACTTTTCAGTATATAATTTCACCACTCATTGCATTGCAGAAATTTATAACACTGACTATTTTCGTACTATTGGAGATGAATAGTCCATCATTTTTTAGAATTTTTATTTTAGGTAAATCTGCATAATTACTCAAAATAAAGCAACAAATCACATATTTGTATATCCAACTTTTACGACTCACGTCTGAATCATTCAAAACTTCATGTTAATTTATTCATTAATGGTAGAATGAAAGAAGGAAAAACAGAAACATGTTATTAATCTTCATTATGTCGACATATATGCAAGAACAGATTTTTAACTATGGCACCACTTAATGTCTCTCTGGTTGCTGTTAATAAATCCAGCGATGACGTCAGAAAACTGTTAACAAACCGGAAATAAATACGTTGTCAGAAACATGGTGACATGTATTTATTCAAGAACACATATTTCTCTCATCTAAAGAATAGTTACAGTCTTATTATCCACGCAGCTGACATTCGACTTTATAAATCTGATATAATGTTTGTGTTCTTTTAAATTAATGGAATTGTTTTGGATTAATTAAAATATCGAATGTAAAATATAATTATTACGAAAAGTTTTGTTATAAATATGATGGATACTGAATACATTTGCGATGTATTGCTTAGAGTTTAGTAAACAGTAAGTAAATTATAGTCAGATAAACTTCTTAAACAATTACAAATTAGGATGACTTTTAATTTCAGTGTTGAAAAGTTTACGTTATAATAAATATTGATGTACAATTTATTGTTAAAGTAAACAGATAAACGACGGTTAAACCTTGATGGTTTGCATTGTTTGAGTTATTGTATAGATGATGATTATTTGTGGATTTCCTAATCACGTTTCTATTTAGTCTTAGTTATCTGTTCATATCTGGTTTCAGCACAGGGCTTCTTAAGTAGGTTTCCTGATTTAGTTTCTAACCTACGAACGTTAATCCACACATTCAAAACATTCTCTATTAATCATCTGTACACCGAAGCAGGTAAAATCTGTATAAATATACCAATAAGGACGAATTTATCGTAAGTCGAATATTTAATTGGATAGAAATGTGATATTTCTTAAGTGATTATAGTTCCAGACTTGATGTTACATAACTATCAGAAAGATATCCAGGAAGCTGAGGATAATGAGTTAATAATATTACATTAACCGATTTAAACACTTGATAAATAAGGATCGGTAACAACCAAAACAACTTTATAGCTGCAGTTATTTGTAAAGAATAGTTTTAATTGACTGTTCTACCTATTCGTTTACGTTATTCAAATACCAAGAAGAACAAATAAATATATTGGATGTGCGAAAGCACGGACACATGCTAGGAGTTGTAGTAATACTGGAAATTATAAGAAACCCATTTTAATCATACAACAATGGTGTATGTTAATGACTTTGCTCACCAAAGTGTATATTTCCTGTTATTAATATTTATTTACTCAAAATACCCCATAAATATCTCTAGGATACATTTTACATGGACTTATAGTTTATGAAGGATAATTGTATGTTTTCTTAATTGCAATTATATTTTAAGTTTATTTATTGCCAAAAAAACTAATATTATAACAGTAAATGTATTTGTTGTTGTTAAAATTAAGGAGCAAATTAAAAGAGTTCGTTGATTTTTATGTTTAATAAAAGTAAGTCAATAAGAAATTTAAAAAAAAAAATACATTACCTTTTACCCCTTGTTTTCTTTGTATAATAAAATAACGGTAGTTTAAGTTTCATTTTATATGCAAGCATTCTTCTTTAGCACACAAAGACGTCGAAGTTAAAAATCACTCAACACAAAATGTAAGTAGTAAAATGAACATTTACGTAATTCAATGTATCATGAACGTAGAAATGTATAAATCATATAGCTGTAAGTGTAATGATGGGGGTAATAATATGTGTATGAAGTACATAAACATTTTATAATTATGAAATCACCAATGGAAAGTATTATTGTTTGTTGTTACATTTGATTATTATTTACTTATATACTACCTTAATTAGAATAAAATATATAGTTAAGATTGAAACACATGATGTCGATAAGTAATGTATAGATGAGCAATCTGATATTTTTATTGTGGAAATAATAAACTACACTTGACAGTGTCGTTCATTATTGTTAATAATTAAGTGTAATTCACAGAAGAAGAATTAAATTTATTTTATTTTCAAAATGTTTCATGTTCAGAAATAGAGTTTATTTCTTTAATTATTTGCCACAACTTTCCTTCTTTAAACTTTTAGGTAGACTAGTTCATTCGTCCCCCCTCCCCAATCATTCCAAGAATTTCTACCCTTCCACCACGTCTAAGTATTATATTTTCTCATCCGATTCTTCGTGTGAAAAGTTTAAAATAAGATAAACAAAGACCACTAGAAGATACAAAATAATATAAAATATGTTCTTAAATTGTGCACAGACTGCAGCTGTACTGGAGGTTTTTGTGACACTAATGCTTATTTATAAGGTGTTAACTCGGCTAATCTGGTTATAGAACTGAGCATGCGTCGACATCGTGCAAGACAGATTTCACGTAGTGTTATGTGCGAGCTTTAAAAATGATAGCTTAAAATAATATTCCCAATCCCATAATTTCTTAATACTGTGCAACTAAATATAAATAAATATTTGTATAGTGTAATCAAATCCCTTTATAGAGCAATTAATCTTACTATGATTATAAATGAAATCTACGCAGAAAAATAACAAATAGAAAAAAAGGTAAATATTGTACAAAACTTGTAACTCAAAACGTTTGAAAAATTGTTTTTTGCCTATTGGGCGATGGAATAATCGTCCAAGTAATGTCAGAACAAAATCGTGTAGAGTTTTTGTAAAAAAGTCTATATCGTTTGGTCTGGGACTTTTGCTATACAGGTATGTTACAGTAGGTACGCAGTATACAAAGTTTGGGGATTATTACCAAACGAGACAGTCGTATTCAATAACGGCAATGGCAGATACATAATTTAATAAACTGTATTATCAAATTTTAATGTAACAGCAGATATTTCTTGTTGAAACTCCATATTCAAGGATAAAATAAAGCAATAAAGCTTAAAGTTTCAAAATGTTTTAATATTATAAATGAGTTACAATTGTTTCGCCTTGCGGCATCATCGGGCAACTCTAATCATCTAATCGAGTTGCTTGATGATGCCGCAAGGCGAAACAATTGTAACTCATTTATAATATTAAAATATTTCGAAACTTGAAGCTTTATTGCTTTATATTATCCTTGTATTATCAAATATTTTAATATTAAGCTTTCTTTAAATTGTTGTTAATTCTTTCATATCTGTTTCCACTATAAGCCATTGTTTAAGTTTATCAATTTGAATCACTACCATCGCAGAACTCATGTTTTCTATGACCACTTTTATACCTGTTACATGCGTAAGGCCTTCTAATTGACCTCGTTATATCGACAACAACAGTTTAATTATGAAAATACATTTGGAAACAGTTGAATATTGCAATAATGAACTTGAGTTATGGTACCTATCAACATTACGAGGATAAACAGTTGTTCAATTAATTATTTATTAAAAAACTCGCAATACAATACTTAAATTATTTCCTGTAAAACAGATTCATACGTACTTTTAGTGATACAAATATTAAGATTTCAAAAATAGCTTGAAAAGTAACACGTTTTCGTAAGAAGCCTAATATGGTCAAAGTTTAAATCTCTAAAGCAGTTACGTATATACTATAGATTTATCCAATATAATGGATTATCGAGGGTATATAAAGTACCCCCAAGCTGTGTATCATAAGTAAAGAGCATTTCAAGGTTCTATTAATTTTGTGTGTGGATTATTTTTAAAATACTTGTGTGATAGTTGAATTTAAAAAAATGTCGCAATTTCAGACCAACTTGTAATTACTTGAATAATTGTAAGGGAAGAAAATAGGGGTGGAGTAGGAACTGACCTAAGGAAAAACATACATTGAAAAAATTAATATGAATTTTTTACTGCTAAACTAATTACATTGTTTTTAAAGGCGAAAATGTCAATAAAATATAAAAGTACAGCAGAATATGTATTAAAACTACATTATATACAGATGGTACCAATGAAAAGAATGATTTCTGGAGAATATCCCAATTTACATTTGCAATATGTATTATTGTTCTATAAAGATTATGAAATAATGAATAGATAACTTTAGTTTTTCAAGCAGACTTACAACTTCTTCTGGTTTTACATCTTAATTGAAACTCGTTATGAAAAGTCATATCGTCCGAAACTATTATTGTTGTGTAACTTAATGGTGATGACTATAGTAGAAGGGGTAGGGGTGACTAGTAATTGAAGTTACATAAAGGAGAATATATAATTTCAAATGGTAAAAAGAAATAGAAACGTAAACGTGTTTCTTTTATCACAATTCAATTAATTTTCTAAATTAGTTTTAATTAATTTTAATATTGAAGGGTAGGTAACATGAAGTGTAGGTGTAAATAAAGTGATTAGAATAGAGAGTTACGTGCAGGGAGCGTTGTTATCGCATCAACCTTTAACACGCTATCCTGCTATACCCATTTGTTTGAAACCAGAAATCCATCCCCCCCCCACTTCATTAACCACCTCTGAATTAAAATATCATTAGCAACACGATCCTAACGCTAAAATTGCTTATCCTTATTTTGGGGGAAGGTGTTTAGGGGATGTGAAGAATGGTCAGAAGATCAGTTGTAAATTGTGTTTTCATTCTGAGTTGAATATTTTTAAGAGTTTAAAATAAAACTAGGAATTATACCTTGAAGAAGAAGTAAAAAATATAGTAGTCGTACAAAATATACATTAATTTCGTATAATCATTTAGTAAGGAATTCTTTAAACCAATAAGGAATGGGAAGGATATATTCATGAGTATTGTTAGAATCACTGACAAATTCACTTTAGTGAAAGTATTTAAGATGTCAAATTTATTTTAGAAAATATTTTTAAATAAAATAGAAGAGAATTTTTTTCTCAGAATCGTTTTATACTATTTATGTCACATCAGTAAAAAAGAAATAAGAAATTGATGATCAACAATAATAATTTTTGGGAAATAAATTATCCATAAATAAGTAACTTAAACATTGATTAAAAATCAGTTTTAAATGATATATTCATTCTGTGCCATGATTGCCAATAATGTAAAATGAAAAGATCGATTTTGACAAAGTGAAGGTGTTTAAAAAAAATAGTAGTTGTGAACAATATACATAATAGATTTCATCAGGTTATTTATCCAACACAGGAAATCTTAAAAATTACAGACAATGTCACTTGGTTAAAGTTATTTGAGATGTATTGTTTATTTTGGGTAGGTAATGTTACATTGATGACAACAAGAGAGGGAGGCAACTCACAGACAATTTTGCGATTGGTAGTTTTGAGTTTTAAAATTTCGATAGCTTAGTATATCTTTATAATAATATAATATAAGTTTATCAAAATGTTGTTACAAATACACACGATGTCATTTAAAAGTTCTATTGAATTAAAAGTAAATTCTAAATTCATTCAGAATTTGTCTATATATTTGAAATAGACCAAATTCAATTAATTTCTGAGAAGAAATGAAAACGCTATGGAGGTTTATAACATTTTTATACTTTTAACAATGAAAATTAATTTAATGGATATTATAACACTTTCTCCTATACAACAATGAAATATTTTATATTTATTTTAGACGAATCCATAGACAGTTATTGATACTGGGTGAATGAGCAAAGTTGAATATTTAACAGAATTTAACAGTTGAATAGAAAACTCAAAACTTCTAGTTACTGTGGATAATTTTCCCTTACTTCCCAAATAACGAAAACATCGGGCAAAATATAGAAATTATCAGAGGTATAAAAAGGTTTACTGGTGGTCTCACATATTAAGAAGGGTTGTTTTAATTTAACCCTTGTTCACGCAAACAGGTGTTGTATAAAGAGCCATTCAAGTTGTTTTGAAATTGTAAAGAGAATGAGGTTATGGTGCAGAAAAATAAACAAAGGCCAACTATTAACGTTAACATCTGCTAGGAATAATACTTTGCTGAAGAAGCGAAACTAATTAAACTATTCAAGATAAAAAAATCTCCACATACCTGTCTTCGTTATTAATTTTTTTTTTGCTTACAAAATATATAAAGATGCAATTATTAACTAACTCATTTACCATTATGAGTAAAAGTCAAATGTAAATTTATTATTTACAAAAATATAAAATAATCATTTTAAAATAATTATAAAAATAAATATAATTTAACTGCTTTAGTTAAACTAGTATATGCTCTATAGTTATCAAATAACTTCTGTCAACAAAAGGTCATTGTACTCCTCATTTCTTTTAAATATTTCACAGTTAAACTGAGCATTCTATAATTAAATACGTGATGTAATTAATAAATTATGGTTGTCATTTCAAAAAAAATAAACTTTTAAAGCAGTTTTAACTACGTACCAAAATCAATTTATCACATCCTAAAAGAAACAATAATAACATTAATCTAATAAAATTAAGCTAATACTCGGGTTTTGTCGCTGAGGAATGGTAGAATTAATTACCCAGTGATCTAAGTTATGGTAAGTACTGTTAATTAATTAGTGTAATTTTAAAAACTGTAAAATTTCGACTAATTTTAAAGTGTCATGACTCCAGAAAACTGAAAAAGTTATTTTCAACATGACGTCTTTCCATTGTCGTTTATGTCTGTACGTAAGCACATTAGCGGCAACAAAATGTCGTCTGGGAAGTGTTTTGTGCTTATTATGAACCCTATCGTTATTTAAAATAAAATCGGATTAAAAATGTTAAAATGGTAGCCATTTTAACCAGTATTTTGTTCCTAGCCACCTCTCACGACCTCGATGTTGTATAGGTTCTTACAAGGTCCAAGAATTTAACTATCGATCATTCCATTTAGAGGATCAGCTTGTCCATCAACTTGTGTTTGTTCTGTCAGTTGTTAGTAAGTCAATTGAAATAATTACGAAAATTAGAAGAAGAATCAAAAGTCAACCTTGACAGTGCTCACAAAACTGTAAAGGACAAAACTTTGTTTCAGTAGAAACATGTCGTGCACAAATTGTAACATGCTGATCAGATGTAATTAAAGTGCACACTTTCTGGAATTCCGTGTATCTATTGAAATGCTTCTAAAGAACGGATAAATTTAATATAACCTTTTTTACAGATACCGCCTGACTTAACACCATCAAATTTCTTCTTCTGGGAAAGTTCCAAAAGATCATTGTTCAATGGAGGGCAATCAAAGAACAGAAAGAAACAATAATAGGCTAAATATTGGCTTTAATGTAGAAAACTCTTAAAGATGTATATAAAAACAAATGTTAAGTTGTGAATTGAAAATTAATAACGACACTTTGAAAACCTTATGTAAAGTACCTAGTTACTAAGTAACACATTTGTTATCAGGAAATACATTTAATTATTTCAATAGAACTAAAACTGCTTACTGCCAAGTTGGATTCTGTAGTATCACATTAAAATCTGAACTGATTTGAAAATAGCCGGCAACATTTCAGTTGCATAACAATTCTTATAAACATTGATTGTTTCTTTCATAATCAAGTTTAGGGTATTTCCCCAAAATGGTGTATTTTAGTGTCCTACGACAGGAAGTTGTCTAAAACAAAACGTATTTAACATCCATAAAACACATTTTTGTGAAGGGAAATAATAACAAAGAACAGATGGCAAGTCTAAATATATTACTGCTTGGTGACTTTTATGTATCTCTTTTACGATGCGGTGTAAAACTGATCGTTTAATTTCTGATATTTTGGCATTGTAAAATTAGATTTATTATAAACCATGTCCACAACTTTTACAAGTAAATTAGTCCTTGTATTGACCTCAATTTATAAACGCGTGTTCAGGTCTTATTATTTTTGAAATTATGACTTAGGATTAACTTAATTATATTTACATTTATGTGATTTCACTAAAAGATGAGTAATAAACTATAGATAATATATATATAATAAAGTTTTTTTTTAGTTTTTATTAATATAGTCTACCGAAATATAAGGAAAAAGTTTATTTAATATGTATTGTCTATTATTTATACTTTGATTTTTTGGTGACATCATATATATTGAGGATTTTTAGAGTATTTATTTCTCCAAAGAAATTAACTAAGAGTACAAAAACCCACAACGCTTCTCTATAATTACTAAAAAAATTAAAGATGTAGACGTAGTTTTGTAAAAGGTATGATTCTATTAATTTATTAATCCCATAATATGTAATACCAAATACGGATTAGGTTAGTTAAAGCTCGGTGAGTTAAGTAATACTAAATGAGTAAATTTATTGATTTTGAATGTCTGTTTTTAAAAGACTATTTTGAATTTTTTGTAATACTAAATGAGTAAATTTATTGATTTTGATTGTCTGTTTTCAAAAGACTATTTTGAAATTTTTTGTAATACTAAATGAGTAAATTTATTGATTTTGATTGTCTGTTTTCAAAAGACTATTTTGAAATTTTTTCTTACTGAAAATAAAACTTTACATTTCTGTGCACGGATTTTTAGAACGTACGATACTCTATTTTCGGCAAATAACAAATAAAATGGATAATTTAAGACAAAGTAATTCCAGATATGAATTAAAACGATGTCTTTCAAAAGTTCAAACAGTATTAAGCAGTTAGAACCGCTGATAGACGGTACGTACGCTTTCCGTCTATTATTGTTTATCTACTAACAGAATGAGAAAAAATAGAAAATCACACAAATAGTTCATTCGTTCCAGCATAAAGAACGCAAATCTTTACTCGCAACTAATTTTAACGATTCTTTGCCTACGTGTCCAGTAAATAATCTGTTATTTTTAAACACATTCTTCCTTTTGAGTTAATGTGGTTCTACTGATAGTAAACTTGTCGTAACTGGAGTTGAACAATTTCATTAACTCTTGCAATTTGTAACCATACATTGGGTTACCCGCGCCTAAATTTGATTTAATCTTTTAATACTTCTTACTCGTTTTGACAAAAAACTTTCTGAATGTCCCGTAATACTGAGAATTATTTATTCATGTTCATTTTGCTTTTACTTTTAATTATCGTTAATGTCATGTAACTTCATTATTTGAGTACCTTAACCCTTCGTGTGCCAATTATCATATACTGTCAGTAAATGTATATAACTAGTTTATAAACAGAGATTTTAGAATAAAGGTGAAAGTACAGAATGCTACCGCCTAATCACAGCTCCTTTAATGAGTGATTATTAATTTAAGTGTAATATGTAAATGAGTACAATATTGCTAATAACTGATTTCCCACTAAATAATTTACACTGATTATAATAAAAATATCATTCGCTGCAAAAATAGAAATCAGTTATTGAACATCACAGTGATTACTGTCAGTGCCAATGTTGTGAAGGAAATACAATTGTCAATAATAAACAGTTTATTTGTCGACCACGACGTTTCAGTCCTTACTTTATACATCCTCAGTTGTTTACATATAGACAAGCCTACAACGGACTGGAAGACAGTTGTGTATAGCCGTGGTTATGCTAATTAGATCCGTGCTAAGATCTTCAGTGTATAATATAACAACTGAGGATGACGAAGTAGTCACTGAAACGTCATCTTCAACAAATAAACTGTTTATTATTCACAATTGTGTTTACCTTCTTGTGATGTTTGAAGTCTTTGCAAGTATTGTTTATTTCAAGTTAATATTTTATAGTATTATTAGTGACTATTAATTAACTTACAATTTTAGTTTGGAATCGGTTTACAATTCGTGATAGCAATAAGTAAATTATATCGAATCTATCATTTTGAGTAACAATAATCCCTGTTATATTTAGTTATATAAGAAACATGTTCTGAAATATTATAACAATTAAGAAAATATAACTGTTAAAAAAAGGATAGTAAATTCTGAAATATATAATGGTAGTAACTTACTGAAAGATAAATATTATTTATTCCCAAGAGAGTTCCTTTTTAAACATGATTTGCGACACATTTATAGGTGTGGCACTTTTTTAAATACGTGTGATTAGACTGCATCTATCACAATTTTCACAGTTACTCTATATTTACTATCAGTTCCATTACTAGTTATAATTAAACTCCTGATAGTATAATAGTAGTAAATTTTAAACCAAACGAAATATTCCTCCCATCAATTGTTTTATATATTTATGTAGACACTTGTTTGAGTAGCATGACTCTTCCTTGGTGCTGTTATCTTATTTCTAAAAGTTAAACCGTAAAACCAAATACAAATCCATACAAAATCCCTCTGTAGACAAACTCTTCTACGAACCGTCTACACTTACTTTCCACACATCAATACATCCCTAAAACTGAATGCTAGTCACGTAGCCTTCAATATTACTTCATCCCACAAGTTTAAACATCATGGAGTACCTTTTATTACATTGCAAAAGGATGGCAAACGAAATACTTCTACATTGATCAGTCTTCCATCTGGTGTAATTTTTTATACGTCGTTGAGTTAATTAAATAATTACTTTTAATTTTATATACTACAATTTTTTAATTAAGTACAAGTTGCATGAGGTATGTACAGCAATGAAACAAAAATTACCTTGTTTTTTACGTATTATTTTGTTTCATGGCCGAAAAATCTGAAAATGTTATATTCGTCACTTTTTCTGTCTGTCGTCAATATCCTTAACGTACTTTACTACTGAGCGTGGGATTATTTTGGAGGCGACAGAGGAGATTATTTACGAGGATGGGGATATTGACATTTCCGCCATTCTTAATTCTTGAATCAAAACACTAGGGCAAGATATAAGTAGTAAAAAAAAAAAAGATCTTGTGTTGCCAATATATCGCTTATAATAACATAGTATTAAAAACCGTTTATTTTGTGGGTAAAGATTTTTTTTATAATCTATCACGTATTAAAAAATAATAGTTCCTTAGTGTTTAAAAGGGCACTGAAAGCATTTCTGGTGGTAAAAGCTTATAATTGTATACAGGAGTATTGAATGATAAATTTGTGTAATTAGTTGCAAGTTGGATTAAGATATTATTATAAAACTGTATGTGTAGTATTGGTGTGTATGTTTTGTTCCGCTATGGTTGTTGTTTGTTGTATATGTGTTTGACAATGTTACCAGTGTTTGCTCTTGCTATATGTTACCTAATATTATATTGAATAATAATAATAAGACCCGTAATCTTAGAGTGTTTCTATGTTACTTCTAAAAAAGGGGTCAATAGGAATTGTTCACCTTTTATTAGCAAATTATTAATGTTGATGTCCTGTTGATTGCTTTAGTTAATTTTATCAATTAAATACTTTTAAATTAAAATAATAAAGTTTGTGTTTGATGTAAAAAGGAGAAAGAAAAGTGGTTAATATATTATTCTTGACTTTAAATTTATTTATATTAAATAACAAACAAGTTACAAAAAATGTAAATAAACCCAACGTAACCTAAAACATTAACAGAGATAAATTGACAAGAATCACAATATATATATATATATATATATATATATATATATATATATATATATCCATTCCTTTTATTACATTATTCACTGTATGATGCTATAATACTAAACGCCAATTAAACGCTGAATAAATCATCAAAATCACTTGTAAAATTGAGATGGTGTAACAGAAACGAACCAATAATGAAAACTGTGACAATATCGTCTCACCTCAAGTGAAGTAATAATAGTGGCAATTTTATAATAACTGTGACAGAATCACAGATAAGTGAAAAACCTACCATTAGTAATTTTCACTGTGAGTGTAACTGTTAATATTTCGTTTACGCAGCCGAACTTCGACAGAATTCATCCTAACAATAACTTTGATTTAATTCTTCTCTAATTAACTCACACAACTGTATAGGCATACTTTTATCATTACTGCTTTCGTTAACGATTTTTGTGACATTTTGGTGAAATTAAAACCCCAAGGAGCCACCTGTCTGGTCTACTGATTAGTGTTTCATACTTTACGAGTGAGAAGTTTCTGGTTCTATCCCCAAGGGTCTTCAAAAAATTACCCTGTTGACTTAGCATTGTGTAAAAAATTGAGAAGTTACAATTGGTAGGAAACTCTAACTACCAATGCTAGAACAATGGCGTCGATAATTCAATGTGCTAACTACACATCACTATGAAAGCTGACTAGTAAGCCTAGCTACAACAGTGTTGTTAAACCATGGAACAACAACAACAAAAATAAACACAAACCAGTGTGAAAAATCTTAAGCAAGAAATATTACAGTCCGGGAGAAAATAGCAATAATAAAAATTAATCTTGAGCTCCGTTATTTCGTCTCCAATACAAAAATACAAGATAAAAAACTTAGTAACACAGAAGATTAAACGTATTTTATACTCTTACTTATAAGTATTATTAGAGACAATTTTGAAGAGATGGCATGCAATATTATTTTCGATTAGTATTTATTTAGTTTTGTAAATTGGTGGTGAGAAATTTCGTGCATTGTTTTAACATCATTATAAAAATTTGATTTATCAAATTTTTATAAACTTCAAATATTGTTATCTAATTAAAACAAATCGTACTAAAATATTCAAACTCTGTCACGCGAAGATAAAGCTATAGTTTTAAAATTACATTTAAGAACCCACTTGACAACCACGTGTTTTGGTCCAAATGTTTTACATTCGACTTTAGAGGAATTAAATCATTTTTTACATCTTAGTCGGTCCAATAAATTATACTCTAAGTGCGTAGAGATAAACGACTAATGGAAGAGTATTGCTTGTAGAAGTCATGAGGTCATAATAAACAACTGTACTGCGGACTGCTTGACGGCTAACTCAATGTAACCTGTTGCTTAGGAAGTTAAATCTTTGGAAATACACGTCTATTCAATTTTAAATTTTATCTATTCGTCATTGTCGTATAAAGGATTGTTTTTGTTCCTATATTATTAAGTTATATTCAAGAAAATTAAAATATCGTTGAAAACATAAAAATTTAAAACATTTGGAAACTAGTATTTACTTTTATAGGCTTTGCGCGATACAACAATTTAATGTGAATATTCAAAATTATAATACTAAACGAAAAAACAAAATGTTAATTTTTAAGAAATAAATATAACAAGCAACGAAAAGTAAAATATATACAAGAACACAACACGTGCACACACACGCACGCACGCACGCGATCGCGCGCGCACACACACACACAATAATAATAAATAAATAAATTAATTGTATGTAATGGGAAACAAACTAGTTAGGGCATCCCTAATATTAGGATACAATGACATGCTTACAAATATCCCTACCTTCCCTAGCCAAATGATAATAAACATGTCTTTTATATACAGAATGTCACAAAAAAGTCAATTGTCTATTAATTTTACGATTATATACATAAAAAGAAACAAAAATGTCAAGTATTCGTAGTCGAATTACGCTTCATTTTTCGTCTAATCCGCCATTTTATTCTTTTACAAGAAAGCATTACAACTCCAGAAACAGATAAAAAATTGAGTTCAGATTTGGTATAAGCATTGTGTATGTTACGTTATACAAGTGTACCAAACACAAGACTTTAATTAACTTTATACGAAATTTTAACCCCTATCAATTTGAAAATTATAAAAATAAAATCTTTATGTTTGGTAGACTTGTAAAACGTAACATACAAAATGCATATACCAAATCTGAACTCAGTGTTTTATCTATTTCATGAGTTATAAAATTTTTAAAAAAATAGCGGATAAACGTATAATGAACCAGAATTTTACTATATGTTATTTCACATGTTTTGTTCGTTTTGATGTATATAGTTCGAAAATGAATACTCAGGCAACCTTTTACGGGACGCCCTGATGTTTAACAGGTATACATTGAAAAAATGTTTTATAGTTAATAGGTGTTAGTAACCAAAAACGTTTGTCGAACATCTTTATTCTCATTCCAGAATAATTGTGATTTTATTATGTTCTGTTATTTAAATTTTAAAAATAATCTCTTTAAGGAATATTTGAGTTACCCGAGAGGTTATAAAAAAGTATATGCAAGTATAAACATAATACGAGGACAGGGTATTTAAAGCTCTAAATTCAATTCTTTCTGAGAGACATAGCCTCTTTGAGAATTGTATTCATCTCATAATCAAACTTAGGCCTAAAATATTACATATTTGTATAAAGTTATTAAAAATTGTCCTTAAAAATATTAAATAATGATTTCTTAATTTAAAAATCTTTCCAACCACACGTTAGTTCAGTTTTCCTGTACACAATCCACTAACTTCCTCAACATCGGGAAATATAATTTCCCTTTCTTTTAACAGTTTTGATGGAAAGGTTGCAATAATGTTGGAAGCAACACTTTTAATAAAATGAAAGGAAGAGGGGAAGATTGTGTTACCAGGGGACTTAAATTTAATAAAGGCGGAACTAAAATGGTAACGATGTTTGAAAAGAAAAATAAAAAAAAAGACAAAGACAAGTTTAATAATTAACAAGGCTCAAGTTTATTGAAAACAGAAAGAAATTTCGACGGTTCAGACTTTGTCATTTACAACAAAAGACATCCTGACACAAATCATCAGTAAAAAAAAAAACTTATGATTAACAAGATCATAAATTGTAAAAGTTATAAGCCCTTAATTGTAACATATAATAATTTAGATTAAAAAAAATTAATCAACAGATTCTAAACATTTATCCCCCCCTTTTAATATATATATATATGTTTATAGTTACAAAAATTTAACAATAAAAAGACAATGAGCACAGCTTAATAATTCACAGAATTATAATTAATCAAAAAAAAAGATTATACGCCCTTAAAGTAAAAGTATAATAATTTAAAAAAAAAATTAATCAAGATTTTCAAAAAAAAACTTATCCCCCCCCTTTTTAGTTTAGTTTATAAGATGATAGTTTCCTTTTAAACAGTAACAGAAATTAACAAAATATAAAAGAGCTTGATATTTTAAGTTCAAGAAAGATCATATCTATAGTTAACATGTTTATCACTAAACTAAAGTAACATAATATAATTGGTTTGAAAATTTCTTAAAAAAAAAGAAACTGTATTGGCCAATAAATTTATATTTAAATAAAAAAAAAGGAAAAATAATTTAGAATTTTGAAATTTTGTTAATTGACGTCAATTATTTTAATTTAGAAACTAACCTCTTGGAGGTTGTTAGGACCGAAAATTGCATGCAGGCTCCACCCAATTAAATTGTTATATAATTTATAAATAATTACAAAAGTCTACATCTAGAAAATAGTTTGAAGGAACACATATTTGCGGAAGTAAATTTAGGCACATAAATCATATGAGTTAGTTAAAGTTCAGTAAAGTCAGCTGTAAAAAAAAAGGACATCACTTTTATGCACTTGAAAATCTGAAGTTATGTGATGCAAAAACGTGTTTTGCCAACAGGACGAAACTTGCTAGAATGATTCGCTGGTTTGCGCAATATGAGACAAGAATTTCTCTATTTCTCCTACCAGCATATTGGCTGTGGCAAACAAAAAACACGTTTCTTTTAGCGTCTGTGCAAGATCAGACATGTTGTAGCATTAATGTTCTTTATTGAAGAAAATATCTGGTTATTTGTCAAAATTAAAGTAAATTAATTGCATCACAGAAATTCGTTAAGATAGTAATTAAAAGCTTCTTAGATGATTATAAATTTATTTATATATATAGTTTTGTTTTAAAAGAAAGCTTGTATAAGACTTGTAAGATTCTTCAAAAGTCTATAAAACGAAATTTTCTGATTTAGAAGAAATTTCTCTAATTGTTTTATATTTGACATGTTCAATAGGATATTCTGATCATTTAATGTTCAACATTAGTCTGCACTTATTTCACAAAATTGTTCAAAACTTAAAATGTGCCTTTACAAGGTTTTGTAAATGATGTTTTAAGAAAAGAAAATTTTTATAATCATTTAGTTTCAAAAGAAAATAGAATATTAAATAAAACATGAAATAGATATTTTAAAGAATACATGATAATTAACAAATTATTTTAAAAATTAACAAAATATATAATATGACAAAATCTGTAAGGTTGAAGTACCTGGTTAATCCTGTCGCAGTTCACGTGAGCATGTACCGAGAAAAATGATGGTTATTTTAACATTTTGAACTAGGTTATTTAAACTAAAACGCACGAACTGTAAATTAACATGATGTTGTATGAGACTTGTAAGGTTAGAGAAAAAAAAAACTTTTGTTAGATGAGTGATGCAGAATGTAGACCATGTTGTTATCACATCTAGACTGTGGACCGGGTATTAGAGAAGCTAGCTTGACCGGCGAATGGACTTTGTGTTCGGTATCAGGCGATGCTTGGTTTTGGAGCGGGCCGCCAGGTGCCAGCATCTGTCAAGGGACGGAAATTGGATGTGGAAGAGTTAATGAAGTTATATTGCGGAAGTGTTTTTTTTGAATTTAAATGCTACAGCTCTCCCCCCCCGAAAGACGGAGTTAGTGTAGAAAAGAAAGGGGGCCAGAAGGGCCTCCCACAAAATTTAGAAAAGGAGAGAGAGTGTGCTTTAAGGGGTAAAAAAAATTTCCTCTCAGACAGGTGTTTTAGACCTCGAGATAAACAAAAGACAAACTAAGACTAACATGCATAGCGAGTGCCACATTAACTATATGTAGTTCGACAGAACCGGTCAGTATACCTTCACCAAGATAAACAACAAAGAACAAATGCACCAAACTTAACTATTAAGAAGATGGACTCACTATGTCCTCGTCCGAAGACGTTATGGTGACGAAGAAATAGAAGAGTTCATGACGCTCTCTATATTCTCGTCGCATCGATTACACCCGCGAAGTGCTCGATGTTAAGATATGTCTAGATAGGGTAACATGTCAGGTACATGTAGCGGCCATTGCCGTAAAGTGGAACCTCATAGTTGATCAGACTATGGGTTGAAAAGCGTCAAGTCCGGGAAACAGTGAGATATATCACTGGACAAGGAAAATCAATATCTCTTCGCCTGCAAACATCTATACAGATTACGGCACGGAGGGGCTCTAGGAGAGCTCAACCCACCGATGCCCAAACATACAGATGTGCATTTGGCTTAGAGGAAACACGGCTTGGTTCCGTATTTTATTATGTTCTGCAGTGCACAGAAAGAAGACTACCAGATGACAATTTGTGCGGGTCAAGAAAGATCAGAAAGAAAATTAAATCGTAAAGGAGAAGGTTCTAGAAATTTGTTAATATTTAATTTATATGATGAGGTTTGAGTTGCTCGACGTGTGCTTTTTTAATAAAACGAGGTGAATTGGCGAAAGAAAGCGCAACGGTAACGGGAGTAAGAAAATCAATGATCCGGAAGGGACCGGACCATCGTGGCATCAATTTAGCAGCTCGCTTGTCTATGGCGGAGCTCAGAGGGTGTGTTTTACACCAGACAAGATCGTTGATTTTATACAGATGAGGCTTCCTGAATTTGTTATAGGTCTTTTCGGCCTTTTGGTGCGCTTTCATTATATTGTCTTTGGCCTGGCGCCAAACTTGTGATGGATTAGTATTAGGTTTTGGAAGGAGATCGTGTATGTTCCAGCTGAGACTCAGTGGTGTATTGGGGAGAAAATTAAAAAGAATGCTAAAAGGTGTTGCTTTAAGAGTCTCATGATGTGCGAAATTGAAAGCCAGCTGAAGCCAGCAAAGGGAGTCGTCCCAAGAGGATTGATTTTTGGAGTGATAGGCGATAAGGGCTGCCTTAAGGTTTCGGTTAAGTCTTTCCGCATTATTAGGTTGGGGGTGATAAGGAGATAAAGTTGCATGCTTAATACCGCGAGAAAAACAAAAGTTGCGGAAGACATGTGATACAAAACATTGTGCATTGTCAGAGATTATTATCTTTGGAAAACCGAAATTTTGAAAAATGTTTTGGCTTAAGGCCTTAATTGTACTGTGGGAAGTTGCATCTCTGACAGGCATGAGCCAGGTGAATTTTGAGAACTGGTCAACTGCGACCAATATCATGTTGTAGCCCTGTTTTGTCCTAGGAAGCTGTCCGACGTAGTCGATATGTAATTTTTCCATGGGACGATTGGGAACCGTTGAGGCAAGGTATCCTAATTTGGAGTTGTGAGCGGGTTTGCTTACAGCGCACACCGAACAAGCTCGCACTTTAGACGTGACATCCTGTTTTAAAGTTGGCCAATAAAAATTCTCCTTTACCTTAAACAAAGTTTTAAGTACTCCAAGATGACCACCCACAACGGAGTCGTGATGATAATTAATCACCAGGTCGACTAAGGACTGAGGTAAATAAATTCTGGTGGGCTTTTCCAGATGATTTTTCAGGCAAAGTACACCCTTACTTAAACAGTACTTCTCCGAAGAGATGTTCTGTTCGAGGTCGGCAATGATATTTTTCAAAATAGGATCGGCCTTTTGATGAGTCTGGATGTCATGAAAAGCTAGAGGAAAATTTGTGAGGAGACTGGTACACGAAAAGGTGACATTTTCTTCGTTGAAATTTTCCGGTTCAAACATGCGCGAGAGGGAGTCTGCTATGATGTTCTGAGTTCCTCTTATGTGCGCTACCTTAAATTTCAATGAAGTCAGCTTGGCAATCCACCGGCCTAATTTACCAAGTTGACGAGGACGTGCTAAAAGCCAAGAAAGGGCTTGGTTGTCGGTTTCTAATAGGAATTCCCGATGTTCTAGATATTGCCTAAATTTCTCCACTCCAAAAACTACTGCTAGGCATTCGGCTTCATATGCAGATGAAGCTTTTCTTTCTGCAGGTGTTAAAGTACGTGAAGCGTACGCTATGGGCTGTCGTGAGCCGTCAATTTCTTGGAGTAGAACTGCTCCAAGGGCCACTGAGCTCGCATCCGTTTGCAGGATGAATGGTTTGGCGAAATCGGCCATCCGGAGAACCGGAGGCTGTGTTATTGCCTCTCGAAGATGTTTGAAAGCTTTCTCTTGTTCAGCTTGCCAAGAGAATTTTTGGCCCTTCCTCCGAAGCAGATTTAGAGGCGCAGCGTGCTCCGCGAAATTTGGAATGAATTTAGCAAAGAAATTGACCATTCCAATGAATCTGGAAACGGCCTTAGGGTTCTTGGGTTGCGGAAAATTTCTAATTGCCTTTGTTCTAGATGGGTCAATTTGCACGCCACGAGAAGAAACTAGGTGTCCTAAAAAGCTTATCTCATTCACAGCGAAACGGACCTTATCTGGGTTAACAGTCAAGCCAGCCCGCCGCAAACGAGTAAGGACTTCGCGAAGATGTTTTTGATGCTCTTCCCAAGTTTTGGAGTAGATGACTAGGTCATCCAGATAATTAAAAATGAATTTAAATTTGATGTCATGGAAGACCTGATCCAAGAGTCTGGTAAGCACTTGGGCACCAGTACAGAGTCCAAAAGGGACTCGAGTAAACTGATAAAGCATCCAAGGAGTACAAAAGCTGGTAATTTGTTTGGACTTTTGAGACAAAGGGATTTGATGATAAGCTGAATTTAGATCGAATACTGTGAAATATTTGGCACCGACAAACCAGTTAAAACTTTGATGTAAGTTAGGTAGCGGCACCGCTTCGACGACGATGTTTTGATTGAGCCTCCGATAATCAATCACCATCCTTGTTTTCTTTTCGGGATGTTGAACCAGAAAAACAGGGGATGCATATGCCGACCGGCTGGGTTCTACTACTCCTGAATCTAACAATTCGTTGATGTGTTCGCGGAGGTATTCCATTTTGGGAGGTGCCAATTGGTATGGAGAACACTTGACCGGAGTGTTGTCCTTCAGTTGAATATCGTATTCAACTAGATGTGTTAGACCTAACCTTTTTGTGAGTACCTGAGGAAAATCATTAATTATTTTTTGAATGGTGTTTTTATCGTTCTTTTGAAGATGACCTAAAGGATCAGGAGCAGTAGATTCAGATGTTGTGGACACTATAGGTTTATACGCAGAATTACTAAAATTACATAGAGGAAAAACAATAGACCTTGAAAATTTGAAATAGAGGTTTTTTGCTGAAAGATCAAGTACCAGTCCCGTTTTAGATATGAAATCTGATCCGAGGATCAGAGGACACGACAACTTATGCGCCACCAGAAAATCCACATTCCAACTACAATGTTCCATTTTAAGATGAAGACGACAAGAGTAGGAAATGGGCAACCTTTTTCCAGAAGCCGTGACACAATCAGCCTTCACCCTGGTTATGGATTTAAAAGCCTTGGTGTTCTTTAATTTTTTAAAAAGGGCTTTAGAAATGACGCATCTTACTGAACCGGAGTCCAGCAGAGCCTTAACTTTAATTTGCCCAAAAGCTACTTCCACCAAAGGCAAAAACTGATCGTTCAGACCCCTAGATTTAAGAGAAATGTTATTTTTTTTTTGAAGTTTGTAGTTGGAAAGCTTAGAGCTGGAATAGGTTTGCCTAGACCTATTCCGTAGAGAGAAGAATTTACAACCCCAGATATAGTGACCGGGTATGCCACAATGATAACAGATGGGAGTAACGTAATTTTGAATTTTATTGCCGAAATTGTTTGTTCTTAAATAGGAAATTGAGTTTAAATTTTGAAAAGATGGTTTATTAAAGAAATGTGGTTTCGTGTTATGTTTACATCCGATGTGGTTGGTTTTTGAACGGGAGGCTGGCCTGGAGCTACCAACTAGACTCCAAACCTGCCTCCGTTTTTTGGAGGATATTGCCTTGTTGGAGGCCGGTTCCGACACTCTGGGCTTCTATGTCCCGGCTGTCCGCAACTGTAACAGACCACTGGTCTTGTAGGTCTAAAATCAGTACTTCTACCTTCGGGTCTCACTAATGGAGCCCTTTGCCTGTCAGTATACATGACGTTATTGACATGTGCGCAGAGCCGATCTAAGTCTGCAAAGTTTTTAGGTTTGGCAACAAAAACTAGGCAGTTGCGGACTTCCGGAGACAGTCCCTCCAGAATGACGTCCGTGACCTCCAATTCGGACTTATCTAAATTTAAAGTTTCTGCAGCCTCTTTAATTTGATTAACAAAAATGTGCACCGCCTCGTTAGTCTTCTGGGGCCTATAAAATAACTCCTGCACTAGAGAAGCCAACCTTTTCGAAGGTATGAAGAGACTTAAGGCCTCTTTGTGAAAAGTCTTAAATGTCTGATGTCTAATCAGACATGAATTTAAAGGGCCCTGAGCATAGGGCATCAGAACATTATTAATGTTTAAAGCTACGTCCGGGTAAGTTTTGACTATTTTTAGAGAAATTTTAAAAAAATTCAATAATTTGTCAAGGTCGAAACCATCTGTCTGAGGAATTGTCTTAATTATTTGTTCGGCAGGATGACTTAATTTTCCGTATAAGGAAATGTATTGACAGCCTTTCGAACTGCTAGGTGTGGTTTGCTGAGCCTCAGCCTGCGGCGTGTCCGCAAGGAGATTTGGCCCATTAGACCGAGATGGCTCTGCAGAGCTGGCTTTAGTGGTTCCCCCAGAGGGCGTTAGCGGGATGCTTACGTTTAGTTTTAGAGGAGCAACGGTTTGCTCAAAGGCTTTAAATTTTTCTTTGAGCGTAGCGAAATTGTTATGTAGCTCGGCCAGATCCCGTGGCACATTGTTGTCTGCTACTTTTAGTTGTTCAGTATGCACCCGATTTAGGAACTCTAGCCGTCTTCCGAAAACGTTTATGCGCGCACGAACACGAATCATTTTGATTCCTCTTTCGGAATCGAGGTTCTCCAGGTCGTCTTGCAAGACAAACAAGGAGTTCCGGGCTAACGCTATTTGTTGCAAGAGGATGTCTTCGGTGAAGTTTCCCATTTCGGGCTCGACGCTGTTCTGCAGAAGGGACCTAAGAGAGGTTCGCATTTTAGTTACAATGTCTTTTTCACCACCTCTAGCTACTACCTCAAAAGCAAGCTCGGTATTCTTTAACGTGTCCACTAATCGCAGCAAATCCACTGCCATCTTAACTGTTGCTGATAATAATAGATAAAAATAAAAAAAAAATAAACCAAGTAATTTAAAAAAAATTTCTTTTAAGAAGATGCCCAAAAAAAATGAAAGAGCCAGAGAAAGACTCAAGAATTATATGTAGTGTAGTTGTTGTGTATATATGTGTGTGTGTAAGTCTGAATTGATACAGACAAGCGAAAGAAAACTCGAGAAAATTTTGAAGGAAATTTTTGAATTTTTTTTTTGTTTTTAACTATTTTTGGATTTTATTATTTATTTAAATTTTTTTTGGAATTCCCGAATGAGCCCGCTGTCTGGATCAAATTCAGTGAATGATTAGTGTGCAGTGTATGTAAATATATATATAAAAAAAAATATTTAAGCAGACAAAATAATAATAAAAAAAAATTTTATCGAAATTGGTTTAGAAGTTTTTGTGTAAGTGTTTATAAAAATAAATAAATAATAAAAAAAAAGAGACTATAGATTTATAGAGCTTTAAATATTTAAACTAAATAAAAAAAATTTCATCAGCAACAGTTGTACAGTATTTGAAAAGCTGCAAAACATAAAAATGAGCCTTGTTTAACAAAATAATTTTGAATTTAAATTTAGATAGTTCCAATGTGAAATTTTGAAAATTAACTACGGTTCCAGAATTTAAAATAAACCACGCTCTGCTACCAAAAACATGTTACCAGGGGACTTAAATTTAATAAAGGCGGAACTAAAATGGTAACGATGTTTGAAAAGAAAAATAAAAAAAAAGACAAAGACAAGTTTAATAATTAACAAGGCTCAAGTTTATTGAAAACAGAAAGAAATTTCGACGGTTCAGACTTTGTCATTTACAACAAAAGACATCCTGACACAAATCATCAGTAAAAAAAAAAACTTATGATTAACAAGATCATAAATTGTAAAAGTTATAAGCCCTTAATTGTAACATATAATAATTTAGATTAAAAAAAATTAATCAACAGATTCTAAACATTTATCCCCCCCTTTTAATATATATATATATGTTTATAGTTACAAAAATTTAACAATAAAAAGACAATGAGCACAGCTTAATAATTCACAGAATTATAATTAATCAAAAAAAAAGATTATACGCCCTTAAAGTAAAAGTATAATAATTTAAAAAAAAAATTAATCAAGATTTTCAAAAAAAAACTTATCCCCCCCCTTTTTAGTTTAGTTTATAAGATGATAGTTTCCTTTTAAACAGTAACAGAAATTAACAAAATATAAAAGAGCTTGATATTTTAAGTTCAAGAAAGATCATATCTATAGTTAACATGTTTATCACTAAACTAAAGTAACATAATATAATTGGTTTGAAAATTTCTTAAAAAAAAAGAAACTGTATTGGCCAATAAATTTATATTTAAATAAAAAAAAAGGAAAAATAATTTAGAATTTTGAAATTTTGTTAATTGACGTCAATTATTTTAATTTAGAAACTAACCTCTTGGAGGTTGTTAGGACCGAAAATTGCATGCAGGCTCCACCCAATTAAATTGTTATATAATTTATAAATAATTACAAAAGTCTACATCTAGAAAATAGTTTGAAGGAACACATATTTGCGGAAGTAAATTTAGGCACATAAATCATATGAGTTAGTTAAAGTTCAGTAAAGTCAGCTGTAAAAAAAAAGGACATCACTTTTATGCACTTGAAAATCTGAAGTTATGTGATGCAAAAACGTGTTTTGCCAACAGGACGAAACTTGCTAGAATGATTCGCTGGTTTGCGCAATATGAGACAAGAATTTCTCTATTTCTCCTACCAGCATATTGGCTGTGGCAAACAAAAAACACGTTTCTTTTAGCGTCTGTGCAAGATCAGACATGTTGTAGCATTAATGTTCTTTATTGAAGAAAATATCTGGTTATTTGTCAAAATTAAAGTAAATTAATTGCATCACAGAAATTCGTTAAGATAGTAATTAAAAGCTTCTTAGATGATTATAAATTTATTTATATATATAGTTTTGTTTTAAAAGAAAGCTTGTATAAGACTTGTAAGATTCTTCAAAAGTCTATAAAACGAAATTTTCTGATTTAGAAGAAATTTCTCTAATTGTTTTATATTTGACATGTTCAATAGGATATTCTGATCATTTAATGTTCAACATTAGTCTGCACTTATTTCACAAAATTGTTCAAAACTTAAAATGTGCCTTTACAAGGTTTTGTAAATGATGTTTTAAGAAAAGAAAATTTTTATAATCATTTAGTTTCAAAAGAAAATAGAATATTAAATAAAACATGAAATAGATATTTTAAAGAATACATGATAATTAACAAATTATTTTAAAAATTAACAAAATATATAATATGACAAAATCTGTAAGGTTGAAGTACCTGGTTAATCCTGTCGCAGTTCACGTGAGCATGTACCGAGAAAAATGATGGTTATTTTAACATTTTGAACTAGGTTATTTAAACTAAAACGCACGAACTGTAAATTAACATGATGTTGTATGAGACTTGTAAGGTTAGAGAAAAAAAAAACTTTTGTTAGATGAGTGATGCAGAATGTAGACCATGTTGTTATCACATCTAGACTGTGGACCGGGTATTAGAGAAGCTAGCTTGACCGGCGAATGGACTTTGTGTTCGGTATCAGGCGATGCTTGGTTTTGGAGCGGGCCGCCAGGTGCCAGCATCTGTCAAGGGACGGAAATTGGATGTGGAAGAGTTAATGAAGTTATATTGCGGAAGTGTTTTTTTTGAATTTAAATGCTACAATTGTACGAGATGAGAGGTACCCTTCAAGATGTTGCAAGATTGATTGGAGACTTGAGCTTATTACAGAACATATTCCGAACACCATCTGGTTGGGACGGAATGAAACTCATTGTTTGTGTTATTAATTTACAAGGAGTATTTGTATGTTTATAGTCTATATTGTTGTTCTCAGATAATTCGAAACATTAAAATTCGTTTATTACTTCCTTCCTTTGTTTATGGTTTTTAAAATTTCATTTACTTAAAAATAAATAAATAAATAAACAAAAATGTGAACACTGAGAAATAAATGTAATAACTTTCCATCTTAATTTACAAAACATGATATCTTGACTCCATACAAATACAGGAAATTGGAAGGTTTAACTTTTCAATTTCTGTCGTAAACATCATGGTTGGTTAAAATTCATTGATTCTATTACAAAACCTTTCAAGTTTTTTTTTACAAAAGACTGCAAAAAATCTTCCATATAACGTACGCACTCTCGCGGAAATTATTCCATTGAACTTTTTACGTTTATTCCAAACAAATTCATAAACGTTAGGAATAAAACTACAAAGTGGTGTCTTATTTTGTTAGGTTAGCTACTCGAGCTATAGTTTTCACAATGTGTGCACTCACATACACAGCACTTTGGATGATTAATTGTTCGAAATATGAAATATGTAAATTTAATTTGCATTCACATAGTTAATTATTGTATATCTATTACATTTTATAAGCATAATTAGATTTTTTTTATCTCAATAGTATATATAACATAAAACTTTCGATATTCCATAAGTCATTGCATTCATTTTCTTAGTTTGTTTTCTTACAGTAGTGAACATATATTTCTTTACTTAAAAACACTAAACTTACTTTATTTATGCTCTTTTAATTTTTCTCGAAACTTTACTTTCATTTCAGCAATACTTACATTAGTAGATGAAGCCCTTTTTCCATTATTATTCCAAACACTACCATATTCATTTTTTTTTTTAATGAAGCGAGCAAGTGGGGATGCCTAAGTCCACATATGTACAACAGTTTACTGATAGAAACTGAGTCGTAAAAATATTTCTTAGAGTATTTTTACTTATTCAATTATTTCTTCATCTACTGACAAAATTTTAATTTTGTTGTAATTAAACACTCCAAAGTAGTAATTATATAGCAAAAAGTAATGTAATAAAATCTCAACGATTGAAAATATTACAGAATAGGTTTCTAAAGTTTTAAACAATTTAGGATTAAAATCAAATTAGCCGAGAATAATCAAACGATCAGGGTATAGTTATACATTGTTTTGTTAGTTTAATACTTTTATCCTATAAAACATGTTAACATATTAACCCTCATAAAACAATTAGGATTTGAAGAACTGACCAGTGAAGTGCTAATACTTTTAATTGTAATCAAATATTTTTATGTTTTACTTGCTAAATTGGAGTAGTTTTGTAGTATTTCGAATAGGCATCTATTACTGTTTTATATAGTAAAACAAAATTTTTTTTGTGGCTTCATAAAAGTCCTAAATTTCAATTTCAATTTGTCTATCCATATCTACAATTTTTATTAGGATGTTTCGGAGGATATAAAATAATTGTTTATATATCTTTATTTTTAGATTAATATTCAAATTTATCTCTGAATTATTATATATTATTTATCTTTAAGAAGTTGTGTGTACGTAAATAGTGCACAATAATTAGAATAACATTTCACAACTGTTAAGGAGGACGATTAATTCCATTTTGACGAAACTAAACTTTAACCCAAGTTGAACCGCAAACATGTCTTAAATGACTACTACAGTGACGCCCTGACACATCCATCACCAACCGTGGGACAAATTACATCACTTCTATGAAAGGAATGGGTAACACTATACAAACTTGTGGTATTTATAGTTGAGAATTTAAACTATTTTTGTATTTTTAAGTATATTTTAAATATCAATCATAATTAAATATTTTTTACGGTTTCATTTTGCTGTCTCATTTTGTTCAAAGATGTACGAGGTAGTATATTGAGGAATATTTGACTACAATATAACTCCTTCCATCCACGACCACTCCTGAATTCAAATATCAGAAAACCCCGGCAATATGAGTATCTTCGCAGAGAACTCATCGGGTAGAGTTCAAATTTGGGTTCTACCCCTTCCTTCCCCGACTCCCCTCCCTCCTCCTCAACAGATTTTAATTTTGTGAAAAATCACATTTGTACATACGTACCTATATAATTATCAAAGTGAGTATAGATTTCAAATTTAAGTTCCCTAGAACAAACTAAAGACACACGCAAACACACAGTTAACTATGTTTTTCTAGTGTTATCATAATTAGAAAATTTATAACTGGTTTTATTTTTTTAAAACAAAATTAGTTTTCATTTCATTATTTTTTTTTAATTACTTATTTTATAGTACTTTCATTATAGGTAAATCACAAATATCGAAATTTTAATACAAAGATTTAAATGTAAAAAGTATCTTTGAAAACATGACTTTATTTATAGTACAAATTTTACTAAAAAAATAATTTTTATACATATCACTAACACGAAAAATTTGAATATGTAAATCAGTCCAAAAACTATTTTTTCACAATCCTACGTGATGCAAAATCGGATGAATAATGAAAATATAGACCCCCCACCCCCCATTTCTAAACATTCTCTATACTACGTATATGTTAGAGAGTTAGAAAGGGAGTTTGAGCTACTTCCAAAATAGGCACTGCAGAAACAAGAGTTGACAGAGAGAGTTTTTAAAATATAAACTTGATCACACACTGTAAAAGGAGTTTTGTAGTCTAGCTTTTAATATTAACAGTTAAGTATTATTAAGAATAATATTAAGTATAAAGGTAACTTTTCTCTCTGAAAATATAGAGTATATCAGATTTTGAGACTAATCACGTGCTCCTTTAAAAATTACTAATATACTCTATTACTGGTTGTTTGATTACATGTTTCATAATTTATTCGAGTATGTAAAATAGTTTTTATTTTTTTGTATTATAAAGATAATTTTCCAGTAACGAATATATGCTTATACAAAGTAAAACTGTTGAATCACACCCATCCCTTATCATGAGCACCCTGTCATCCCTTTGAAGAGTTGCACTTAACCTGTCAAAGGTGGTTTCCACCCTTATTATTACGCTACCCTTAGTCCAGTACATATGTATGGGCTTGACGTTTATTGACCGACATTAAATATTGCTTTAATAACACACCTGTCAGATATAACTCTTTGTGTATCCTGGCATTGTATTCACACTCTTCTCTGAGGACTTCCAAAACAAGTGCTTCCGGTATCGAACGATGTGTTTTTCCGACTTTTAAATTTGTTCAAGTCTAAGACTAATTAACTTCAAAAATAACGATCTCAAAGTCTCACAAAAAGAACTTAGTTTTTGTATTGTAAAATGTGGTTCTTACATCGATAAATATCTATACTTAGACCCACAACCATTCCTCTTTTATTAACCAGATATAAATATCTGTTATTGAAATAAACATTATATACAAAGATAAAATTTAATTCCTGATTATAAAAAAATTTTATATTTTAAATTAGAAACATTTAAACCCTAAATAGTTTCACGAAACACATAGTTTCAACAACTACACTTTCGTGCTCAGTTAGAATTATTATTTACTACGAAGACATAGAATCTACTTGTTGAGAAGGTTGAAGCGTTTCATACATTATTGTTTAAGTATTTCAAAAAAAGTTTACCTCAATTTGTTAAGCGGTTTATTTCTAAATTATCCGTTAGAATGTCAATTACAATGATCACAGCTGTGGGAATTCCGAGTTACCCTAGCGGGTTCTACACATTTTTTAAATCTATTATTGGGTTAAGTCTGTTTAATTTATTTTTCTTGTCTTAATTAAAGTATACAAGTAATTGGTCTATTTTCTTTTAATTTATTCTTAAATTGAAGATGTTGTTAGTTTTTTTTTATATGATACCACATAAAATGAGAGAAATGAAATCTGTAAAAATGTTTTTAAAACTGTTGAAGAGATTTTTATTTATAGATAAATTAGATAATTGCTTTTAGCATATGTATATTGTGATGTGTGTATGAATTTAGTAGATGAAGTTTAGTTTATTGTGTCTCTTGTGTCTTACAAAGTTATAATCTTTTACTAGCCTGTTCTTTTGCTTTTCGTTGCTTCAGACTGTGACAAAGTTAGTTTATGTATGATAATTTTTTTGATATTGTTTTATTTGTGTGATAACTAATCACAATTACTTCTAGGAATATTTTGTTTTTATTATAAGGATATCTTCAATTTCTGCTGGCTAAATATTTTTCTATTATGATGGAGGGTCCAATATAGGCTTTTCCTTAGGACCTCCTACATTTCTCTTGTGCAATTTTGTTTGTGTCAGTTTTTTTTTTTAACTTTTATTTTCTGTTAAATAAGCTACTTAGAGTATTGTATTATAATTTTATTTGTTGTGGTATGTTTTATTGTAAATTTTTTATTTGTTATAGTGTATAATCTTGCAACATGGAACTAAAATCAATTATTATTAATTATTATTATTTTGAGTAGCGTAGCATGGTATGCTTTGTTTTTGATGAGGCAATGATGAGTGCAATGATGTATCTCTTTTAAATAAACAAACGTATTGCTAATTGAATTTATAAACTAATTATGAATACACAAATATTTTACGACCTTTTATTTCAGACCCAGTTTGGAAAAGCATGTCTTTTCTTATACTTCTTTCGTTTCAATATTTTTGAACGGTAACAACATGTAACACGAACAGTAGCTCATTTTGGGCTGCTTTAAAATGAGAATCCGATGATAGTTTTTAATACAAATAAGAGAGGTATGGCTAAAATGCTTATTGGTTTTTAACCGAATCACTTAAAAAATAGAATGAGTAATTCTAAATTCTTGAGTAGGAATGACCAAATGGAAAACAAAAACTCAATGCAATTTTATAAAACAAATAAAGACGACGTTTAATGTTCAGTTTAACAATCAATGTCTTGTTATTATTTTTTTAAAATGAAACCAATACACGACAAAGACGTATTTCTGGTCCTAATCATATTAGAATTAAAATAAAACAAAAGTTGTTGATGCAATGCACATAAGAGAACTAGTTATCTAGGAAATAATTTTATCTGTTTTAATTAGAAAATTAATTTCAACAGTTTACGATTACAAAGGAGTCAACATAACACCACTCAATCCTCTTAATTAGAAAGAGGATAATGTGATTGGCTACTTGTAAACTAAAACCACTTTGTGTGTCATCATGACACCATGGGGTTGTTAAGAGGGATAGCAAACCTTTGATAAACTACCGTTCCTAATTAACATTGTTTATATTGTATAATACCTTAACAGGTTAAAGGGCCACTTTGAGTTCATTTGTTCATACATATAAGCCAGTATAGTCTCAAAACTGTTATTTACCTTTATTTTATAAAGAGTCGCGTGATATCACAGCGAACGTATAAGAAGTAAGCTTTATTATGTACTTCAAAAGTACAATTTCATTGCACCATTAAATCATTTATGCATATTTAGAAGCACTATCTCATAACAAACTATAGTCTGAATGATTTTTCGTATTTTGTTTTTTTGATTAGATGATACAAAAAAGGAAGAACATACCAAAAAATAAATATCCCACATCCTTGAATAAAATCAATGTCGGAAGAGTTGGTCAAAAGAGGCCTGATGGGATAGATGAAAGAGAAGGGGATACAACCTAAGATAACGTGATCCAGCTAGTTTCCCTCAGGATTACCACATAGTGAGCTCCTGAGGGGTAGTCTGAATGACTTGAAGTTGGTTTAATATGACTAAATATTACCAAGGCATTATAACATCAGATATATTTAAGTTTCTTAGACAATATATTACAACATTCCTTAGAATGTCATGTAATCAATATTAATTTCTCGTGTAATTTTGTAACGAAAGTTTTGTCGTCGAACATGGACAACAATAGACATATGTGTGACGTAAGAGAAATAACCGATTCCCACAAAACCAACCTATTATCGAGTTACAAATAGTTGTAAAATGCTATTATAATTGGTTTCGAGAAACACATTTGTTCGACTTTTATTTTAACTTTCCAACAGAAAACTTCTAATCACAAAATTTACAGCTCGCTCTAATTATTTTAATTTAGAATCACCTTTGAAGAAATGTTTATGTGTTAATCGTATTTAATAATGATGGAGCTCTTTTTTATCAAAGTTTATTTTTGTTTGTTAATTATTTCCGAACTAGATTTACTGCTTTTCACACGTATTTCAACAGTAATACAGTACAATGAAACAAATAAAGCCCATTTAGGTCTTATAAGATACTATTATATCTACATTCAATAATTAATAACAAATTAATCGATTTGTAATCTTAGAAGTTTTTCAAAAATTTAATCTGTATAAGTTGCTAGTGAATACCTTGAAAGGTTAATGTAATTATTGATTACAGATCAAGGAGCTTTATATGAAATTACCGAGATTAGGAAATAGGTTAATGACCCTGAAACACGAGATTTCCACATCAAATACTTTTAGTACTTCCCCCCTGTCTCAAATTGTTTACCTGAAATATTTTACTACGTTTTAAAGTAATTTGGTTATTAACTGTAAATATTAAATTTGGATATATATTGTTGGCCTTGTCAGATTTTCTTCTCTAAGTGAAATTTTGAAGATAACTGGTGAGTAAAGATAGCTTTTTTCACACCCATCAACAAAACAAAATACTAAACTCTAATAGTATTAACCTCATAGTGTATCCAAGTCACAAAGTATTACTAAAATATAATTTGTTGAAAGACCAACTCAAATTTAAATCCGAACTCTAGTCGTTCCTCATATGCCGTGGTGCGCACCAGTCTCGTGAATTGTGTTATATGTACTTAATGTTCTGACTACCTCCAAGGAGTGAAACTATTCTGACCAAGGGAATATATATTTTCATTGACGAAGATTGGAAAACTCAGTTTCATAAAACGACTGTAATAATAGAAAAAAGTTTCCCTAACGTCATGAGATTTATTTATTTTTTTGATCTCATGATATTTGAAAGTTCTTGGTTATTTTTACTACAACTGTACTTACTGTAATATAATTGTAAGATTTGACATGATTTTACAACAGAAATAGTTTACCTACGTTTTGACTCTATGATGTCAATATTCAATTAATACACTAGTGGACAATTAAACTACCTAAGCTTTTACACAATAGAATCAAAATTCAATAATTAAACTAATGCACAAATAAACTATTTAACTTTGACATAATGAAGTCAAAATTTTATTAAAAAAAAAACAAGCGCTTAACTAGACTACTTAAAGTTTAACACAATGAAGTCAAAATTAAATAAATTAAACTATTGCACCAATATACTACTTAAGGTATGACAGAATGAAGTGGAATATCAATATTTGAACCTGTGCACTACTAGAATACTTGAGGTATTACACAATGATTTCATTGTTATAACATAATAATTAAATTAGTGCACAACTAGACTACTTATGGTATGATTCAATGAAGTCAAAATTCAATAGATAAGCTAGCGCATAAGTATAATAAGTAAGATAAGGAGAAGAAAACTAAATTTAATACAATTTGTTTGACATTTTTAGATGTTGAGATGACCGGATATCTTAAGGAAATAAAAATAAAAATTTTGTGGATTTTAATTATAATAAAAGTCGTACAAATATTGCGCTAAGTTTTCATACACAAAATAAAAATATAATTTATCGCCGTTCATAGGATATCGCTGTGCGCAACCGTCGTATGTGTTGTGGATAACAATTTATTTTTCATATTAGGTTTGTCTTTTTTCTTTGTTTTTCACACCAGCGAAATATCTGATGTTGGAAGATAGTTTCCGAAACACGTGGAAATAAAAGAACAGAGTCACAAGCAAGTTTAAATGATGAAAGAAATTCCTCAGCTTATTTCTTATGGAAGATAAGTATGATATAGAATTGTATACCCTTTCAACTTTTTACAAAATTATATCTATTTTAGTGTTAAAATTAGAAATATGCACACTAACCTCTCAATTCAGTAAGTTAACTTCAATAACAAGACAAGTAACAGCTTAATAAATACATCTAGAAATTATCGTTAAAATTGTATATCGTAACAAATTATACTGACTAAACAATATTTTAATGTTATACTTGTCTGATAATTCTAAAATAGTTACAAATATAATAGAGTGACTTGTCTGAAGTAAATTGTAAAAACTGTTCTCATGCGTAATGACGGAGCATTCTGAAAGTTTGCCGACACTATTGTTGAACATTCCTTTCTATTAATTCTGTCTAAACAGTGTCTCTAGAACTAATGCCATAGACCCTTGAACATTTCACAATCGACACTTGTGTACCACGCACACTTCTAACAATAATGTGAAACCACAACATTCAAATGAATTCGAAAATAGGTTGGAACAATAATTTTACCACGATCAAACGCAAGGATTCCAGACACACCATTTATTAATTAACAAGAAACCTAGTCTGTTTATTTCGAAAACAATATATTCCCGTCGTAAATATTTAGGTTTACCAAAGTTCTATTCTACTGAGTATGGCCGGTAGACTGGATTTAACAATATGATTATTCAGTTATCCCATATGTCTAACTAACATTTCATGTCGTCAATGGTTGAATTGGTAGACAGATTATCACTGATTTGATAGATCCTAATGGAAGTTTAATCAGTTGTATGATTACAGGAGTATAATCTAGAGGCAACCCTACATCTCACCCCTATGTTTGGAGCATGTTAAATTTGCAAAACGTTTCTACAATTTAAAACTTTAAGAGACCCTGGTTAGTCTATCAACAAATATATACTATTTATACGATTTAAGAATTTAATATAGTTTTTAGCCTATAACGTTATTATGCAGTGAAGCAAATCAATTGGATAACTAATATCCTATTACAAATTATAAGAAATTGATCAAATACCATCAAAATTAAATTACACCCCTCCCCACACACGTTCATGGTATTAAATCTTTCCTCAGTATCTATTCCCAGCATAAATTGTTAAACTAAGTATAGAACAGATTTTTAGATAAAGTTATGTAAGTCAAAAGTTTATCCCGATAAACTTAGTCGATGCAGGTAGTTTGTGTCAAAAGTTGAACTTTAACAAATTAACGTGATCTTTCAGGTTATTTAGTTGGAAGGTAGTTTATTTTAAGATTAGTATATATCTGCTGGTTTTCATAAAACTTTACAATTGAAGAGAAATATTTAAAATTTAAAGTTGAATGACCTAGGTACTTGTATACTGTATTGCAACAAATAGTTATGTGTGTTTGTTTCTAGAAACAAAGTGTTTAAGACCGTATTGAGCATTATAACATCATGAACCATATTTTGTAATAGCGTGGTAACTTTTTAACGTATCTCTAGGGAACAATACTACTCTTGCTTGTAACGGTTAATATGTAGATAGATATTGGTTAATTATATATATATATATAATTAACCAAAATTGATTAATTATTAAGTATTTTGTTGAATTTTTATAAATAATTTATATGATTATTATGGTAAAATGATTTATATACTTGCTTCAAACAAATACAATAATAGATACTGTTTAACAGGAAGACATTCCGATGACTAATTCTTAAATTAACCTTACAATCTCTTATTTTTGTGTTTATTAAAAATTTACTTTAGTATTACAAGTATAGTTTAAGGTTCCTTTCTCAAATTTAAAATATCTCCGACACAATAACTTACACAAATAAATGAGCCAACATTCAATTTATATGTAATGATAACATTTTAGATTTTAAATGAATTAAATATTTTTTGAAACTTACGTTTCTTTTTAATAAGTTTTTCGTTTAATTTGTTTCAAGAGTACGACAACTTTAAAATGAGAAAGAGCAATGAATCCAACGAAACCAAGAAGACACAAAGACGGTTCAATGTAAATAATGGGAAAAACAACATTATAAAATTATTGAATAACCTTTAAACTAAATATTTAAATGTAGAGCTTAGGATGTAACAACAATATAAAATATAATAGCGTAATTAGTAGTAATACAACATATAGAAAACAGCTATATATGTGTTAATAGGAGGGGAGGAGCCTAACATAACTAATTGTAACGTAATTACGAGAAAAAGCTATTGTTGCTTTACTACCAAATAAACTTACATATGCCATAAACATTAAATAATTGTATGGAGTAAAAACTTCTGTGGTTTTAACTTTGTTACAATTGTGCAAATAATTGAATTATTTTTTAAAATAATCGTTTTTAAGTTTGTAATTCAGATTTAAGGAAATGGATAAATAGGGTTCACGTATCATAAAAGTTTCCAAGAAATCCAGTAATATTTAAGTATGTGTAAAATGTTTAGAAAATTAATACTAATTTCATCAAATCTAATTAAAAAAAAGTTACTATTTTTACCTGAAGAGTGAAGTAGGATTCTTTAAAATTCACAAAGAAAGTACCTATATTACAGTTACAATGACAAAACAGAACTAGAACTCTAAAAGTCAATTCTAACAGCCCAATTGTGTTTATTTTAAGGTTTATTTCAGTATTTTATTTTCAACATCTTTGTTTTACATTATTTTCAACAATTTGTCATTTAAATTTCTCATTTGTCATGTAACTTTGTAACATTATCATATAAAACAACTGGAGGAGAAGAATAATCATAAATTGTTTAATCAAGTGTATATTATTGATGTTAGAAAACTAACACTAACTAAGTTTATAATTTAATCTATTTTCATCATATCGCCTACTATGGTTTTACATAACTTTTTTTTAAACCATTCGAGTCATGTTTTTCTTAAGAAAATTCTCGAATCTAATATTTCAGCCTTTCTTTTATTTTACCAAAAAACGTTTATTATCATTCCTTGGTACACTTTACTTTAGTTTTAAAATGTAAATGTTGGGTGAGATAAAACCCTGACTTTGATTCATTGACTGACAATTATTTTCTACCTTTCTCATTTACACTTGAATTCCTGTTAACTCAAACTTTATGAGTCCATCAGAATTAATTACATTAATTTGAAACTTTCGAGTCTGTAGGAATACTGATAATTGGAATAATGTAAGGAAACTTACTTGAGAGAAACAGACAGAAATACTTTGGTAAATGATAATAAAAAAAAAAACTAAATCAAATCCATTAAAAGCGATAAAACTATTTAAATGGAGATAAATACAGACAATATGAATAGCGATGGTAGATAACAATATATATATATATATATATATATATATATATATATAGGTTTTGCTTCATCCCTTAAGGTCGAAGGGATCATCTAGTATATTTGATGTTTTGAGTTTTTATGAGTATATAGAGACTAAGTTCAAACGAATATCAAATTCGAACTCAGGACACTAAAATAAATCAATTTCGTTAAAACCCAATTGAGTCATATTAAAACATTGAAAAATCAATTTTTGTAACAGTCAATCTAATAAACTTATTTGTAGTTGAAACATTATTACGAAGGAGAACAGGCAATCTGAAAACAGTTCTGAATTAATATTAAATACATACAGAGTATTCAAAATGTATAGGACGTACATTTATAGATAAAAAAGAGAAACTACCTTTGGTAATAATTAATACTCATCAGATAGTGTGACTCCATTCATCGTCCTTTGTTGTAGGCTTCTTTTGATCCTTCCATTCATTCAAACTGAGATCCTCATTTATTTAATTCAACTTCAAACTGTAGCTTATGGAATCCGTAAGGAAGTCGATGTCTTTCTCCCAGAATTTCTGAAAAATATTCAAGACAAGACCAATTTACTAGTGCATATATCAACAAAGTACAGAATAATACTTTAAAACTATACACATATACACATAAAATTTAGGTTTATTACTCAATTCTCTCTGACTAAAACATTCTTAAGAATATCCACCTGTAAAGCACCAATTAGTTTCATGAACAGAATGACTAACGGAAATGTCTGAAAATAATATCATTCACTAACTCCCCCCCTCCCCCACAACTTACTATACCTAGTTAGTCTTGTACCTCTCTCATTATTTCATTTTTATTTGAACATGGTTTTATTCTCTTTATCTGCGTTTATTTTTATTAATGATTTTTATTTCAATAAAAATCATCTCATCTTAATACTAGAATATATGAAAAGCACCAGAATCAAATCATATTACAATTTGGTTGTACATCTCGATTGAAAATATATAAACTTAGATATTAATATTGTCTTAGTTATTTTATACTTCTTTTATATGTGGAAAATTCTATTTGAGTAATTGCTAAACCTCAAGTATTGTTTAAAGCTGTTATATTATTGATAATAATAAAGTTGTTTCTATTTTTGTTAACACTCTTGATATCAATTCCTTGGTGGGATACAATATAAAAGTTTAGCAATATATAAATTTGGAAGTCTTCAAGCGCTGATTTCATATTTTTTTAAACAAAATTAGTTAAAATCTATGTTTATATTAAATTAAAATTTTAATAGCTTTTATCAAGACAGTTTCGTTAGAGAAAACAATTATAAGTAATATATTTAATTACTAGTTAAAATAACATCTTGTTCACAACACGCCTCAAGTAATATACTAATAGGGAGGGAGTTATTACAAATTAACCAAATATTTACAACAAATTCAGGTGTAAAAAGAGGCAGAAAAACGTTAAACCACTTGCTATAATTCGTTAAATAATTTACGTAATATGGGAGAAAGCAAGCGTTTTATTTTATATCAAATATCTGCACAACAATTCAAAGTAGATCAATTTATAAAATAAAGGTCATATTTAAAAAAACAAAGACGTCGTTTTCCTTAAAACTTCAGTTTTTGCAAACGGCCTTTTAAGTATGATGCTTCTTCTTCGATTAAACATCACCATTACCAAATAAGATGTTCTGATTACTTAAGAAGATGTTAGGTTTATATCTATTTAGGAGCGACCTACCTAATTTCACCTCAAACTCCCTCTAGGATACATCCATCAATATCACATAGACATCGTTGTAGACCTGCAAAATTAGCCAAATCTTCGAAAATATATTTTAATTCGATTCAATATGCCATATGGAAACAACGATTATATTTAGTGATAAAATAAGTCATTTCAGGGGATCCAACTTTGAACACTTGAAACATTGTTTAAAACAGTTCTTCACTATTAGAATACTCAAAAACGGTTAATTTGAGACCTTGTAAGTTAAAATCTTTAATAAATTGTTTAAATAACTGCAAAAAACCGATCGTACATTCAATTTTTTTCATTCCTTCAGAAAAGCAAACAAGCACTTAAAATTTCGAAAAATAAGCCTATTATAACCCTTATGTTACCATTAAAATATCATTAAAAATATGACTTAATTTACTAGAAATATAATTTATTTATTTAAAAAAGGATTTGTCTTTATTTTTACACATAGGACGGTTGTTTAAACAATGTTAATGTTATTCAAAGTTGTATCCCCTGAAATGACATATATTTTATTACTAAATATATAAAATTATCCATATGACATTCTAAAACTAATTACAATATGCATTTTGACTAATTTTATTGGCTTTGTAAATTATACGATACGGGATACGGTAGTCTTCCTTAGATAGTCATACACGTCGAGTTTAGTAGTTTTAAATAATGTGTGTTTGTGTATGTTTGTTGTGTTTTTTATAATATATTATTAGAGACCTCAGTAGAGCGAGAACTGTGAGGATGGAAAAAATACTCCGAAATGTGTCAAAAGCGTAAACAAAGTCACGTAACGGTTAGGTAAAGTTAACTATATTGTTTAAAATGGTTTACACTAATATATATGCTTCAATAAAACCAAATATTTTGTATCTTATCTAATATCCTGAATACAAATTTATCAATTTTAGTATATACACATAAAAACTTACGTGTACATATTAAACTAGTATGAAAAAGTATAATGCCTGAATATATGTCTCGTCTGGAATTTAATATTCTTCCCTTAATATTCAAATATAAAACTTGAAATAGAGTAAAGATCAGGATTTAAAAAATAAAATTAACTATGTAAAACGTTTGTTCTTCAATGCAGGTATTTTTCAAATATAAACTTTAAGATTCAAGATGAACTTTACTTTGAAACTATTTAATTTTTAGTTGTATCATAGTTTGTGATGAAGTTATTTTATGTGCAAAATATGTAAACTGCTGGTATACATCTTCAAAAGTTTTTAATTACTGTAGTGATATTGAATGTATTAGAATTTGTAAAGTTACTTCATATCAATTTTCCTTTTAATCTTTGTTTTTAAATTGCATTTCAAAACTATACTAAAACAACGAATTTCGTACAAGGTCAATAACCTGCCAATAATAGGAAATATATTGGAATCTAAATATTTAACATTCGAAACAACATTAACATTCATGAAAAGAGTGAAGATGTACAATATAATGGAGAACAAAAATATGACTATCTATTAAATAAATAACTCCAACACAAACAATCTTGTAGTGAAAACAAACAACAAATATCAGCAGGAGTTAACAAGAAATTAGTTACGTAATAAAAAATACAGATGCAAATGAAACTTAAGAACAAATG